>CM061226.1:112639852-112855210 GCA_030844895.1 Ambrosia x helenae
TAGAACCAAACTTGTCACAAATGAAAACTAACGTAACTCAAAACTGCAACCTTTAAACTTAGACCCAAAGTTGTGAGTAGGAGCAAGTACCTATGTAATAAACTCGTATCTTTAATGAATCCAACGGGTTAAGAAAAAACAGCCACATATAAAATGGATTCAAAGTCGCCTGAAGGCTGAAGTGAATTTTTCAAATAAAGAAAAAACCTATTAAATCATTTTTTACAGAAAATTTAGCTGTTACTGAAATAGTACATTTTTAATCATATTTCACACAATACTGGCTAATGGAATTTTAGAAACCTTTTTGACAAAGTGTTTTGGGTCAACCCAGCCCATTTCAGCCATGTACAGAATATCACCCTTGTTGGCCCATTACCCATTCCGTTGGACCCACCGATTTTGTCACCTATATGGCTATAGATTTAATGAAAGAAAGCTGACCAAATATTAGATCAATCCACTCATGCAAATGTGTGGATACATATTCACTCTCGAGAGCCATTTTGATGCTTATGCATGAAATCAACAGGGTTTTCAGCCCAGGGAGGAAGCCTGACAGAATCTAAAACAGGAAAACAGTATTAAATAAAGAATAAGATATACACTTTAAACTGCAAATGGCAAAAGTATGAGTAGATACCTAGTTTATCTCCAACATGTGTCGTACCGAAGTCAATTGAATTCTCATTTGTCAAAATCTCAGGCAGGTAAAACATCTCAGGGACTTTAATATAAAATAGTCACAAAGAAAATTAAAATAAATGATAAAAATAATAATATAAGTGGTAGTAGTAGTAAGTAATAACAATAACAACAATCTGATTGAAGAAACAAAAATACATTAAAGTCTTTTACCAGTTCCTTAACATCATTCGTGTCCTCCAGGACTCCATTCCAGGTAGCACCAATATCTGAAAACATTTGGTCAGCATGGCCAAACTTTCCACCTGTAATCTAGCAGAAAGGGTAGTAAATGGTTCGACTCGCATGAGATAATACAACACCTGTCACAATAAACCAAGATGTCATGATCTTGGAAAATAAAACTGAAAACCACTTTAAATATTTTGTTTAAACCAGAAAGGGTAGTAAATGATTCGACTCGCATGAGATAATGCAACATTCCTAGTTATGATGTGCGCAAAAATGAATTCATAACGAAATGACTGGAAAACTTACTGTCCCAGCAGTTGAGTAATGTGAATCATAATGGTACTTGGTATCACAGGATCGTTAAAGCTGGAATATTTTTCATGTATTTTTTTCAACCTATCATCATTTAATGCTCCAATTGGCTGCAAAATATGGTTGGTCAAAATGTTAAATTAAATTCTGTAGTGTAAGTTAGAAAGGAAAGTAATTATTTTGTCAAGTGTAGGTGGCAAAATGTTTAAATATAAAAATTTGCAGTGACCTTTGAAAGATCACGATAAGATGAAGGATTGGAAAGATCCAAAAAAGTTGATTTATAATCTGAAAGAATCCATGGGAAAATGGGATACTGCAATGAAATTTAAAGTTATTAGCTTAATCCATGCTTTTTTACAACAGAATGACAAAATTTTAATACGGATATATCCTAATCCACCTGGGCAATGTCATTATAACTACGCCAGCCAATGTATTGAGCTGCATTAGATATTCAAAGTTGCTTATCTGTAACAAAGATAGTTAACTCCCAATTCAAGATATAATATGGTGAATATAATCTTATAATATATGATGAATCATGTTCCATGTTTTATTTCGTTGGTACCTCCCAGCGTGACCAGCGTTCCATAAGTTGAGTCCGTTTGAGAAGTTGTTCAGGTCTCTAAGACAAAAACAAAAGCACTGTGACATAATTAAAAAAACAAGACCACGTGTTTCTTAGGAATGTCCCAAGAAATTCACAACATTCCAATTTTTCTGAAATTCTTCGCATTAAAGTAACCATATTGTCCATTCATGTTAGAGGTAGCAAAACGGGTGGATCAGGCTTGTTCGGTCGAAATGGGTTGACCAGAAACACTTTCTAATCAAAACCTTTTCTTTTGTTTATAATTATTATGTGTCAGATATTATTATTATTATTATTATTATTATTATTATTATTATATAAACAGTAATCGAAACTTTCAAATGATTTAGTAGGTTTTTATGCATTAATACACTTCTGGAGACTTTTAAACCATCTCGACCCATTTTCTTTTAACTATTTTTTATTTTACATGTTTAACTAGAGGTGCAAACTAGCCGAGCTGCTCGCGAGCTACTCGAGCTCGACTCGGTAAAAAGCTCGAAACGAGGCGAGCCTTATCGAGCTCGAGCCTAAAACCAAGCTCGTTTATTTATCAAGCCAAGCTCGACCCGGCATGTGAAGCTCGTCGAGCCTTATCGAGCTTAGTGTAATATTATTTTTTAAAAATATTTAATAATATTTACCACTCATTTAAAGTTGTTTAGTAAACGAGCGTGAGCTTGAGCTCGAGCTTCACTTATCGAGCTCACGAGCCTAAACGAACTATTATTTATATTATTTTTATTTAATATATTTATTAATAGATAATAAACGAGCCGAGCCCGAGCTTGGGAAATTACCAATGAGCCGAGCTCGAGCTTTGAAAACAAAGCTCGAATCGAGCTGAGCTCAAGCTCGAGCCTGGCCGAGATCGGTCGAGCTCGGGCTCAGCTCGTTTGCACCCCTATGTTTAACCCATTGAAAATACACTTCAGGTTAGAAAAAAAACCTGAGTCGTCAAGTAAATATTGTTCAAACGCGGAGGGCGTGCATGGATAATAGCTCGATATGCACTCATTCTAGCCTCGGCATTCTGGAAAAAGTTAACAAAACAATTGATATACAAGCTGAAAGTCAAAGGTTTCAGTTTAATTTTTCAAATAATATAAGAAAAAAATTTACCCCAAAATCAAAAAAGAAATTTGACCGGTCAAGCATAAACAATTCTAGAGCACTTCTCCGTAAGAGATATCTGTGACAACAGTACAATTATGAAACTAGTTATAACAGTGAAATATAAAGGTAGGCAAAATAGACAAAAAGTAATATTCACAAAAAAATTGTGTGAGTGTGTGTGTGTGTATATCTTTAAAACTAAACCATATGCCTGTATGGCCGTATCTAACCAAAAAGTAATATATTGAAAAATAGTTTAAATTATCTATCTGACCTCCTAGTGTGTATTTGATGAAGAGAAGCCATCAACCAGCTCCGATCCTTATCTTCGCCTTTTTTCTCAGATTTATCAACAAGAAAATTAATTCTCCTGGTTGTTATCTGAGAAAAAAACAATAATAATAATAATAATAATAATAATAATAATAATAATAATAATAATAATAATAATAATAATAATATGTTTAGTATACTTCAAATAATTTGATTATGGTAAGTAGGGTAAGATATGATACTTTATTGTAGTATAGTTAATCACGGTAACAAAAAGGAACAAAACATACGCATATATTAATTTTAACTTATCAGGCACTATTCCTACATGCTAAATGGGATAATCTTTTAAATACAAGAATAAGCAATATATATGCACAAATTAATCTCCACTAATCCTTAATGCTAACAAGGGCCATCTTTAAGTCAAATTGTGTTAGTGTTTTATCTCCGACCGGTAATACAACAAAATTAGAAAAAAGTGCAAAACAGGTAAGGGGTCAAATGGTCAAACCGGTCAAAATTCACCCGAAGGGTAATTTTAATACATGAAACCTGTTATACTATCATTTTATTCAACATTATATGTAATATATTGGGCCTTACCCAAGAATTACTTGTATTGATCTGGAACCCGTTGTGACCACAGCTAAAAGTATCATTAGCTCAAAAATTACCTGAAGTGTTCCATATCGAACTTTTAGTGGGCGAACCATCGATGCAGGAAGCTCAGAAATTATAATTTCACAATCTTCACTGGGAATGTAGCCATGGCCTGTTGCTGATGGGCTCTGTGCAAGATCTTGATAATTTGAAACTTGAGGTTCAGTAGAATCCATTGGGACCTGTAACTGTTGTTCTGCAGTTACAGATGCTCTTGTTTGGATATCTTCATATAACCACATATCATCTGCGTTAATCTCCATGTTAATAGCTGAATTTCGTTCATCATCCTCATTTGTTGCTCCTGTTGAGAGAGATTTTAGAGCCAAAATTGAGTTTTCCTTATCACGTTCCAGCTGCTTAGGATCATGGCCAATTGCAACACCGGAATGATCTGAGCCCTTAAAGTCCCTCCTTAAACATCTATGCATTCTTGAAGAACTTTCCATGCAGTCTATTTTCCAGAAGACCTATGCAATGGAAAAGGTTCAGTCTTCCAAATATTTACAGCTTTTTTTTAGATTTTTTAAGTAAAAACGGCAAATCTTTCTCATTTAAATAGACATTCACTTCACTTTAACTTGCTTCACTACGTATGTACAAAATAGATTCTTTTTTCTAAATAATCAAATTATTTGCTAAAGTATTGAAAAATAATACATAACTCAGTTCGAATATAGTGAAATAACAGAAAATTAATAAGGGGCTTAAGTTATTAACCTTTTTCTAGACTAGGTTTAATATAGAGAAGGTTTATGGATATATGGGTTGATCCTGGTTTTACCTATTATTTGATGGGTCAAATAGTGAAGATGTTAGAAGTTTAGCTATAGTAGAAACAATTGCATGGGTTGCATAGAAACACAAAAGTAGTCCAAAGTTTATTCAAATGCATAAATTCGTTATATAAAAAAGAATAAGATAATATAATTTTTGGAAACATATTTAACATGTTAATCAATTAAACAAAAAAAGGTCAACGGCTCAGTCCAACCCTAACCGACTGATTTTGATCCGCATTCTACAAGAATACAAGAGACTAGAAATATGATAGAGGCTAGTAGCGTACTCGTTTAGGATTGCAAAGATTTTTACTCAACAATCCAAAAAGATTGTCTGTCTCAATCAAATAATGTATGAGTTTGCGCCACACACGTCTACCAGTACACATACGAAGCCGAGCAATAAAATCAACCCGAGCACGTCTGTCGACCTGACAAATATAAAATCAAAATTCCACATTTATTTAAATTATTTTGAAAAAAAAAAGAGATAAAAAAGAATAAAAGAGCCACGAAGAAATTTACCTCTGATTGTTGCATGTTTCTAGCAAATGCTAAACTTCCAACAAGAAGAGCTACAAATTTATATGATAATGCATTAAAATCTTTCCCGTAAACCGATTTTGTATCAACTGACTGCAAGCATTCCATCCAGGCAGTCCCCATTGCTTCTGAAACATTCCACCTCATCACACGTTCCATGTCACTTTTACTCCGCCTCTGTGCAGAAGTGGCCATAGCCACAGCACACAAACCTCTTCCAGACCCGATTTTTGCATTTCTTTCAAGATCACGAGCAGCAGCTAAAGCTGCAGCACGAGCAGTAGCTTTGTCTTTTAAAGCAGCAGCTGATTTTGTGGATGCTTCTAAGGGGTCTTGAAAGCTTGAAAATGTATGAAGTTTTGCTGATTTTCTTTCAAGTAAGGTGGATGAATCACGCTTTAGATGCAAGTTTACGTTGGGTGCAGGGGCAGCAATTTCACCCCCAGCAGCACCTGCAGCAATCATGGCCAGTGCCATTGCAGCAGGTGGTGATGCAAAAGCAGCCGCCCAGCCCGGAGTGATCATAGCAAGAGCACTCTAGTCATACCAATTGTATGTGTCAGGTGTTTTGGAAAAATAAATTCATGAAATAACTTCAACTAGAGGTGCCAAAATTGACCGGGTCATTTAGGTAGTTCAACAGGTCAAAATGGATTAGGTGGATCCGGAACGTTTGGTTAAATTATAAATAACTAGTGTGTTAAATATGATTACAATAACTAAATCATTACAATAATAATCCCATTTTTCGAAACATGAAATGATTTAGGAGGTTGTATACATTAACTTAAGCTTAAACAACTTTTGACCGGCTTGACTTATATGACCCGTTTGACAGTTACAATACTTGACATTATAAAGCCATATAGTGTTCGCCTGTGCATTCAGATAAAGTAATAAATGAAGATATATAAAATAGTAAAACCTCTATAGGTGTTGATTCAGCATCATCTAGGGCCGGGTCCGTGACAGCGAGTGGATTTAATCCATCTGGGGAGAAAGTTCATAAATTTTGGCCAAGAGAGGGCGCCACCTCCTTATTACTGCCACAAGTGGTGGGACAATTGCCTTCAGATACTGTTTCCTTAGAGGGCATCTATCCTGGCTGACAGCATGCCATACCTGTGCACATACCGCATATTAGTTTTTAAGGGTCTTACCTAAAGGTTGAAATATGGGAGGGTTGGGTAACAAATCAAAAGCCCGATTGGCCTGAAAAACCATTTTTTTCCCAAACACATTTTAGATAATTAGTGTCTGATATAATAACCAAATATATATTATTTCAATAACAATCTAATTTCCTGAATAAAATGATTTAGACAACTGTATGCCCAAAAAGCACACTTTATGTTCCTTTCAAGCTACTTTTTTTAATCCCTTTTGACCTGTTTGAGCTAGAACATAAACAGAACTAACCCATTTCTTAAATAAACGGTCAAAAACTTGCACATCTGGTCTTAACAAATGGGACTTTGGTCTGTAATTACTACGCCTTATGCCTGATTGAAAGAGGCAAGCATATTTGATTGTGAAGAATCACCTCAATATATCTAGAAATTTAGATATAAATATAAAAACTAAATAAACATAAACTAAGGGCCTAAAGCAATCCTAGTTAATTAGCGATCTGTTAATAATAAAATAATAGTTTAATCCTAAATTCTAATATAGTTACCAGAAACGAACCTCAGAATATAAAACACATGAAGTCACCAATACTCTCTGTCTCTTTGACTCAGAAATCGGCATGTGCAAGATGGGAGAAAGCACACTGCTCATCATACATGAGAATTAAGTTTCACTTTCAATAGCGTAAACTTATCTTTAAAAAATTGCAAACACTAATGAGGTTATCTATACCTCCATAACAATGCCGAACTGGGATGCATCGTTAATGTTCGAGGGCTGCTTTTTAAGGATGATGTGGTACTTCCATGTTCTCCATGTAATCTTTCAGACAACACATCATCAACAGTAACATTATTCTTCATAATCGTGTCATTTTCACCATCCTCTCCACCATCATCTTCCCTCAAAGAAAGAAGTGTCATGCGAAGCATGCAAAAAAACGGCTGATCACTATCCAACAAATGATAGAGAGCGCCCAAACCGCCACTCATACCAAGCCCATCAGATTCGTCTAACAACAAAGCTTGTAACATGGAGACACATTTCTTTATTAACGGAATTTCAACCCAATTACCATTTGAATCTTTTTCTATACAAGATTTCCATGAGTCCCAGCCACTGCCACCACCCCCAAAGGGAACCGTGTTTGAAGGCTGACCACCCCCATACCACAATCGGCTTCTGTATTTCCATCCTTGGGCTAAATCTGTCCCACAACTTCCATATGATACAAAAGCACAAGAAACTGAGTCATATGGTTCAGCTGCTGCTGCCGCTGTAAGGAGTTCCATTGTGGATGCTGAAATTTCCCCTTTATCATCAGTCATTGAAGCAAGAAGCTGATGAAAATAACAGCAAAAATTTAGCACTCATGGGGTAAAAAGGTGGAAAATGGTTGCATGTCAAATGGGTAATGTTTGGTGCAGCACAAAACAAGTGGGGTCGACCTTACCAGGAACTTCTGTCCAATTACTAAAGGCAAATAGCATGCCAAGGTATCTAATTTTCCTCACATTTCTGTTCTCGGCAATATAGTATTTATCTCTTTTAAAAGGTACAAACTTTCAATAACATATGATGTGGGTAACAGGAAACCTTGACACATGTAACTAGTAAATTGGAGATAAATGTGGAACTGACTATTTTCAGCAACACCTACCTAAAAAGGTTGGAAGTTGGTTCTCAAACTGGACAAAATTTAAAGTGCCTTACTTTAAAGACAAACGTTTAAAAGTGTGCACCTTTTAGAAAAAAGAGAGTACTGCATTACTCATAGTAGAAATATAAGATAAGTTTGTGTTGTTTAACTGTAATCAGCCCTTTTAACTATATTATCAAGCTAGTAAACAATATTCTTCTGAATAAAAAGATCGTAAAGTATGTAAGCATTTAGTTAGATTTTTAGCTACATTTACCCGTTCAACCCATTGACATGTTCCACAGCAGACAGTTTTTTTATGTTGTAAAATATAATCCAAATCGACCCATCTTTAGGTAACTTTACAGAAGGGAAAATTCAGTGCATACTTCAGAAGGAAGTCCTTGAGGGTCCTTAGAGGGACTCATAACGACAGGTAGAACAGTTGAAAGTGGAGAAATAGAACCCGGTTGAACATGGGTCGAGCTAAATATTTTACTTTGCAGGCGAAAATGATCTTCAACAAGCATTAACATAACAATTGCATTTTCTACCAAAGCCTCTGACAACTGGGCAGCATGTTCTACTTCTGCCTTAGAAATCTCGGATGGTAATCCATATGATCCAACACCAGCGGATGCTGTGGCAATAACTTGTGTCTGCAAAAAAGAAAACAATTTATTTCAAAATCAAATAAAAGGGAGAAATTCCAAAAAAAAAAAAAAATAGAAAAGAAAAACTATGGACTTTCGCTGAATCTCCATGTCAGTCTCTGGACTATATTTTTGCATGGTTAAATCGCTTAAATGTAAAACTTAATGATAAAGTCCATAGAACTTATTTTAAACAAAAAGGTCTTTATCGCAAGGTAAAGTCCTTTTGCTAAATAGGTCATTCACTTTTGCATGATTAAGTCCCAAAACTTTAAAATAATGACCTTTCTTTTAAGTTTAAAAAGCCCAGGTATTTATTCATGCAAAAAAGATTGATACGAACCCTGATGCAGGTCAGATTGGGTCGGGTTTCAATCAGCTGCTGTGGGGGTTCTGATTAACCCAGTTGCGGCGCCAATTTAAAGTAATTCAGGAGTAGGGCTGAAGTGGAAGAAATGGGAAGTGGGGCTGAATAGTAGGGACAGTAACTGCCAGTTATTACGTTTAAATATACTAATTTGTTCCTTTGATTTTTCTGGGTTCACGTGCGAATCCAACGAAAATCTATATGGGTTTTCCAACAGTCACCCAGACAAAAAGGAAACAGATATGAAAAATTATAAGATGTGAACACCTGAACCCGCAGTTCTCTGGCGTTGAAATCCAGCAACTCGCCCAAAAGCCTTTTCTTAAAGATGCACAATAATTTCTCATGTCTACCAAATACAAGAACAGATAAAAAGAAGAGACAATAAATGTTGGCCAAGACATAAATATTTTTTTAGATCATATTAAACTTATCATTTCAAATCATGGTAATACCTGGCCCGTTTCTCTCCTGTACTCAATCCACGTGCCAATGAAAGCCATTCTGCACAATGAATTGTAGCTTCAATATCCTGTCAAGTGAAAGTATGACCAAAAAATATAAATGACCTGATATTGTGTGAAATTTTGAACCAAATACGCTTCAAAGAAAAGGAAAGTAAACAAGAGCACAGTGTTTTTAAATCAATAGCTACTCTTCAAAAACTTGACAATATTTTATCTGTAAATTGCACTTTTAGAAGAAATGTTAACCTTCCATCCATCTTTCTCACGCATTGAGTGCTCTAACATGATAAGGAGGAAACTGTGTATAAGGTCGTCAATATCTTTTATGCTTGAAGATGTTGTAGCATTTGTCTCCGCCAACTGTTGGAACATTTAAAATCATGTCAAATCCAAAATAAATGCAAGGTCTGACCTGGCATAAAGTTTCTATAGGTCAAATGATCAAAACGTCCCTCAATAAGAATGAAGTATGAAAATATTGATAGGTGAAACGAATGCTATCATCAACGTACTTTTGGGCAAAGATGTACACTTTTGGGACTGAAATTTCACCAAAAAGCAACACTTTTCTAAATTTATTTGATTTAAGAGGGAAAGTGTGACCTCGTGATTAGATATAAGAATTTCCAAGAGCCACTCGGGCCATGCCTCCATTTTAGTGAGACTGATTCTGTTTTCTGAATGACTGCAAGCCAAAATCAGAAGATCCTGAAATCAAAAGGAGAAGCAGATACTGAATATATAAAAATCGGTAGAAACCATAGTGAACGAGAACAAAGTTAACAAAGTTAATTCCATCAAAATTTTTCCTACTATCAACGGATGTGTCAGTGGAAATGCTAAGAATATGACTTAAGAAAGAAGCTGAGAGGATTAGTTTGAAGTTAATTGTTGGAAATAATAAAAGTATGATACACATTTTTATACAAGTTTTTATTTATAAAGTAGTACCTGTAGTGCTCGAGTTTGAAAACTCTTTGTTGAATATGGTAGTGAACGCAAAAGAACCAACAAGAGCTCTAAATGCTCAAATCGATGTTGTGGGTCATAAAAATTAAATTCCTCATCCCTTGCTGATGCTTTTAACTGAAAAGTGGAAAAATAATCATATTTTAATTTAATACCGGAAAAAAACACTATACAAATAAAACCAGTCATCACATGCTTAATGGACAATACATTGTGTAATTGAGCATTTTGTGCTAGACTGCCAATGCCTCCAATTAGTAACTAATATCACAGTATGCATTTGGTTTCATCTTTCAGTAACATGAAGAAAATGCATATGAAAAATTATTAGGTAAGTAGCAAGCATTTGGACATTAGTAGAACCTTATCATCTTTCAGTGCATGCTTTGGGCCAGATTGACCCACAAACATAGTCTGATCATTTTAAACTCTTTATAAATTATATAACTTGTTAATTGAACGTTATCATCTGTCAATGCATGTTTTGCAATTATAACACATTTACTTATAAATAGGTTGATTCGGGTAAACCAGTGTGACAAAAGTGTAGTTTAAAAGGAAACAGATCAAGGATACGAAGTGTATTTTTATGCATGGAACATCCAAAGGCTTTCGGACCAACCCAGCACCCTCAAGCAAACCATGTTAATTCAGTATGTTAATTCAAAACATTAGATAATAAAAAAATATATATATCTTCAATAAAAAGGGTTTCGGACCAACCAAGAATGTTCCAACTCATACAAAAATACCCACTTGACTTGTCCCCCAACCCGCCCATCTTGGATATACAACATACCGAGGCACTTAATAAAGCCGCATAGACATTCCCCGTCATGAACCGGTTTGGTGCTGCTTGCAGTGTCTTTTGTAGAGCAAAATGTAAAAGTGAAACTTTATCATCAAACATACTGCCTGCACCCTCAAGCAAACCATGAAGATTACCCGTAAGATCAGGTGGAGCATGAGACCCAAGTTTGAGATGACCCGAGATAATTAAAGCTCCAAAAAGCCCAATAATCGCCACAACAATTCCATCACTTTTATCAATATTATACACATTATTCCTTGCATTTTCAGCACTAATCGAAAACCTTATGCCACCCAAGTTTTTGATAAATAAACTCTCGGAAGCCGACACTCTGCTTCCTATACTAGATGCCATGCCAAGGACACTATTACGGCTATGAGGATCATAAGATGAAAATTCACTTCCATTTAAGGATGCTGCATCATCGGTATTGTAATTTTCGGGCCCACTTTCAGATTTATATCCTGAAACTGATAAAATATCATCATCGTATTCAGGTACATCATGATCACCAGCCTTTGCTTCACGTTGCAATAGGACTAAAAGTGTTTCTATGCCACCACATGATATGAAGGCCTCTGCAAAAGTCTCAGCTCTAGAAGTATTTGTATGTACCACCAGTCTATATATCAGGTGTAATGCCCTTGCAACCTGGATGAATATATCTTTAGAAATCTCTAGACATGATTAAGTCATTATGCCGTTTCAATTATAATCTTGTTTTTCTTAACAAAGTTATATAGGGGTTTTTGCATTAAAATACGGTTCAACTTTCATGCATGTCCATATGTGGAGGTCATGCTGGTTCCATTTAGCTCATGACATGTAGCCATTAACTTAAATCCAGCCAATCTTGTTGTGTGCCATATAAGAGGACAAAAATTATAACATAGCTAGCCGAATACATGATTGGCCGAAGTTAAGTTGGTGGCCACATGGCAATAGTAGATTGGGTACAGGCATGGCCTGCACATATGGACATGCATATAAGCTGAATCCTTAAAGAATACAATTTGGGCAACTCTCGACAAATTCTACCAGGTTGGCTCGTTTCCTTTCATGTTACTTTTTTTCCAGTCTACTAGTTTGACCCATTTGAGACTAAACATAACCCAACAGCCACCTTTATAATAAAGGATGATAATTGTAATGTTATGATACTACCTGATTTGGTTGTGGACAATCAACCAAGAATCCAAGCAAACACCGAATATCATTCACTGCCATTGGTGGTGGAGCCTCCACAAAAAGAAGTTCAATAACCACCAAAAGCTCATCAACCAAAGCATTCACTTCCCCAATGGGGCGTGGGCCCCCGTCAATAGAAAACGTATTCATAGAATCTTTTTCATGAATAGTCCAATAACACCTCCTGCAGCCATCAAGAAGTGCTTGTATAGCTTTTGCATCACGCATTACAGACGATTCAGTGAAAACCATATCTGCCAAACATGATAAAAGCTTTTTTTGTATCCCATAGCTACATAAGCTCCAAATTTTCAAATCCAACAACAAAGTACTAAAAAGTTGCATCTTTAGTGTCAAATTGTTCTTCTGGGATTGACATAAACTCACAACGGCTGCAACAATTTCTTCATCTGCTACTGTATTTTTTGCAGCATCGAGTGAAGATAAGGTTTTTAAAAGATATCTTAATATTTTTGATAAGACCTCGGGCCCGTGTGTTCGGCATAATTCGTTGCTGTTTCCAAGGTGTCGGATTGCTAGTGATATGATTCTGAATACAGGAGCAGCAAGAGCTGTAGTGGCTAAACATGATTTAAGGTTTCCTTTTTCAGGTTCTAATGTATCATTGTCAACTTTGCTTACTACAAATGGAAGTAAAGACATAGGACCGCCATATGCTAGGGCCCACAAAGCATCTGTTGGCCGCATTCGTTTAGTTACAGGTACGTGCCCAAGTACTTCTGCGGATCTTTGAAGCAACCCTGAAATGTAAACAAGAAATGTGTAGTCAATTCTCAAACAAGAATCCAAGTATTCGAAAATAAATACTGGCAAACAGTTTACGTCATTGACCCAAGATTTCAACCAAGGTACAGACTATCATAAAAAATAAAAAAAATAAAAAAAAGAAGAAGAAGAAGTTTGGTGGATTTACTATAGTTAATAACTTGTATTTAACTTTTTAAGCTACAAAGTAATTCAGGTTATGCACCGGCTTCCATGTAGGTCCTGCTATTAGTAAAAAGAAAAATGCCAGCCAATGTGCCAACTTTAAAACTAGCCTTCACAAAAAATAATAAATAAATAAATAAATAAAACCTTGTGATATGTATCTTTTTTTAAATGTAATAGGTAAACTTAAAAAATGAACGTTCTAAAGGTAAAGGTTTCAATTTTCTTGGGACATGACATATTATTTAGATGGAGGATAACTTACCTACTACAACAAGTAGGTAATTCCCTACTTTTGCACACACATGCATATGCCTATAATCCTATGTGTGTGTGTGTGTGTATGCGTGCATGGGCCCATATGTATGTATGTATGTGGAAAAACAGAGTTACCTACTTGTTGAGTAGGTGACATTTTTCCTATTGCTAAGTGGTTTTGTATTTATGATCTTATATGATCATCTAAATACGCCCCACTTACGGTGTGCGCATATAATGTATATACGTGTGGCCCTCGGGGGCAAAAGTAAAGTTGCACTAGTTCTAACGTTATTTTACTAATTTCGTGAAAATAACGTTAAAAACGACTGACGTTTAATCATGCATCATGTGGTGGCGTTGATAGCCAAAAGACGAAGGGGTACATGCACCGATTGGGTTTGTCCCGATTTCTAAGTGTTCTGTGCCTTATGTCCAAGGCTTAATACAAACCACATCGAGCCGGGGGTCTCACTGGAAGCAGCCTCTCTATTCTTAGGGGTAGAGGTAAGGTTGTCTACATCTTACCCTCCTCAGACCCTACCTTAGCTTTGCTATAGGTGGGATTAACTGAGTATGATGATGATGATGATATGATCATCTAAATCCGTTTATTATAACCATAAATAAGCAGAAACTAGAACAATAATCATTTCATCAGTTTACCCAAACCCTCAAAACTGATTACTGCGACTCCAAATCACCATAATTAGTTTAGATGCACATCCAAACACCCCCTAACAAGGTTGCTAAAGCTTGGACTCTAGTAATTAATTTCTAAGAAGATGAAGATAAAATAAATTAACTTTTTTTAATACCACCTTTACATGTGTATACAGAAGGTGGGTGATAGCTGACTAAACAATTTGTACAAAAGACATCTTTAACGGTATAAATTAAAGTTCTTAGAAAATATGTATATCACAATATTATTTTCTTTTTAATCTGCCATTTCACATAGAGGTGACTAGATGGGTTGGCTTGGTAACGGGTCAAAACATCTTGTCTATTTTGTATATAATTGTTAGTGCATTAACTACGTTTACAAAATGGTAATATTACCATTATAATCTGAATTTTTTTAATAAAATAGCTTAACAGAGTGTATCCATAAAAATAGACTACTGGCAGTTTTCAGCCCATTCCAACAGTTCAATATAACAGTTTGTGAGAATAAAACATATATACAACACCTGAAGTCCCAGGGGGGGAAGCATCTGGGCAGTGACGGCCGGTTAGTAAACTAGGATGATATAGAAGGTGAAGATATCCTGCAATATCTGCATCCAAACGGGCACTTTCCTCTTCAACACTTGCCACATGGGCATCAGTCGACAACCACATCAATCCTGCAGCATTCCCAAATGAAGGAATAGAATCAGGTCCCCTAGAAGCCAACCTCCCAATCATCTCAGGCCCAATAGGCTCTTTAAAAATATATATTGGACCCATCTCAGCGAACAATGGGAATTGTCGGGAATTTTTATGCAAACCAGCCGTTGTTGGTGGTGGATTAGTCCCAATGCAGAAAAACGAAAGTGGTTTACTAATACGAGGTAAATCTAATGGATGGCTTTCGTTCAACTTCCCATCAATATATAATCTAATTTCACCATTCAAAGTGTGCTCCAAAGCAATAAAATACCAACATTGTGACTTAAAAGCATGAGTAAAATATACCGGAGCTTTTGGCCCTTTTCCACCACCACTTTCCACCACCAAATATTGAGCATCAAAATACGCCTCAATGCCTCGATTATTAGAAGAGACGAAACGAAAAATACAAGATGTATTCCTTGCGCCTCCATCTATACTTTGATTAGCAGCCAAAGAAGCTGCAAATTTTCCCGATTTAGCTTCAGCTTCTGCTGCAGCAAATGACTCAACAAAAATCCATGTGGCAAAGGCATAGCCCTTTGGGAAGGGCCAACGGCCCTCACCCGGGCCAAGTAGACCCGAGGTTTCACCATCAAACTCAAAAGAAGCTTGCGGTCCCCGTGACTCCTTGCCACTTAACGCCTTTTCTAAAGAAACCATTAATCGTGGACCCCACGGAGTTTTAATCATTCTTTTAATTAACCGAAACCATGTATTGAGATCCACTACACTAACCGAATGAGCAGCTAAATATTGTAAACAGGAGCATAACGGAGCACCATTCCATTTCATTTGCTTTGTTGAACCGACGTCATCAAGAAAGATGTTTTCAGCCGTTTGCAAAAGAACCCGTGTTAGACCGGCTGAACAACACATGGCCCGGTTTCTTGTACATGCTCTCAAAATGGTGCGTAGTCCACGAACCATTCGGGTCCTGGGGGACATGAAGCCAACACTGTCAGTTGACCATGGAAGGGATGGAAGAATTTCCCCTGAAATGATGGCGGCTTGGGTATTTTTCATAACTGTGGGTATGGTGTTAGTGTCCTCTTCTTCTTCAAAAGATTCAACTCCCCCCATTGTTGTAAGAAGGGTGTCAACTAACAAATCAGCAATAGTGTCTGCATCAATTCCATGTACCAAAGTCTCAGCACCACTGACAATATTCTTCATAGTTTGCAAACTTTCAGACTGGCCCATAATGGCAGAATCCACTAGACGCAGGATTTCAGTATGGATATCTTCTTGTGAGACGGGTTTTGGGTTGGTTTTGGGTGAAGAGGTAAGGAAAGAAGATTGTTGGGTGAAAAAAGGAGAGCGGGGGGCTCTAAGACACGAGGACTGTGAGTTGAAGAATCAAAGAGGGATGCAGCAGCAGCAGCATTGTTGTTAGCGTCAGCAGCATATGGGGTCATTAAATCATCCAAATCTTTGTCCCTATCTAAACATGCCTGCTCCAACAATGCATCAACATCCTTAACCCCAATATTAACCTTTTTAAGATTAGGCTTGGATGTTCCTCCTACTCCAGTTTCGGTTTTTTCAACATCCATGATCGATGTGAGTTTAATGAGCTTTATACATAGTTGGTCACCTGAGAGAGAGAGAGAGAGAGACATGCATCATCCATCAGTTTATATAGAAAATTAATAATGTCAAATGTTGAAAGGGCGACATAATATTAATTGATCAAAAATAGACAAAGACAAAGGGGAAGATATATACATATATATGTATGAAACGATGCACATTGTATTGTATTGTATTGTAATGTAATTAATGGAAAAGTTACAAACCCTAAATGTATGTATGTATGTATGTAATAAAATCAATCAATCAATCAATCAATCATATATTGGAAATGTTGAATTGAATTGAAGATGATATATATTCAGGATTGGATTGGATTGGGGGAAGAAACAACCATAAAATAAGGGAGAAAATATGGAAGATTACCAGCTATAGCTAATCATCGTTGATTATTGAATGCACCGATATATATATATATATATATCCATACGATGTTTTTGGAAATAAAAATCCTGTCCGTCCGTCCGTCCGTCCGTCCGGCCAGTTGATCGAGAAAATGAATTGACAGGAGGAAGGAATGGAATGGAGGGGAAGGATATTGAAACGATGATGTTAACAGTTCGTTCATGTTAGGTCCATCCTAACGTCTAATTTCTCCTTAAATATTTGCCCAATTTTCATTCATCAGCTTTTCTTATTTCATTCATTTCCCTCCATACTTACAACAAAATTATATTTTATTATTGTCACGTTAAATTGCATGCGCACACATTTATGAAATTATTTCCTCCCTTTTGGCTCCTCTTGTCGTTTTAAAATTAGTAATAAGCCTAGTGGGTCGTGAGACACACCAAAAATGTGATGTCTTTATGTTAACTAGGATGTCATGTTCAGGGCCGGCCCTTTAGAGAGTGTGTTCCCTCTACCGTTAAACTATAATATAAGTGGGAAATAAAATTTGATCCATCAATTTGATATTCCTTTAATCGTAGCTTAAAAAAATAGTTTACATTATTTATTTCGTTAAGCTCTAAAGCTAAGGCTACTGGGCACAATTTTTGCAGCTCGGCCCGGGCACCTGAATTTTCAGAGCCGGCCCTGGTCATGTTATTTGAAACATGGGTGGGGTGTGGAAACACCAACACTCCATGTCTCAATCATTTATTATTATTACTAGCTAATTACCCCGGGAGGGTCCCGGGGTTGAAAAATCTAATTTTACGTGATAACCTATTGCAAATGGATCAAGTTAACTAACCACAAAATCTCTCAATCATTGCATGTTCATAGTATTCTAATCAGTAATAACTCATATTCTCTAATCTAAAACCTAATCAGTAATCATCTAAAGAATCACTTATGTAAGCTGCAACTATTAAAAAACTCATCACATCTCTCTAATTTCTCACATTCTAATGGCTCTTATAATTCCTAACCTAATCAACTAAACAAACACTTAAGTTGGAAGTTGTAATCATTGCATCTCATTATGCCACGTGGCATAATCAAGAGATGGTTGAGGCCACCATTGAACGTCACGTCAACAACTATCAATTCTTTTCGGGAGCGTCCCGGGGTTGAAAAATATAACCATTCTAATAATACTAATACTAATAGGAATAATTATTACTCCTGTAATTAAATAAATAAAAAAATAACTTTGTTATAAGGTGACACCATGTGTTGCAGTGTTGCGCGATTCTTTCTCCTAACTTCTCTTGATGAAGTATACCTAGTAAAATTCCAATGATAACATGGCGATTGGGCTGATTTTCAAAATCGTATATAAGAACCTGGTTTAAAAGAAAAAACATGATTAATGAATAACATGAACACTTTGTGTGTTTTTTTCCTGTATAAACGAAACCCCACAAAAAATAGTCGATTTTTTTCCGTTTTTTATATAGGACTATGGTACTCGTTGGAAAGATAATAAAACGCTCGTTAATTTGGTGTAATTTTTTTCTTTAAAAAATCCCGTATATAAAAGATATAAACGTTTAAAAATTATGGGATGAAACATGAGAAAGAAAATTTTAAATTTATTTTTAAATTCTTTTTTTCCTAAAATAACTCAATTTAATTTAGGGTTTTATGTTTATTTTTTTTAATTTTAATTAAAAAATGAAATAGTTCAAAAACACTAAAATCTTTCAATTATGATGCCACGTGGCATTCTCAAGGGAAGGTTGAGTCCTCCATTGCACGACACGTCAGCATATACGTTTTCTTTTATATATATAGATAGATTATTATTTTTCTAATATTAATTTTAATTAGTTTTATAAAAGTAACAAATAAACAAAATAATGTTCAGATAAATAATAAATTTTATAAAAAATTACAAAGCATCCTAAAATAAATAAAAACAAATTACATACCATCCTAAAAATAAAAAAAAATTACAAACCGTCCTAAAATTACATAAACTTTCGAAAGTAAATACTAGTCATCGTACTCACAAATAGCTCGGCCTTCATCTTAAACGATCATGTTATGCAGCAAGATACAAGCATACATACAATAACGTAGTTTCTTAGGTGTGAAAGCACGTGCCGGGTTTGCGATGATGTGTCATCTTGCTTGTAGAACCCCAGATGTTCGTTCAATATCCTTTTGCGCCGCTTCTTCAATATCCAAGCATCCCTGAGAAACCATGTCTTTCGTGGTGGAACTCATACAATTTCTGAACTTTATTGGAGTTTGTTTTTCGCAAATATTTTTTGTTGTAAATCTTGACAACACGTTTGCAAAACTTATACAAACAGTCACGTGACGTTCTTTCGAACATCCGTAAATACTCATCCCACGAGTCGGCTAATGTCCCGTAAGCTATTTGGCGCAATGCTGTTGTGCATTTTTGTAAAGTTGTGAACCCTCGTTTGCCTCTAACATCGTACCGTAATGTAAAATACGGTTCACAACTAGCCAAATCATCGGCAATACGTACGAACAATCAACGGCTCATTCGGAACCGGCGCCTAAACATCTAATCCGTATACACCGGTTGATCGGCAAAGTAATCTGCTACTAATCGCTCGTGTGCACCTACACGTATGTTGTAAATAATATAACTATTGTGCCGATAAAAATTATAAACATAAAATATTTGCGATATAAATTCTAAAAAAAATAGTTGCTATATATATTCGAACAAAAAATATACACTTACCCTCCCAGTCTCTGCTTATGGTCGCTTACCTAGTTCGTGGTTGCGAGCTCACTTATTTGTTTTCCTCCGCCACAATTAATTGTGCCGCTTCCCAAACCACGTTTATAAAAATCTGGTTTTCTTTGCTCGACGAACTAGACGAATCAACCAATGGTAGATATGACATTGTTTGGTATTTTTTTTTTTTAAATATGAGTGTGTTTATAAGAAAGTAGAGAGGATTTTGGTATAAGGATAAGATGATTTTGGTTGGTTTTGGTTGATTTTGGTTTATTTGTATTTATAGAAAAAACGTTTTTTTTAAATGACCGTTGGAAGCTTGGAGCCGTTACACAACGTTAATAAACAAAAAAAAAAAAGAAAAAGAAAAAGAAAATCACCCATTGGTGCGTCCCGCGCATTATGAGGGAGACGGGGGAGACAGGGGCGGGGGGAGGGATTAGTGTAGAGACTGTGGGATGGGGGTGGTGCCCCATTAGTACACCCAGTGGCGCAGCATAGTAGGGGCGGGGAGGGGCGGCCGATCCCTCCGGATTTTCGCGCAGAAGTTCCGATTATATAGTATTCGTATAGAAAATTTTGAAAATATAGGGTTTCAAACCCCCCCCCCCCCCCCGAAACTAGTGACTTCCGACCTCCCGGTGACTTCCGACCCTCCGAACCTTCGGGTCAAGTTTCGCCACTGAGTACACCGCATAGCTAACTATACATACCGCCCAATTTTACTATGCTTAAAAAAAACGCTAAAAAATTCTTACACATATAATACGAAAATGTAATTATTTAGTTGATAAACTTCTATTATGATCATACATTGCTTATATGAAATTAGTTTTCTTAATTTTTATATAGAACAACGCAACAAAAAAAGTCACCTTCTTGAACTGACATATAATAATGTATTAAACGACGATTATATGATAAGGTTTAGATAATTTATTTGTGAAAGTGAATGATGCTTTCAAACCTCATGAAAACTTATTCAATTGAAATTGTCCTATATTTATTTATACTAGGTGAAATCCCGTGTGAAAATACGGGAAGACTAAATCATATTTTAAGGTATGTTTATTAAAACCAACATTAAGAAGTCAATCGTCTGTTGTAAGGAAAACATGTTTAGTAACATCTGTTCCTTTCACGATGCCAATTAATAGTACTGATCAGATGTTTAGTACTGAAAGGTGTTACAACCACGGAAAGATAAATCAACAGACGGATTAAAGCTCTGTTGAGATAACACATATTAAAAACAAAAAGAGGATTCCCTAAATATCAACTCCTCTACTTCATTTGCACACAAAATAAAGAGTCAGGAAATTAATACATTTAAAATCATCAATAATTTCATTCAATAATAACGGAAAATAACATTATTCGTTATAAAACAAAAATACATAATAATATATAAAACAAAAAAAACAGAATAAACCTACTTAAACGAAAAAAAAAATCAAACATAACATAACTAGTCTGAATCTACTTCGTCTGATGACTTATCATCATCAGATGCAGGCAATTCCGTTTCTTCCTGTTCAGCTTCCTCCTGCAACATAATTATTCTTGATTGAATCATTCGTTCAAGATCCAACACTGTTGTAGTTCGATTAACGTTAGCCATCCCGACTTCCATCAATTTCTGCAGGAACTCCAAACCATTGGAGTTTACTATCTCATTTTGATGGTACATTTTTACCGAACCATCATCAAAATTCACCGATACGCTACTAACCGATCTAACTGAAGAAACACGAAACCGGGATTACCGTATAGACGCTAATCCTAGTAGTGATTCTACTGTATTTTATAAAGAGTTGTGTTTATAAAAGACGTGAGGTTCTAAGAACAAGACCAAGGAGTTTAGGAGACTACCGATTAGAAGAGCTGAGCCTCTAAAGGTTAGTATAATAAACAAGGGGTTGAAAAAGGTACGAGTGAGTTCGTAGTCTTTTTGATTGAAAGTCTTAGTGAATATCGGATGCCAACAAAAGGAGAAGGAGCTCCTTCTTTTGTAGTATCTCGACGTCATGCTTTCTCAGCCCATCCTCTACCCTTGATGGGGCCCGGCCCAGGTAGAAGTGTCTCCAAGTTTCCGGGCCAAGTCCTTGAGCCCATTGGTGCAAGTGGGTTTTGGTAAAAAGGAGAAAGTAAAGTGGAAAGGGGGATGTTACCGTCCTGCTGATTAGTACGCGTGGCGTCCACTGAGTGGATGCCGGTAGGCGGCGGACATGTGGCGTCCGCCTATTGGTAGCCTGAGGGCGGTGGGTAATCATCCTCTTTTTTGAAACTCAAGACAAGTTGAGAAAGCTTTGTGTCAGGGAGATATCTTGGCCAGGAGGCTGCCATGTCATCGTCTTTTCTGCGTGTCAGAGTAGGAGCAGTCTTTGATTGGTTGAGAACTCTGGCGGGCAGCCTGCTTCGTCAGGAACAGTTGCCTGGGGCGGGGGGGTGTGTCTCAAGGCTGCCCCGAAAGGCATCTTTAAGTTGTGCTGACGAAGCTTCATGTGGCTTGCTTGGGAAGCTTTGAAGCGTACTGGGCCCGCCGACGTAAAACGAGCGGGTGGACGCTGGACGTTCCGCTGACGTAAAACGGGCGGATAGACGCTAGACGGTCCGCTGACGTAAAACGGGCGGATGGACGCCAAGCGATGCCTGTTTTAGTTGGGCGATGATATGGTGTTTATGATGTTTTAATACCATATCCCTTCACTAACTTTCTCTGTAATCTAAATTCTTGAAAACAACAATGTTCCCTTGTTTTTCCAACTTTATAAACTTGTCGTTGGAATTCATCATCCATTTCCAGGATGGCTTTCCTTGACCCAAATACGAAATGTGTGTTATCGCTCATATCAACCATGTAACGACGACGGAATTCATCGAAAAACCAATAAACAACTTGTGCCATTTTGAATGGATTTTTTTGTAGAAGTGTAATCGATAGATTATTTCAGATTGATAATTACAATCAATAGAAAAAATTACTTAAATACAAATAAAATACCGCGTGAGTTTAATAAATCGAGTTTCATGGTCGTCATTATTATTTATCACTCACGACTCTTAATATTCTACACTGAATTTCACTATAAAACAAAACACTGTTTTATTATATTTTAAGTTCTGTTTACTAAAAACAACATTAACAAGCCAATCGTATGTTGTAAGGAAAATTTGTTTAGTAACATCTGTTCCTTTCACGATAGCAGTTAATAGTACTGATCAGATGTTTAATACTGAAAGGCGTTACAACCACAGAAAGATAAATAAACAGACGGATTAGAGCTC
This sequence comes from Ambrosia x helenae, assembly GCA_030844895.1. Lineage (NCBI taxonomy): Eukaryota > Viridiplantae > Streptophyta > Magnoliopsida > Asterales > Asteraceae > Ambrosia > Ambrosia x helenae. The sequence goes on from CM061226.1 coordinate 112,662,814, forward strand.
TGTTGAGATAACAGATATTAAAAACAAACAGAGGATCCCCTAAATATCAACCCATCTACCTCATTTGCTGAGAAAAATTTCGGTAACTTCAATGCAGTCACAACTAAACAACACTTTAAACATCTAAAAAAATATATAAATACATGAACATCTATGTATAACCCCATGTGAAAACACGGGAAGGGTATTTCTTTATTTAAAACAATTACTCACCAAAATATAAAAAACATAAATAGACCAACGGCTATGGTATGTTTAGTAAACAACAAATTATAAATTCAATTATCTAGAGTCAGATAAGGAGATATTTCTCAAACAGTTTCATTCAAACAGATGTTGCCTTAAACCCTTGTTACTAACAATGACATCACATTTACAATTTCAAAATTCTTCATATAAATTTACATCAAAACTGATAAATGTTTGTCGACCTAAAATAACCATATTCGGAATTACAAAATAAGAGTCAGGAAGTTACTACATTTAACCTAATATTTATAATTAAACACCACCAACGTGCTAACATTATATCAACATCAAAATATTTCCACTCCCTACCATAGATTAATGTTTAGTTATGACCAAAATTCCTTTTGATTTATCAAACTTGAAATTACACCAACCACCCCTTTTCAAACATTTGGATTTTGTAAAGTTTACCAATCGACTAACCACAAACCTATGAAATGAGAATATAAGAGTGCTAGTTATATTATTAAAATTAAATGCAAATTTAATTATTAAAATTTAAGTAATACTTTTTTCTATTCTTATATTGTTCCACATAAAGTTTACACTCGTTTACTCCACCACCATTCACTTGAACCAAAATCTTATCAGGCCAACTAATCTTGGCTAACCTAACTATTGTAGCATGATGCCGCTGAAAAGTTGATGTATATTGAAAACATTATTAAATAATTAAGTTCAGTAAGATAATTAAAAATACAAAACATACTAATATATATATATATATATATATATATATATATATTATATAACTTACATAACATTTATCAATCACAACATCATGCTCATAAACTTTAAAAGTATTATTCTCATCTAAATTATCTACCTATACAACCATTTAAAGCAAATATATTAGTACATAACATTAGATATGATGTAATACTAATTGAATATAAATTCTTATAATATATACAAAACATACTAGTAGAGTGCCCGCGCGATGCAGCGGGAAACACAAACACTTCTAAGGGTGTGTATACTGTATAGTTCTGTTAAGTTCGATTATTAGCTTCAACCGAAACTAAAATCAAAAGTCATCAATTAATCCATCTTATTAAATAATTGGTTACTTTGTTCGATTAGTATTGCTAGATTATCGATTTTAGTCCGATTTAGTTAATTTTGGTGAATAACAAAAACAAACTTTGGCTAATTTTTTTTTGCCTAGAAGTACATGAAATGGAGGTATAAATACATGAAATAAAGGTAAAAAATAGCCCTGTAAACGAACCGAATGTTCATGAGCTGTTCGTGAACTTGTTCGACGGAAAGTTCGTTTATGTCGTTTATTTAATAAACGAACAATCACGAACAAAAAAAATTGTTCGTTTAGTTAAATGAGTGAACATGATCAAACGTTGGATTTGTTTATTCATGTTCGTGAACGTCCGTTTATGTTCGTTAATTTATGCCTGTTTAAGTTTATTAATTACATACGTAGTTATATTTACATAAATACAAACATAATTTGGGATTTGGCTACTTGTATAAATATATAACCAATTAGTAATTGGGTTTTTTCAGTAATACGAAATCGTTCACATTTATTATGTTTGTGAACGTCCGTTTATGTTCGTTGGTGAACTGTTCGTTTAGGTTTAAACGAACTAACATAAAAGAACAAGAACATGTCAAATTTCTTAATGTACGAACATGAACACAAAAATGTGTTTGATTATGAAATGTGTTTCATATATGTTTATGAAATGTGTTCGTCTCCAGTTAAAATTAAATGAACATTCGGTTCGTTTACAGGCCTAGGTATAAAAGCTAAAAATTTCAAAACCCCCTCTATTTATACCGCCACTGCAATTCATAAACATATATACTTAGCTTCAAACCATATTAGAGTATAATTTGCTATATACTTTTAATTAAAAATTTGATTTTTTACGTGATTAACAATATCTAGAGGTGAACAATAATTGAAACTCAACTGAAATCGAACAAAAACATACAAAACCGAACATAAAATTAACCAAAACTGAGTTAACCTAATATACGTTTTTTTGTACCCTAAGTTAACCAAAGTTAACAAACCAAAACTGAACCATTCATACATGTATATCCTTTATACATCCATTACATGCATTTATACCTTCATTTCATGTGCTTCTATAAGCAAAATTTTAACCAAAGTTTGGTTTTGGTTATTAACCAAAATTAACTAAACCGAACTAAAAACGACAATCTAACCAAATAGACTGACCCAATTAACCGGTTGGTTAGCAAGATTGATAAGCCGATAATGTCGATTTTTGTTTCGTTTGAGGCTTATAACCGAATTGAACCTAACCCAACCATGAACCATTAGAAGTGTTTGTGTTTCCTACCACATCGTGCGGGCATACTGTTATGAATATATTAATGGGTTTGTTTCAGTTTAACTAATTTGGGTTAACTAAGGGTACAAAAAGAAAACGATAACCAATTTTAAGTTAAATCAGATGTTTTCAGTTTTCAATAGATTTTGGTTCAGTTTTGTCAGTATTTTGGTTTGGCTTTAGTGAACGATTTAGTTATTGCTCACTCCTATATATCGTTAATCACGTAGCACATAAAGATTTTTTAAATAAAAAATAACAATACTATACTCAAATTAAAGATTATAAAATGCTCATTAATGATGTAATTTTTTTTATAAAAGTATAAACGTATTAAAAAATATGACTATTTAAAATCATGGGGGTGATTTGCTTAAAACATGGAAAAAAAAGTTTAACTATAATTTAAATAAACAAAAGTTAAGTAAAGTTTAAGAGATTAAAATGTAACTAATATAGGGTACTAAAATGTAAATAATGTATGAATGACTATTTTAACCTCATTTTAGGGTTATTAATGAAAAATAAGTTCTTAACTTTTGGATATCTTAAACTACCCCTCACTCATGCATTATAATATAGTATAGATAAACGGTTTTTTAACCTACATATCAAGCTGAGCATGATCAAAATTTTCATTACCTTCAACTGATCGTTCAAGTTGGCGATTTTGCCGAAAAAGAGTAGTAGAATTGTTTAAAAAACCTTAATTTCAAATGTGAACAGGTCTGTCATCTCCAGAAAGACAAAATTGAAAACATCCAACATAAGATATTTAACTACTTTCAACCATCCATCATACAAATAATACTTTCTAGAGCATCGCCACTGGAATAACGCCTCTCTTCACATAGAAATTTTTTCCTTCCAATCGTGAAGGGGTTCGGGGACAGAGGAGGCGAGCGGGGTCACCTTGGGTCGCGGCTTAAAGGTGAACCACGTCCCATCCTTCGCCATATAATAAAAGACATTGAACCGGTCAACGGTTGGTTCAATGTCCATGGCGCGACAACACGCCTAAAAATGTACCAATCTTAGCATCCTGAAGGCGCTGAGTTGGGTGACAGCCACACCATATGTTACCAGAGAATCAATCTGGAAACGGGTAGCTCGGAGACGGAAGCTACATTTAACAAAGTGGGCTTCGTACAAGGCAATCTTGCCTTCAGTGGGGGTCAAAACAATTTGACCGGCACCGGGAAGTTCCGGTTCCCACTTATATTATTGTGTTCTTACTTTCACCACACACGACACATTCTTTATCATTTCTTAGGGTTTCGGTTTTGTCATTAGTGTGAGCGAAGGATTATACCCTGAGCAAACACGAGTATCAAACCAAATCTTAGAGGTGTACAAAAAAACCGGTTTTTCAAACCCATTCGAAAAAAACCCCGCTAAACCGTTTGGAAAAAACCGGTTTTGAGTGGAAACCGGTTTGAACCCGTTCTAGTTGTCGGTCCCAGGAGTGGTTTGGTGTTTCGAGGGTCGGTTTGGTTTGAAAACCGTTTTGGAAAAAAAACCGGTTTGAGATAAAAAATCGGTAATATCATGGGTATTTGATTTTTAGACACCCGGTTTGAGAGAAAAAACAGGTTTTGGAACCGGTTCCAACCGGTTTGACGTACGGGGGTTTTAGCACTAGAAACCGGTTCTTAAACCGGACCCGGTTTTTGAAAAAACCCGATCTCATCTCCAACAACAAGAACCGGTTCAGTTAAAAAAAAACCGGTTTGTCCATCACTACCAAACCTATCCATCATTAGGGTAGGTTAAACCCGTTGTTTCTTCAGTACCAATTTTACCTATTTTGTACCCGTATCTTATTGGTACTAATACCACTTTTTACTTATTTGGTAACTATATCTTATTGGTAATCGTGCCGTTTTACTTATTTGGTAACCGTACTTTATTGGTATTCGTACGAGTGCTAAAAAAAATGGTACCAACGTGAGTACCGTACCTATATATTTGTTATGGTGTACCCAACTTTATTCAAATTCGTACTTGTATTTTCATTATTGGTATGCAAACGGGTGTTGTACCGATCTTGTCCCTACGAATGATGGTGTCGTATTATTGTGATGAACTGGACCAATTCCCTTTGAATAACACCGGTCCGTGCATCGGTATTATCAGAACTGATATTGGTATTCGTCTTTTTTTTTTCGGTTGCTAATTTGCTATAGCGACTGCTAGTACCATAGCAAACTGAACTGAACTGAAACCCACCAAGTTCCTAGCTTCCAACCCTGTAGCGAGGCCAAACGGATTTCGATTGAACAATGTTGAAAACAAAGTTGTATCTAAAATATAGTGTTTTTTTTTTGTATCGTACGCTATAACGAGTGTCGCTGTCGTGACGAATCAAACCAATTCCAATTGAACAATATTAGTACGCGTATCTGTATTATCAAAATTATTACTCATATGCGTTTGTTTTTTTTAAGATATTTGATCGATGCAGAACATATGTCGATAGGGATTGGTGGCCAATATGTCAAAAGTTAGTACCGCTAATGGTTATTTTGGGTCAGTTGGTGGCCAATATGTCAAAAAATTAGGACCGCTAATGGTTATTTTCGTAGTTGGAACCATTATCAGCCAAATAGCAATAGTTAGGATTATTTATTTTCATTACTCGTTTAAAAAAAAAGAGATTTACATTTACATAAAAAGAAAAGTAGGCAAGATAGAAGATAAGTAAAAAATTGATGAGGGAAAGTAAGCATGATAATATATTAACTTCAACTTCAATTCAACTCAAGTGACATATCTTGAAACCATGGTCGGCGGCGGTGGAGGAGGAGGAGATACAGGCGCACCACCACCTCCACCTAGTAACGGCGGCGAGTTCCTTCTTCAACTTCTTAAAAAACCCTCCACAGCACCCCCGTACCCCTTCCCAACCACAACCACCACCACTCCCTCTCGATCCAGCTGTCGCCGCCGTTGGACCCTCCTTTCCTCCTCCTTCTTCTTCTTCTTCTTCTTCTTCTTCTTCTCAGTCCCGCCCTCTTCTCTTCCCTCCTCACAATTACTTCAATCAGGGTTTAGTCTTCCCCCCAAACCCTAACCTCTCCAACCCAAACCCTAATTTCCCTCAACACATCACCGATCAGGGCGTCCTTGATTATCTTTCTAAGCTTGGACTTATTCACACCAACCAACACCAGCAGCAGCAGCAGCAGCAGCTAGATCGACAGAACAAGCTTGTCTTTGGGTCCCTGCCTAAAAATGCTAATTTGGATTACGATCTGGCTACTATCGAGCAACATTTGTTGCAGCAAACAACAGATTTCAACCCCAATGTTACCTCACTCACTTTCGGCAATTATGTCTCACACCAGCAGCAGCAGCGAATCCCCCTCCTGGCTTTGGGTCAGAACAACATCCTATGCTTCTTAAGCCTTCCTCTCATCTTCATTCTCATTCGCTTTCTGCCACTGATGTTCAACACTCACATCATCAAAACAATTCACCTGAATTAGATGATGATTTAGAGGAACAGGTTGCTAATTTGCTGCTTCAAGATGACCTAAACAAGGCCCCTAAATCCAGAGATAAGGTAACCATATATTGCAAGAATTTCGAGTCTCATTATAGTTTTGCCACCATCTTGTTTCTAAATTGTGATTATATATCAGTTTATGATTAACATATATATGAGTTTGGATGAGCTTAGATTAGGTATTACTTTAGGTCTGAGATTCGTTTTCCCATCTCTATATCTTTACAACTTTACGAAATTAAACCTTGTTGATCTTGTCATAGCCTAGTTGTCATAAAATTCATCTTCTTTTGTTTTTGCATTTATTTATACCATTTGCAAGTTGCAACCAATAGTATGAGTTTTATTATCTTCTTACTTCTTTCTTATGATCAGGATTACAGATCAGATAAAAGGGGACAATGGCTACTCAACCAAAGAATGAGAAACCAAAGAAGTCATATACAATGCCGGGAGATATAAATAGGCTAAATGCTCCTTTTCTTGAAATTTTCGAGTCTTTGATACCACCAGAAGAAGAAAAAGAGAAGCAGAAACAGCTAATGGCTTTGTTAAACAAGCATGTTACAAATGAATGGCCCGGTGCTCGGTTATTTCTTTACGGATCATGTGCCAACTCATTCGGGTTTCGTAAAAGTGACATCGATGTTTGTCTTGCAATGGGGGACGCTGACGTGGACAAATCAGAAATCTTGTTGAAGCTGGCTGATATTTTGAAATCGGATAACCTTGAAAACGTTCAGGTGCATTATCTCTTCTGTTTCCAAAAGTTTAAACCAGTCTATTTATGGTTTTGATTTATATGCTATTTTTGCAGGCGTTGACTCGTGCCAGGGTTCCCATAGTGAAGCTTATGGATCCCGCCACTGGGATCTCGTGTGATATATGTGTAAACAATTTGCTTGCTGTTATAAATACAAAACTTCTTCGGGATTACTCGAAGCTAGATGTTAGATTACGACAGCTGGCATTTATTGTTAAACACTGGGCGAAATCCCGAGGGGTGAATGAAACTTATCAAGGAACCCTTTCTAGCTATGCGTGGGTTAACTGCTTTCTCCCTTTTTATATCAACCATACATTTTTCATAATCTTAATAAATTTGTTGCCTTTTTATTTCTTCCAGGTATGTTTTGATGTGCATTCATTTCTTGCAGCAGCGAACGCCTTCCATTCTTCCATGCCTACAGGTTTTTTTTTTCTTTTCCTAGACATCCTCTTTATGATTCTTTATAAAGTGCAGGGTTATTTATGTTTTTTTTTTGTTTTTCAGGGAATGGAGGTAACTTATAAAGTAAATGTGGATAATGTTGAATGTTCTTACTTTGATCAAGTTGAGAAACTTCAAGGGTTTGGCTCCCGCAATGGTGAAAGTATTGCTCAGTTGGTTTGGGCATTCTTCAACTACTGGGCATATTGTCATGATTATGCAAATGACGTCATATCTGTACGTGTGGGAAGCTTAATAAGGTTGGTTGCTATTTCTTCCTAGTTTCTTTACTAGTTACCGTATATCAACGGAACGTTGATTTATTTGTACATGTGTAAAATGGTTGCAGCAAACGGGAAAAAGACTGGACTAGAAGGATTGGGAATGACCGTCATTTGATATGCATAGAAGATCCATTCGAGCTATCCCACGATTTGGGCAGGGTTGTTGACAAACGTAGCATTCGGGTTTTGAGAGAAGAATTTGAACGGGCTGCTGAGATTTTGCAATATGATCCTAACCCTTGCGTGAAGCTTTTCGAGCCATATGTTCCCAGTTGATGTTTTTGCCCCTAGTCGAGTACACTGGTGTTAGTTGCTAGTAAGTAATTCTAGACCTACGACCTGTAAATTCATTCCCTGATTATCTATGTGTTGGTGTTTTTACTTATTTCCTAGGGTTTTGTAATTCTGGATTTGATCTCAGTATTCATATTTACGTATTAAATTTGTTTATGCTATAATATTATCACTTACATCTGTAAAAGCAAGTAACTTTAGAGCTCTTGATTTTCATTTTGTACATCAGGGGGAGGTAAAAAAGAATCTTTTGGTAAACTACAAATATTGAACTCAACTTCTTTAATTGTACACGTTTCTTCAATTTTCCATCTTGTGTTGCCCCCTTGCCCGTATCTATAAATTGATGTTACAGTTTTCCCGTAATGCGCGATATTGACTCCATCTATGTATTTGTAATCTTCTAGGGATGATTCCATACTTGTTTCATAACAGACAAACTGATCACAACCCTTTCGTGTTGAGTTGATTTTGACCAGTTTAGTGTCTTCAAATTGGATTAGGAGCCTGTTCTTTGACTAAAATACCCATATATAATGTGGTGTGTGGTCTCCATGTTTGCTCTACTTTGTGCTTTTAGGATATCTTGGCTTGTGTCAAGCCTGAGTATGAAACAATCCTCGTTCATGACTAACTTCTCCCCTATGCAGACTGCATTTTGGAATAGGTTGACTGTTGACTTGGGGTCTAAGCCCTGTCATTGATCAAACCCATATATAATCTATCAGATTACGATAATACCCTTGCTGCATTATCTTCTAGAGATGGCAAGCCTGGTGGATCAGGCAGGTTCAGTAGCTTGTCAAAATGGGTTTGGGTAGAAGCACATATTTTTTATTATAAAACAATATTGTTAATGTCAATTTTTGAGAAAACAATCTTGTAAGGTCGGATGAATAGAGTTTATTCGATTTTCAATCTGTGTGACTTGTTCGACCCATTTGGATGGTTTCCCTTTTAGCTAATTCTTTTGACATGACCTGTGTGAGATAAAACGCAAACCATGTTGACCCATTCCTTACTAAATGGGTTGAAGTTGCGACCAGTTTGACCCATTCTTTTTAGCTAAATGTTTTTTCTTAAAGGACGCGTTTGACTTGTTTGATAGAAGCTACAATCCAAATAAACCCATTCCCTGGTAAATGGGCCGAATCTGCATCCCATTTTGCCACATTTTCTTTCAGCCAAGTGTTTTGATGACCCGTTTGACCCGTCTTAAGATGAGACAAAATCCATTTTGGCCTCTTACCAGTTAAAATAGTGATTGGCCTGTAGTGTGAGTCACGGCATTGCTATAAGTCGATGAAATAATAGTAAAAGTTACCTGGAAAAAACGGCGAAGGGGTTTTGGAGGTCCTTGGAAGACTGAGAAGGGTTCAAAGAAGATTGAGTCCAAGTGACGGTGCCATCACTGCCAGCACTGACTCTGCAACCGGAAACAACCAGCTCCATGAACCATAAATTAGGGTTCTTTTGCCACAGCATGTATGCACCCAACTCGGACCCATCTCCTCTGCCACATGTCTTGTCTTGATCATCATCATCTTCCTGGATTTCACCTTGTACCATGTTCACCTCGCCTACAACATACATGCTGTTGACAGTGTTGATGGCGTCAAGCCCTCCTGTTGCTGATATATATTGTTTTACAATATATTTAGCTGTAGATGCTTCCTGCAGAAATTGATTAAATAGATGCTGTAATTGTTAATTGCCAAGTAAATGATAAGGATATGCGAGATTTACTTGAATTTGTTGTCTTTAGATTAGAAATGATTGAAGGCATAAATGATAAGGGGATAATGAATGCTATGCTTACAATTGAACCATCTCTTACGGGCAATGATAATGCATGACCAAGTTGAACCTGAAAAGGGATGAAAGAAGAGCCAGCGATCTTCAAGAAATACATAAATTGTTTGTCTTTGGAGCCACCATCATTGACGGAAGACAATGTTGTCAGCCACCTGGCGGCCCGGTCTTTTTGCGGTCGAACAAGATTGAACATATGTTGCCAGCGTTTTGTGGCGGCGTTGATGTCGGTTTTGATGAATATTTCTTCTGGCAGAGAGACCTCCAACACCATCTCCAACTCATTTTCGTGATCGGGATTGCTTTTAGAGCATAATTTTTTCATGGATCGAATCATATCTTATCTCAATTAACAGGAATCCTCAAAAGGGTGTTGGTTTCCTTTCCTCAAAAGAAGGATCAAGACATATGGTGTTGGGTTAAAGGATTGGGAATGAATAGAGGTGTTATTTATTACACATGCCTCCCTATAAAATTTTAGATCTCATTCTTTGCGCCTTCTATCATTTCATTTGTAGTCAAAACTAAACTATCATCTTTTATCACTACGCTTATTTGTATACTTGAATGACTTAAATGAGTTATGCGGGTTGATCCTGTTTGTTTAGCGATGGTTACATTAATGCGTCTACCTATTTATGGTTTGAACCTGTTTATCTCATGCCTATTACCTATGTAATTTCAAGAGAAAAAACAAGCGTTTACTACCCGTACCGTGATTTCAAGTAGTCGGCATAGGTTGTTTCATTTGGAAATGGGAATTCGAGAAGTGAAAAAAATAAAAGCAGTGCTTGTTTTATGCTTTCACTTTGGCTGCTGTAATTTTTTTTTAAAGAATGCTTAATTACACCAAATCCGTATTTTGCGAACTTCAACAGGAGCAACACCTTAACTCCAATGGTTTTGACTGCTATAATTAACTTTACTTATTGAAATTAACCATCATCCTATGTGACCATTTGTTCCCTAAACAACGAATTTTTCTTTGAAAAATGTATCAAATACAGGATTAAAAATTTTGATTATGGTTTTATATATTCACGTTTGATTAACATTTTTTTAAATTCACGTTTGCTTACTAGAAAAGAGCAATGTAGAATCACATATAGAGTAACACTTTGCAGAATGACGGTAATTAGGAGGGAGGGGGGGGGGGGGACGGATTTATATCAAACGTTTCATCTTTAAAAAGATATCAACTTGAATTAGGTCACAAATGCGTGACGATGACAGTGGTGGAGTCAGTCACAACCGATAGGTGCTAACTGGGGAGGAGGTAGGTTACCATGGCGACCGTGGCGCCATACTGGTGTCAACGCGCTCAATGGTGGAAACAGATAAGAGAGGGTCGGTGGTGTTAACCCATTTGGACCCGTACTAAAGTAGCAAGTTTCATAGCACTGACCCAAATCAACAGCTTTAGCAAGCAAAACTTACATAAATCAACCAGTTTCTTATTTGTTAGAACATGAAAAGGCAATCATAACAAGAAATACGCTTTGACATGACTACATGATTCATCTTTGAATGCCGATTTAGTAAGCAACAATTACCCAAATCAACCGATTTAGCAAGATTAACCCAAATCAAATATTTGTAAAGGGACAATAAACTTACCAACATCATTATAATTTATAAACAAGATAAAGCTGACTATTCTTCGGTCGGTCAACATAGGATTTCTTCAAGGATCCAAGATAATCACAAAGAATCCTTCATATTGCTTCAGTTTTGACATGATTCATCTTTGAATGTGGAGTGCAAGCATCAATATGTTTGGTTCAAGATTTGCAGGCTGCAGCTACAAAAAAGATGCTACTTTTCATCATTGGAGTGGAAGTCAATCTGAGAATGGTGCCCTGGGGGGTTGGGGTTGGTGTCACTTTTGTCAAAAAAATCACGGTCCATGAGAAAGCATCCACCTTCTTTAGGCTTGTAGTCTTTACCCCTCCATATAACAATTTGTTCTTTCTCAAATGTAACTAGAATGCATGGAACCAAATCCTACATTTCATTTTACCGATAGCCATATATAAAAGTAACCCCAAACAAAAAAAAAAAAAAAAGAAAGGCATTAGTTAAGGTTAAAAGAGTTACCCTCAATTTGGCACCTAGCTTCTTGTAATCCTTTCTTTCCAAACCCTGACAGTCAATTCGCACCAGTTCCTCCACCAGAAAGGCATCTCTGATCATAGGAACAAGACCACCATAATAACCATTTTTTGCTGCAGTAACACAATGCATCAATAACAGAAAATAAAAGAAAAGAAAAGAGGACAAGCATATCAATTTGTGAGGTGTAGCCTGAATTGAAGAGTGAAGGATGATTACCGAGTTTTGTGAGAGCAGGGACAGCTAATCCTTTCTTCCTGATTTCCTTAGTTTCCTGAATACTCAGGCCTTGAATAGTAGTTTTGATGAGCTTGGGATAGATGGGTTCATGGGGCTTCCATAACATCAAGGGAATGAGGGGCCTTTTCTTAGGGTTGTAATTTCTGCCTCTGTATAAGATGAGTGAACCACCGTGCCTGTGTATGATCTTACCAAAAGCTTTATCCTCTAAGTGAGTGCAGAGATTGTGCATATCAACAGTAGGGACACCCATACACTTAATCCTAACAGCTTCAGCGTGCTTCCAGTTATTATGAATGTCATTCAACATGTTGTGTGTTAATCCATCCCTTCCTACGTACAAATGTACAATACATAACAAAACAAAGTCACTTACATCCTATCCTATCGAATGACTAAGAATAATGAAAATAATAATAAGAATAATACCCAAATTAATTTGGCTTTTGGTTTTTTGCTTCCCATATCTGTGGACCAAAGCGAGCCTCTCGGCATTGGTCAAGCCGTGGCCTTGAATCCTGTCCCTCATGTTTTTCCTGTGGGCTTCCAGCTTGAGAGCCTCGTCCTTGCCGGCCACAGCAGGAGCGCATACACCCGTCCACATTCGATCAAGCCTATCGGGGCCAAAGGGGGAGTACTTAGGCTCACGGAGACCAATAGGCCTCACCGCAGGGCTGCTTTCCGTGTAACTGAACCGGAAGTCGAAGGGGAGATCGGACTTTAAACCTGGTTTTTGGTCAAGAGAAGACGGGGGACGGTACAGAGCCTTCTTTTTCTTCTTGTTGGTGTTATTGGTGGTTTTAGGTTTCTTCTTCTGTAGTTGTTGTTGATTAATAAGTAGTGATGTAGGTGGAGTGAAGGAGTACTTGGTGTAAAGGTTTGAGATACCACCACCACCACTGTTACTGCTACTGGTAGTGGTTGTGGAGAAGCAACGCCGCCGCAGGAATACCAACATTGCTGCTTCGGGTCAGTGGCGGATCCAGGAATTTTTTTCACTGGGTTCCTTTTTTAGGTGTTCCAATTTCGGGTCGGTTTGTCGGTTCGGATCGGTTTGACGGTTCGGGTGGTTGAAGGCGTAATATAAATACCGGCATTAGAAATTTAAAGCACGTAATATAAATACCACTGTCTTTACGAATAAAAAAAACTACCTACAATTGTTCCCTACATAATATCAAATTCAAGTTTCAATACGTTAAAAATTAACATCCCTAAATCCAAAGTTTCAACACATTTGGTCAGGTTAGAATGGAAACTCATCATGTAAAAATAATTGTACTAAATGGGATCATTCATTTGCAGTGATGCGGTCCTATAAATCAATGAAATCATTAACTACTAGTATTCTTTTTTTTTTTTTCTTTTGAAAATAGCATCTTAAATCAAATAGATGGGTTTATATTAAGTCTTGAAAAACAAGGCTGATACAGCTTGAAGCACGCATTGTTATAAACCGTTTTCTAGACTGTTTATGAATGATAACAAAACTATCGTATAGGTTCAAGACATACCAGGATAGACATGGAGAGCCCTGATCATTGTAAGTATCTAGGATACAACTGAAGCCAAGTACCCACCACATATAATACATCACTGTATTAATCAGTTCACATCTGCTGGTCAACAAGTAAAACATCATTAGGGCATTTCAGTCATATGATCATATCATAATCAACTGCTTCAAAAACTTTTGCATAGTGTCAAATAATGATTTCATTCTTGTGGGACAAAGATATTATCTATCTGTCCAGAAATATCAAGGAATGCAGTTTATTCAAATATATAAACATTTAACTTACTCCAAAAGACTAGTCAAAGATGCATAAAGTACCCTACATCATGTTATTTCAAACCAAAAATCGTCATAATACATACTTTTGTCATATTTAAAATTTAAGTGATTGCAATGAAAAGTTAATACCAAATGGATTACCACAATAGTATTTATACCAAATGGATTAACTAAATAATGATATTCACAAATATTTAGGACTCGAACCCGTGAAACTGATGAATCAACATTTGTTGCAGCACATTCTTGATCTCCAAGAGAATGCAGACAAAATGAAAAACAATAATGATGTAAAATAAATCAGGACATCATGGTTTGTAATCTTTTAAAACATCTATAAGTGGCCATAACATGACTTATAAAAACATATCATATAGACGCACAAACAACATAAATTATTTCAATTTTTTTGATTAAAATACCAAAATCCTAATATCAATTTTATGCACCAAACAAGTTCAAGTAAACTAGAGAACAAACATATAAATTTGAAGCAATCTCAGAGTTAATTAAAGGAAGTGACATTTTTTTATCTAATTAACCCGAGAGATTTAGCCATTGAAATAAGTAATGTATCAATCGAAAGGAAAAAAAAACCAAAACAAGTTACCTGACGGGATCAAGGGGTGGAGCAAGGTTGCAGGGTTATTTTATTGGATTGTTTCATTGTGTTTGAGTTTTCAAAGAAAGGTGAGGAGAAGTCAGAAGAAGGGTAGTGGGTTTGGGTATAAAACCCTAGGTTTGAAGTAAAAAAAAAAAAAAAAAGAATGTAGACGTCTGGAATCGAACCGGGACATCTCATATTTTAAAGAGGGGTTCAACCACTAGAGCACTCCTAGATGTTGTTAATGGGTTCCTCAAATAAAATATTTATGGGTTCCTATCAGTTTTTTGTATATATTAACACTATAAATTACGAACCGACTGGGTTCCTGGGAACCCAAACCCGACGCCCTAGATCCGCCCCTGCTTCGGGTCACACAGACTCTCCAATTGTTATTATCATTCAAAAAAAAAAAAAAAAGTCAATAGAGAAAATTACTCAATTGCAATTAGTTTATCTGGTTTGCCTTTAGTTTCACCTTTAGGTATTAAGGGACTGTTTGATAGCCTCTTAATGAGGCTCTTAATCATTCAGCGCTGAATGATTCAGCATTCAGCGCGTTTGTTTCAGCTTCTGAATGGAATGGTTAAGTCTGAATCATTAAGATTTGGAATGTTGCTGAACCATTAAGCACTGAACTATTAAGCACTGAACTAGGCTGAACCTTAATGAGACTCCCCTACCAACGTGAGACAAGAAAAACTAACCATTAAGAGGTCGAACTTAATGATTCAGCGCTTAACCATTCAGACCTCTTAACCATTCAGACCTCTTAATGATTCAGCATTTAATCAACCAAACAGCCCTAAGGTTTAAAAGTTTCATGTTAAGCGTTTAAGTTTAGTTTTTGTAACATAATAGGGTATTAGTATTAACGAAGGTTAATATTTAACTGAGTTTACCCTCACGTGACAAATGGTAAACCATAAGGACCAAATGTGAAATTTAAGTGGGGCCCTTTACAAAAACTAAACTTAAACCCTTACTATGAAACTTTTAAACCTTAATACCTAAAAGTGAAACTAAAGGCAAACCACATGGGCTAATTGCGTAATTTTCTCTAATCTAAAATAAAAAATATTGATGTATGTAGTGGGGGTCGAACCCGGGTTGATGGCCGGGTCGATTCTAAAACCAAATGGATCAACCAACTTAAACCCTTAACATGAAACTTTTAAACCTTAATACCTAAACCATAGGCACTAATTGCGTAATTTTCTCAAACCAAAAACATTTCTTTTTTGACTTTTTAATACTACGAGGAAAAACTGTTTTCAAAAAGTCACAAATTTTAACTTTTGACTTTTGGAATGAAAATTACAATTCTACCACTTGTACAACCAACCTTCACATTAAGTTAATGAAACGCTTTTAAAAAAAACAACTTATTGACTTATTGATTTTTTCCATCACAAAAGCTAATCCAAATACGGTTTCAAACTATATAAAGCTTCCTAAACTAATTACACCCTCTTAGTTCCGCTCGGTTTCAATCAATGTTTTCACTTACCGGTTCATTGGTCGGAGCAGATGACATCCAAAATAATATACATGAAAATAAATAGGGTAAAATGAGAAAATTTTAACCAAAATCGTAGTCTGGCCTCCCGGTTTTCCAGTACAACCTCCCATTTGTCATCCTAGCGATCCAATGCCCTGAACTGGACCGGCTTAGGTCCTGGTTCGGTCTGGGTTTCAAAACATTGGTTTCAATATTGGTTTTGGGTTACAAATCGGTTTTGGAACCAACTTTTTTGAGCACCATATTAAAAGCTAGTGTGAGTATGATGCATATATAACGCGTTTAATACAAAATCAATTTTAAGCACATAAATGTCAACATTTATACATAACGCTATGCAAGTACAGTAAAAGAGTGAAAGAAAAATACAGAGGCAGCCATGCAATTAGATGATAATCACTTTGCATATCAGAGTTATAAGTGTTTATATGATTCTCTAGTTTTATAGAATTGGATTATTACAGGGAAGGGAAGGGAAGACAATGGATCCCACTCTGATACATTTAATTCCATAAGAACAAGTTGAGGCAGACAGACTTGCATTGGAATACAAGTATTGGCATCCTGGTTTACAAGGCACTCCACTCTAGACAGCCAGCCTTCAAGCTTCTTGTTAACGTCCGGTTTTAATTAAGGAACCTCAAGCAAAAACGACTTACAAAATGAACATTGGGAAATCACATTTCTTTTCTTTTCTTTTCTAACACATCAAAACGTAGAGTTCAAATAGGATCCACTACACTACACTACACTACAATGTTTGTTAAATGACCTATAGACTTTCTTTTTTAACACAACAAACAACAAATATCTTTCTTTAAGGCAGGTTTTCCAATGGATGACAGACACCTACTCAACTAAACAATTAACTTAACTCACTATTTATATATATATAATCCACACAAACCTACTACTTTCCACATCCTATTTCATTTTTTGTTGTTTTCCTACATATAAACCATCCAAAAAAAAAATGTCCACATTCTTACTTCTCATTTATTGCTTTCTACTTTTCTTCATCACAACAAACAAAGGTCACTTATTATTAGGAGTTAAACAACAAACAAAGGTCATTTTAAACATACATATATGTATGCTTTTTTATTTCTGATTTACAACTTGTATAAAATAAAATCTGTCACTTGTTAATGTTACCTGCAGGACTATTACATTGTCTTCTTGAGCAATCAATCGGACAACAACGAACCCAAGGCAAGCACACACATCAGCATCCTGTCCGCATTGAAAGGAAGGTAGTACAAAAGAGAAAAGTAACATTATTTAGTAATCATATCATCACACTGGTCATCTTTTACCTGTTACTGACCCACCCGCCCATTTTTGCCACCTCTAACATAATCATGTGTATATAGTGACCTAGATGCAAAGAAGGCCCATGTATACAGTTATACAAAAAGCTTTAATGCTTTTGCTGCAAAGCTCACAGAATCTGAAGCAAGAGAGTTATCTGGTATGTCCTTCCAGCCCAACCCGTACACAGTGGGTGTGGTGGTCTTAATCATATATATTTTTTTGAAGGCATGGATGGTGTGCAATCTGTTATTCTAAATCAGTACCGCAAACTACATACAACAAGATCATGGGATTTTATAGGATTTCCTCAAACATCAAGAAGAAAGAAGCTTGAAAGCGACATTATTATTGGTGTTATGGATACAGGTTTCATATTTCCGGCCATTATAGTGTGTAAACTTTGGTTCCCTAATGGTGGTTTTAAAAAGTTTGCCTTTTAACGTATCAGGAATAACCCCACAATCTGAAAGCTTTAACGACGATGGATTTGGTCCTCCGCCTGCAAAATGGAAAGGGTCTTGTCATCATTTTGCTAACTTTTCTGGATGCAACAAGTAAGCATGCTATTAAACTCATATTAGGGGATATTTAGATTAATTGATTGAATTTTTTCATCTACATGTTTTCAAAGCAAGCTTATAGGTGCCAAGTACTTCAAGCTAGATGGCAATCCTGATCCTAGCGACATTCTATCACCCGTGGACACTGATGGGCATGGGACCCACACCGCATCGACTGCAGCCGGAAGACCAGTCCATAATGCAGAGCTGTTCGGTTTAGCCAAAGGCACAGCACGTGGGGCTGTGCCATCAGCTCGGGTTGCAATGTACAAGGTCTGCTGGGCTAGCTTCGGTTGCTCAGACATGGACTTGTTAGCTGGGTTTGATGCAGCCATTCATGATGGAGTTGATATTATATCAATCTCAATAGGTGGTCAAACTGGCGCGTACACCAGTGATGCTATATCTGTGGCTTCGTTTCACGCCATGAATAAGGGCATTCTCACTGTGGCTTCTGCTGGGAATGATGGGCCTAGTTTAGGCAGTGTCACGAACCATGCACCATGGCTTTTGACCGTGGCAGCCAGTGGCATTGACAGAGGGTTCCAGAGCAAAGTTGCATTGGGTAATGGGAAGATTGTAACTGTAAGTTCTACATGATGTGGCCGGGGGCAAATTAGGTTGGGTAACCAGTAAAAAAGGGGATTTTTTTTGTACAGGTTGGTTTGACCTGAAACTTTTTTTTATTCAAGTATTTTACCTTCAATTTTCAAAAATCATGGGGAAGTTTTTTATTCACTAAGAACACACTTGTGATACTTTCAACCCATTTGGCATGTTTCCTTTTAAGCTACCTGTTTAATGGGCCGAAATATCCACCTCTAATAAGATCCTTAGGCTCCATGAGGTTCTCAACACGACATGTGGTGTATACATACAGGGAGTTGGGATAAATGGTTTCATCCCAAAGCAAAAAGCTTTACCCAATCACCAGTGGAGATGATGTGGCCATAAACTCCAGAAGCCAGGAGAGTGCAGGGTATTACTTCTCATACATGAAGTTTAGTACACAGGTTAATTAAAAGTTTAAAACCGGACTCGTATGTGTATGGCACTATATTTACTACTATATATACACATGATTGTCAGGTTTTGCCTGGAAAACTCTTTGGACCCGAGTAAAGTGAAGGGGAAGATTGTTCAGTGTAAGCTAGGGACTTGGGGTTCTGATTCAGTAATCAAAGGACTTGGAGGAGTCGGGGCCATCATAGAAAGTGAAGTGTTTCTAGATACTCCCCAGATCTTCATGGCACCTGCAACCATGGTTAATTCTACTGTTGGTGAAATCATCAGTAAATATATACATTCCACTAGGTAAATAAAATATCATTTACTTATGAATTAATTAATGGGTCGATTTGGGTTGTGCTTTATCTCAAGCCTTCTGAAATGCAGATCACCATCTGCAGTGATATACAAGTCTGAACAGGTGAAGGTTTCAGCTCCTTTTATTGCCACATTTTCATCAAGGGGCCCAAATCCAGGAACAAAACATGTACTAAAGGTCCGTCAGTCAGACACAACATTTAATTATGCAGTTGGTTGTCTTAACCAAGTCATTTAATTTGTCCCATTTAACAGCCAGATATCGCAGCACCGGGAATTGACATCTTGGCAGCCTACACCCCTCTACAAACACTCACTGGCCTAAAAGGCGATACACAGTACTCAAAATTTACCATAATGTCTGGAACATCTATGGCTTGTCCACATGTTGCAGGGACGGCTGCATATGTTAAGTCTTTCCATCCAAATTGGTCCCCGGCAGCAATAAAATCGGCTATTATGACTTCAGGTAAACCTAAATTTAATTATTATTATAAGAAAAGAGCTTAATTAAGGCCAACAACATATATGTGTCACTAAAGTTTAGTTTTGACATGATAAAAGCAAGAGCTATGAGGTCACGGGTTGACCAAAACGGTGAGTTGGCCTATGGTGTTGGTCAACTGAACCCTAGAGGGGCCGTGAGTCCAGGGTTGATCTATGATATGGACAGCATGTCGTATGTACAGTTTCTATGCCACGAGGGATATGATGGATCATCCATCGCAACTTTGATCGGCTCCAAATCAGAGATTGATTGTGCTTCATTGGTTCCACCACTTGTTAGTGAAGATGCCATTAACTACCCTACCATGCAACTTACGTTGAACAAGAAAGCTGGGATGACGAGAGTAGTTTTTAGGAGAACAGTAACTAATGTAGGCCATGATAAAGCCACCTACAATGCCAGCATCAGAGCACCAACAGGAGTGAACATAACAGTGGAGCCGACCACCCTTTCGTTCTTGCATACCTCAGAGAGGAGAAGCTTCAAAGTTAGGGTGACCGCAAACGCTAATGGTATCACGAAACTAATGGTTTCAGGATCATTGATATGGAGAAGTTGTCATAATGTTGTAAGGAGTCCAATTCTTATTATTAATCCACATTATGAGATATAGAATATTGCTACATGCATTGTGAATAAAGATTGATATATGCTAATAATTAATGTTTTATATTGGTAATAATGGATAGCATCTTATGAATTACCTGATGTATGTACTTCAGAACTTAGCTGACAGATATATTCTTCTCAGGGAAACTAAACTTCAATTAATTGGATATAGACAATCTGCATCTTCCTTCATCCGTACAAAATAAGGTGACAATTAGACTATCGGGTGTGGTGACACCCTCCGCCAACTCCCCTAAACTTTACATCAGCGCCACGTCATTTTCCCCTTCCCCTCTTCCAAACCAGGGAAATGGTTCCCCCTTCCATTTTTTAATTATTTTTTAAGAAGAAAAAGACAAAAAAAATTGACCAAAACAAGCTTGGGAAGAACGGTGATATTTCACCGTGGGCATCAAATCAAACTCGGTGGGGGCAGTGTTCCCGATCGGCGGCGCTGCCACCTCACCCCCACTGAGTCCATAGCCCCAAGCCTTAGTAAACATGTTCACAAAGTTAGAAGTTAAAATGAGATCATCTAATAGCAACGGTAAGAAATTGAGGTTTATTCCTAACTCGAACATGATGCAACCTAAATTATACTTAAAAAACTAGAGCATTGTCTATTGGTTTTAGCTAATTACCCTAAAAATTTCCGCCCCCGTGGAAAAAATCTTGAGTCCGTCACTGGCTCCCGTCGCAACGCGAAGGGACTTATTACTAGTTAAATGCAATTATTAACTTGAGCATTGTCTATCGGTTTAAACTTGTTGTTTTTCTAATTAGAATATATTTGAAATGACGATAGAAGAAACCCAATAGTGAAAGACCAAACGTATTGGTGATGAAGATCCATGCCCTCCACTCCAAATGGGAGAATGTGATTGGCCCTAAAAAAAAGAAATTCGACGATGTAAAAATTTTCACGCCAAAGCCAAAAAAGAAGAAAAACGTCCCGGGGACAGTGTTGGAGCATTATGAGGTGTTTTTGGAGCAATCCTGGTCTAAGTGACAAATCACAATCCCCTTTGTGATGACCAGAAGCCGTTGGCAGCTATCCGCTTTGGAGTTTGCTTAACTATCCTGTCTAATTTAACAATAAAAAACAATGGGCAAACGTGACTCAACAAACATTATTATATGCAACATCATATTTTCATAAACTTTTTTACGTAAAACATAACATAACTCGACCATGAAGCATATTTAATTTTTATTTTTTGATGGTATATTAAGTAAAAGGGATGTTTGAAAGATCTAGGACAATTTATAGAAACCCAATAGAAATATTAAATAATAATAGATAAGAAGAAGAAAAAAAAGACGTGATGATGATGATGATTCATGCAACCAAAATGGATTAGGCGGTTGAAATGTTGAATGTTTTTTGATTTGTTCAGTATAGAAAAGGAGGAGGTATTATAATCTAATCTAATCTAATGTATGTAACTCCTCCATTGGTGATTGATTAATTACCCCTCCTTCTTCTTCTTCCCCATTTGACCATTGATTTGATGATGAAGGTATTTGTTGATTAAATTACAGATTATTCCTAATTTAGAAAAGCGTATATATATGTGTGTTTGTTTGTTGAATGGATCATAATAATAATTACAATGAATACCCCCCTTATAGTTATGGAGGATACCAACATCCTCCTCCTGTATATTATCCTCCTCCTCCTTCATCTTCAGTTCCATATCCATCACCAGCAGAATCCCCAGCCTATCCTCCTCCACCTTACACTGTTGGATATGATCAATACCCTCCTCCTCATCAACATATCTCTGATGCTTATTATTATTCTAATTCATCATCAACCACCACCTCCTCTCCCTTTTACCCCCCAATCTATCAATCCGCCCCCCTTCCTACCCCTACCCCTACCCATAATTATCCTTCCAAAAAGGCCTTAAAAGTTCTTCTTTTACATGGCAATCTTGATATTTGGATTCTCGAGGCCAAAAACCTTCCCAACATGGACATGTTTCATAAAACCATGGCCGATATCTTCAACAGATTCCCCGGCAAGAAAACTAGAATTACCAGCGACCCCTACGTCTCTATTGCTGTAACCACTGCAGTTGTCGCCCGAACCTACGTCATCAGCAACAGTGAAAATCCCGTTTGGAAACAGCATTTCAATGTCCCCGTTGCACATCATGCTGCCGAAGTTCATTTTATTGTTAAAGATAGTGATGTCGTGGGCTCCCAACTTATAGGAGTTGCAGCTATTCCTGTTGAACAAATCTACTCCGGAGCTAGACTCGAAGGCTTCTTCCCCTTAATCGACACCAACGGACGTCCCTCCCAAAACGGGGCCACTTTGCGACTGTCCATTCAATATTTTTCAATTCAAAATCTAAGCCTATATCATCATGGGGTTGGAGGGGGCCCCCAATACATCGGGGTGCCCGGGACTTATTTCCCCTTAAGGCAAGGTGGTAGGGTCACTTTATATCAAGATGCACATGATCTCCACAACGCCTCTTTACCCGATTTTCAGCTTGATCAAGCCATGCGTTATGTTCACGGCTCTTGTTGGACTGATATATTTGATGCGATAGCTAACGCTCGCCATCTTATTTATATTACGGGTTGGTCCGTGTGGCACCAAGTGAAATTAGTGCGTGGCCTGACTAATACTTGTGAATATACCCTTGGAGATCTTTTGAAATTGAAATCACAAGAAGGTGTCAGAGTTTTGCTTCTTGTTTGGGATGATCCTACTTCAAGGAACATTTTGGGCTACAAAATAGTAAGCTAGCTTTTTCCCAAGTTCATTATGTTTTTATTTTAAATGATAATCAGTTGCTTGAGCTATGGATATATACTTAGGTAATTTATCTTAATATATATATATATTGTCAGGATGGACTCATGGCCACCCATGATGAAGAAACTCGCCATTTCTTTAAGCACTCTTCTGTTCAAGTACTGCTTGTTCCTCGAATGGCTGGAAAAAGACACAGCTGGGTCAAGAAGCAGGTATGCAAGGACTGGACCAAATTCAGTTGCATATACTATTTAATTATATAGTTTACACCTTTTATAAAACTTCCTTAAGTTGTAAATTTTCATTTTTTCTACTTGTTTTTAGGAAGTTGGAACTATATATACACACCACCAGAAAACTGTGATTGTTGATACTGATGCGGGATATGGTAAAAAAAGAATATTAGCTTTTGTTGGTGGCTTAGACCTATGTGATGGCAGATATGATTCTCCAAATCATCCTTTATTTAGGACTCTAAACACGGTCCATGCAGATGACTTCCATAATCCTACTTTCGCGGTAATGAACTTGATCTTTTACTATATTTATTTCGAGAAGACTGCAGTCGTTATCTTTTTAACTTAAGATCAGTTTTCTAATATCAAAGTTTTAACCCTACTACCATAAAGATCAAACATTTCAATCATCATCTTATGAGAAAAATGCTATATTTTCTTACAACCCACCCATTTATTATTTTTAATTAATAGGGTAGTCTAGCCGGTTGTCCAAGAGAACCATGGCATGACATGCATAGTAAAATTGATGGACCCGCAGCATATGATGTCTTGACCAACTTCGAGGAACGGTGGCTAAAGGCCGCAAAACCTCATGGTTTGAAAAAGCTAAAAAGTTCATATGATGATGCTTTGCTCAGAATAGAACGTGTGCCAGAAATTTTGGGTGTAAATGATCAACCTTACTCTAATGACCATGATCCCGAAGGGTGGCATGTACAGGTAAATAAACTGATAATAATGATTTAGTTGGCATTTTGTCATTAATGATTTCTATTTGATTAATGTCTTCTTTAATGATGCAGATTTTCCGTTCAATTGATTCAAACTCTGTTAAAGGCTTTCCAAAGGATCCCAGGGAAGCTACAACCAAGGTTTGAGATCTTAGCATTTTAATAGTGTTTCTAAATGTCTTTTTGAATATTGTTCTTGCGTCGATAAGTCTTTTGCTCTTGCTTTAAGTAGAGGATGCAACATGGGTAGGTCGGGTGGGTTGTGCAACAAGTCAAAATGAGTTTGGACCGAAACAAGTCACTTTAGAATTATAGTACACATAAGTTTGGGTTGATCCATGAAAACTTCTTTGCCCAATTTTTGTTTTTTAATAAATAATAATTAATGCATTAATTTAAGTATGGTTTCAAAGAATATAATAACATTATGTTTTTGTTTAAGGTTGTATGCATTACAAGTATATTTTAGGACTTCCATCTTGCTTAACCTAATTAACCCTCTCCCCTTTTAGCTAATTGTGTTCATTCAACCCATTTAAGATAATAAACAAGTGAAAATCGACCCATTCATTAGTAAAGGGGTTGAATTTGCTACTTCTAGCATTAAGTAGCATAGCTTGTTATTTCCATATATAAGATACTGTGTTTTTTTTAGTTCTAAATCGATAAACTTATATCACAGAATTTAGTTTGTGGGAAAAACGTGATGATTGATATGAGCATACATACAGCATATGTGAAGGCTATTCGTTCTGCCCAGCATTACATTTATATCGAGAACCAATACTTTATTGGGTCATCCTTTCATTGGAGTTCATATAAAGACTTGGGTAAGGAACATTTTTTTTTAACATATACTCCACTTCAAATTTTGTAAATCACGCTTTTCCATATATGATTATGTTTCTTAGGTGCCAACAACTTGATTCCAATGGAAATTGCCCTTAAAATTGCTAGCAAAATTAGAGCACATCAAAGGTTTGCTGTATATATTGTCATACCTATGTGGCCTGAGGGTGTCCCTACAGCCTCTGCTACGCAACGTATTTTATTTTGGCAGGTATACATACATACATGTATGAAAGCTTTGACTCGATCTGTAGTTCGATTTTGAGATCAAACGTATCACATGTCATATTCAGTTTTTCATACATCTTGTTGCAAACTCATTCACCGAGTTCAGTTTTGTGTTTCTTGAACCCATGTAATCTTGGTGTGTTTGACCTCTAAAAGTCAATACATATGTTGTAACTTTTCAGAACAAGACTATGCAAATGATGTATGAGGTCATCCACAAGGCCTTGGTTCAAGTTGGCCTCGATGGAGCATTTTCATTACATGATTATTTGAATTTCTTTTGTCTTGGGAACCGTGAAGCCGCTGATCCACAAGATACTGTAGGTGACAAGAACCCTAACATAGGAAATACTCCGCAGGTAGGCCCCGCTTATCTTTATGACTATGCATCGGCCGTTGAACTTATTTTATCTGCATTGATGGATAAGGAATTGGGGATGTTTGGATGTGTGATTTAAAATTGATTACAACAGTCAGATGAATGCGGTAATTTTACATTTATCTTCAAATAGTACAAGGGTTCTGTTGAATATGGAGAATGAATGTGTGAGGAGAAATATGGGACCAAAAAATGAAGACTGGATGAGATGCTAAAAATTATTACTCCATCATCTTGGTTGTTGAGGTCAAAACTACTATATTTTAACCTCAATATTACAATGAACTGTAACATCTTTCTTCCTGTCGTCTTGTTTCTTTATATATTTAATTCACAAAAAAAAGGTGTATAAATATCCCATATCATCTAGGATCCGTGACATAGTCTTTTGCCCATAGAAGTTAAGTGTGTTTGTAGTCTTGAAATGGAGTAATACTCTTATGTCATTTCTATATGTCGTAATTCTGCCTAGTTTTCATGAGATTACCATGCAAACTTTTAGACCACGACCACCTTTTGCAGGCTATCAAATTGGCAAAAAACGAAACCTACTTTTACTTGTCTTGCAATCTTTGGCCTCGCATTATATTCGTAACAATTTGTCACCAGAACTGACTAATTGTTTCGTTTTTTTTTGTTTAATTTTAGGGACTTGCTCAAAAGAATCGGCGATTCATGATCTATGTTCATTCAAAAGGCATGATAGTTGATGATGAGTATGTAATTATCGGATCTGCAAACATTAATCAAAGATCAATGGAGGGTACCCGCGACACGGAGATTGCAATGGGGGCCTATCAACCTCATCATACTTGGGCTACAAGACTTTCATATCCACGGGGGCAGGTAAGTATTTTCATGTAAAACTTCAAAAAAAAAAAAATTACTAGCAAAATTGAAGCCAATATGTTATTACAAAATCTATATGGTTTTTTTTTTTCCTTCTTAATTAGGTATATGGATACAGAATGTCTCTTTGGGCTGAGCATCTGGGGGTTGTTGATGATCGATTTAGACAGCCGGAATCAATTGAATGTGTAAGGCACGTGAGATCGCTGTCTGAAGATAACTGGATACAATTTGCAGGTGATGAGGTATCAGAAATGAGGGGACATTTAATGAGATACCCTGTTGAAGTGGATGAAAGAGGCAAGGTCAAATCTCTAAAGGGATATGAAACTTTTCCAGATGTAGGCGGTCAAATTGTAGGCTCATTCCTTGGGATTCAAGAGAATCTCACTATTTGATGAGATTCCTGGATTATATATGGATGCGAAATTGATTCTGTGTTGTTGCAAATACTTTCATATATGAATATGATGACGTACACTTTACGTACCTCCATTCTTCATCTTTCATATATACATACCCAACACAACACCCCTTGAAAACTGCCAGTTGCATGCAATATCCTAGCTAGCTACTTTTTGTGTCACTTATGAGAGGATGATTATTGATTACATAACAAAACATAAAAATTTTCTCAATATTATAAGATAACATGTTTTTTAGTTGCAAATAGTATATATATAAAAGTTTGCACATGTTAGTTAAGTGTAAAATTAAATAACACACTTGATGATTTAGGGAAAGGTGGCTTAAAAAATGAATTATTGTTGAGAGTGGGATTTGAACCCACGCCCTTTCGGACCAGAACCTTAATCTGGCGCCTTAGACCAACTCGGCCATCTCAACGTTTACGTTGTTTTGCATTGATCATTTAAACTAAATGTAACAGTGTGAATTAAATGATCGTCTAGTAACAGTGTGAATTAAATGATTGTATGTATAATAATCAAACCATTACAAAAACAATGGCATCTAACAAGCACGGACTATACAAAATTAAGCATATATAATATTGTATTGGTGTATATATTGGCGTTCCCAAGGATTCACGTGCCCTATCCAAGTTGTTAAAAAATATGCCTCTTAGGGGGTGTTTGGGATTGATTATTCAAAACAGATTATGCGTTTTGGAAAAGCAGGGGTGGAGCTGCTTATAGATTATTGCGTTTTGGTAGCCTAAAAAACTGATTATCTGCGTTTTCAAAACGCAATCCAAACACTAAAAACTGATTATCTGCGTTTTCAAAACGCAATAATCTAATAATCAGATTCAAAACGCAATCCCAAACACCCTCTTAATCTTTAATAAAGTAGACCAGCTGAGAATGGCGCCCTGCAATTGGTCCACGTGGCGCATTGTGGTTGGTTGTCATGGGCGGCGCCCTGCCACTGGTACACGTGGCGTGTTGTGGTGGACTGCAGGGGCTTCTTTTCCTTCCTCTTGGCAGAGCGTGTCAGGCGGCTATCTTCCTCTAGAAGACAGGCTGAGGTGACGTCTAACACCTAGGAGGTTGTGCACTTGTGCAACAAGTGGGGCTCAAGGGGAGCTGCACCTTGACCCTACTAGCTGCTTTAGACTTTGCGGGTGGCCATCGCTAGATTCAATGAGGCGCTGGCGCTCAGAGATTGTACTTCACATATGTTATCCGTGAATTACTTCCTCCGCTTAGGATTGATGTTCCACGGATGTAGGTTATGGGAACTTCGATGTGGGGTAGGGTGCGTCTGCGCGCCAGAATTGGTACCCTACCCCTTCAAGTCCCCCCAGTCCAGTGTTCCTTCAGGTCTTGCTAAGAGGTCTGGTGGGGCGCTGGACTATGTAGGGATGGCAATGGGTCGGGTTTGGGACGGGTTTAGGTAATCCCAACCCCATACCCGATTAGGTATGCTTGTCCCAAAACCCGTCGGGTTTGTGTCGGGTAATTACCCATCGGGTTTCGGGTATACCCGCGGGTTTCGGGTAAACCCATTAATTTTTAAAACTTACCTATTGAGTATATCCGACTAAAGACCCGACGGTTATCTATTAGATAACTATTAACCAATTACATTTACCATTATTAAATATATATGTAAATGATTACAATGTATAAATATAAAATACTTAAATCCTATAAAAACACTTAAAGAATAGATAACAAATAGTATACACTAATTTTTGGTAATTTTTATCACAAGATGACAGTCTAGATGGACAATTTGATATATTATGCATACATATTTAAAAACATATACTAGAAATTATATTGGGTATCTCATTGGGTAAACGGGTATACTTTATTGGGTAATCGGGTCGGGTAAATTGGTATATCATCAAATCCCGAACCCGTGAAAAAATAAAAACTAATCCCATACCCAGACCCATACCCGGTTACCCGACCCCAAACCCGTCCCAAATGTATTGGGTTTCGGGTTTACCCATTGGGTTCGGGTTTAATTACCATCCCTATGACTATGTTGTTGTGCTAGGCGGGTGAAGGCTCATCCAAAATTTGTGTTTAAAGAGTGCGCGTTGCAGCTCTTGAACATATATCAAGATAAAAAAGAGTGCGCGTTGTAGCTCTTTAGCAAATATGAGTGTAAAAAGATTGCTCGTTGCAGGTTTTTAACATATATGAAGGTGAAAAAGAGTGCGCGTTGCAGCTCTTTAACATATATGAAGGTGAAAAAGAGTGCGCGTTGCAGCTCTTTGGGATCAAGAAAGAAAGAGTGTGCGTTGCAGCACTTTAGCTTATATGAGTGTAAAAAGATTGCTCGTTGTAGCTTTTTAACATATATGAAGGTGAAAAATAGTGCGCGTTGCAACTCTTTAACATATATCAAGATAAAAGCGTCCTGTTATCTTTCCACATGTTCCTTTAGCTTCAGGAAGAATGAAAAACATATTACCTGCGCTTTTTACATGTAGATTATGTAAATAATGAGAAAGGTGTGAATCCTTTTCATTTCTACAATGATGCGTGTTTGTTGTGCGTCATTAGGCAGAGGGTATCCGGCGGAGAACATCTTTTGGATTTACGTTAAACCAGCGCCCGGTGATGACGTGGCACACCTGGTTGTGAAAGTGTAAATCCGGTGGAGAACGTATTTTGGATTTACGTCAAACCAACGCCAAGTGATGACGTGGCACGTCTGGTTGTGAAAGTGTAAATCCGGCGGAGATCGTATTTTTGGATTTACGTCAAACCAGCGCCAAATGATGACGTGCCACGCTTGGTTGTGAAAGTGTAAATCCGGCGGAGAACGTCTTTTGGATTTACGTAAAACCAGTGCCAAGTGATTACGTGGCATGCCTGGTTGTGACAGTGTAAATCCGACGAAGAACGTCTTTTGGATTTACGTCAAACCAGCGCCAAGTGATGACGTGGCGTACTTGGTTGTTGAGTGACTTAATGCGCAACCAAAATTGTCTTAAATATGGGAATGATTGGGAGTAAATGCGCCGAAAATTTGAAAATGTGTCATAAATTTGAGAGGAAAACTAAGGAGGTGTGTTGAGGAAGTCGATGAGGTTGGTAAACGTTTCAGGTGGTAGGGGGCATGTCTGTCATGATGGCAGTCATGTCAGCACTTGGGTTGAGACGTTTTTAGTCCTGTGTCAGGCGAGTGGCCGTCCACACGCGCGAGTGGGGTTCCCAGTCTCCCAGATGTTGACACGTGGTGGGTAAAGGATAGGCTATGTCAGGCGAGTAAGGACCAGGCATGGACAGACAGTTGTTTTCACCAACTTGGGTACCACGTGTTGCACCCGGATTATTCCTCGTCTTAGGGACGTGCAGATGTGTGCCAGTTGGTGCCCATCGCATTTAATGCAATGGGTATAAATAGATGTTTTCCTCTTCTCTTTTCTTACTTTTCAAAACTTTTTGAAATTTTCTCCCAAATTCTTTCTCAAACCTTCAAATTCTCCGGTGGGTATTCAAAGTTTCTAAATAGTTTACGAAAAAGTAACACTGTGTTCCCGAGTTTCATTAAAGGAAAGAAATGGAAAGAACTCGAAGGAAGTGAAGAGAAAGTAAAAAATAGGTGTGTTCCAGAATTTTATTAAAAGTAGAGAGTGGAAAGAATGGGAAGGAAGCAAAAGAAAAATCTTTTAATAAAACTTTCCTCCCAAAATGGAAGGAATTGGAATGAAGGGAAAGGAAAACAAATAAAATATTTATCATTTAATATTTTACCTTAATACTTAAATTATTACAATACACAATGAGGGTATAACAGTAAAATTAAACATTTCTTTTCTCATCCTTTCAGCTCGGGAACACATAAAGAATTTAATTTCTTTTCCTTTACTTCAAACTCGGGAACACGAAATGAAGACATATATTTTCTTTTCCCCCCTTTATTTTCTCTCATAAATTCTCTTTCTATTATGTTCTTTCCATTAATAAACTCTGAAACATAGCGTAAGAGAAAGATAACTTTTCAAACCTACTTAAAGTGCTTTTGGTCAAAAGTGCTTATTAAATTATAACTTTTTGAAAATGAGTTTTAAAAAATGTGTTTGGATTAGCTTTTGGGATGAGAAACGTCAAAAAGTCAATAGATTGTGTTTTTTTTTTAATGTTTCGCCTAACTTATTGTGAATATTGGTTATATGGGTGGTAAATTTGTAAATTTTTTCTAAAAGTCAAAAGCCAAAAGCCAGGATTTCTAACTTTTCAAAAACAACTTTTCCACCCTTAAAAGCCAAAAGTCAAAAATCAAAACAGAAAGTGCTTTTGGGTTACACAGCTTATTAACTTATTGACTTTTTGGAAAAGCCAATAAGTTAATAAGTTGTTTTGAAACTCAATCCCAAACACCCTCTTAGAGTGTGTGTAGTGGGGTAGTTATGTGGCGTTATAAGCCCCTATAGCGCCGGGGAACACCGCCCCCCCCAGGCGCTATAGGGTGTTTTGGGTGAGGAGGATTGTGAGGATAACGAGCGTTGTGTGATTGAATTTAGGATTTTTTATATTTTGACCGTTTGACAACGGTCATTTGATTTATTTATTTATTTTTTTTAAACAATAAAATCTATCTATATATACATATACAACACACAAACAATTCAAACGGTTTGGAACAGTAACCGTTTGAAATTCAAAAATTTTTTTATGAAATTTTATTTTTTAATATTAAATAATTTTTTTATTATTTTATTAATTTAATAAACTTTCAGTTTACATTTTTATTTTTATTATTATTTTTATTTTTAATGAAATATTATTAAGTATTAAATATTCTTATTTAAATAAAAAACAATAATTAACCAATCATTACCAATCATTTATAACCCCCACATAACCCCCCTTCCCACTACACCCTCTTTTTCCATAACCCCAACATAACCCCTTTTCTATTACTACTTTTTAATATTTTAATCCTATAACTTCACATAACTATCTACCAGTACACATACCAGTTTTTGTAAAAAGTGAATAAAAAAGATGGAATGGCAGTAGGATGGATTAAGGAGGAAGATGGGTGTTGGGGGAAATTTTTGGGAGATGCTTAAACCCTATGGACGAACAGAAGAAGGGTTTGATTTCCTGAGAAACAAAAGGGTCGCCATTGATCTGTCCTATTGGATCCTTCAACATGAAACCGCTATTAAAGCCCACACTCCAAACCCTCATCTCCGTCTCACTTTCTTCCGTACCATCAATCTCTTCTCCAAGGTTGCTATCACTCTTTCTTTCTTTCTTTGCCCTAATATTATCATTTATTATATCAACATACTAATACTAATATGAGGGCCTTGCTGCTGCTGCTGCAGTTTGGTGCTTTTCCAGTGTTCGTGGCTGACGGAACCCCATCCCCATTGAAGTCTCAAGCAAGAATTATGCGCTTTTTTCGATCATCTGGCATTCCTCTTCCCGTGCCTGATCATGCTACCTCTGTTGTTGCTGACAGAAATCATCACTTTTTAAAATGTGTTCAAGAATGTGTGGTTAGTTGTAACCTTTTCATATTTATTTGTTTTAAATTCCTACGACGACGACTCTATCAATTTATTATTATTAATATATAGGAATTGCTTGAGCTTTTTGGAATGCCCGTTTTGAAAGCAAGTGGTGAGGCTGAAGGACTGTGTGCAGAATTAAACAAACAAGGCCGTGTTGACGCTTGCATTACCTCTGATAGTGATGCCTTTCTCTTTGGTGCCACATGCATCATTAAGCGCCTCAATCCCAACTCACAGGAACCATTTGAGTTCTATCTTATGTCAGATATCGAAGCTGGTTTAGGGCTCAAAAGGAACCACTTGATAGCCATTGCTCTTTTGGTTGGAAACGATTTTGATCTAAAAGGTGTTCAAGGCATCGGGCTTCACACAGCACTTGCTTTTGTCAAATCCTTTAATGAAGATGAGGTGTTAGATAGGTCCGCTTTACCACTTTTCTTCCCACATGTTTCACAATGTCACAAATCTGCATTGTGCCAATAATTCAATGTTTTTGCAGATTATGCCAATTAGGAGGTGGAAACACGCTCACTAATAGTAATAAAGCAAATGATACCATACTAAAAACGAGGTCTCCTCATTGTTCACTATGTGGGCATCCAGGAAGCAAGCGATCTCATTCTAAGGAATCTTGTCAACGATGTAGTTCAACTAGACATGAAGCATGCTTGCAAAAACCGATTGGGTTTAGGTGTGATTGCTCATCATGTGATCAGGTATCTGTAGTGTGTTGAGAACTATTTTTTCTTGAAAAAACAGACATGGGGGTGTTTGGA
Organism: Ambrosia x helenae; assembly: GCA_030844895.1. Taxonomy (NCBI): domain Eukaryota; kingdom Viridiplantae; phylum Streptophyta; class Magnoliopsida; order Asterales; family Asteraceae; genus Ambrosia; species Ambrosia x helenae. The sequence goes on from CM061226.1 coordinate 112,695,859, forward strand.
TATTTATTATGCATTTTGATACCTAATTAAAGTTAGATTCAGTTGATCAGATAATTAGATACTCAGGTGATTAACTTAAAGATAAATATGTGATTTTTCCAATAAGTAGTTGTCTTATGACTTCATCTTGCTTCGCCAAACATGTCTATTTTGACCTTAAATAACAATTTAGACAAAAGGTAAGCATGATACACTCACTTAAGTTTACAGTGAATTATTCTATGGGCTTTTGTTTTTATTGAATTTGTGTATTTACTGATGTACTGCAGCTTAGATTTAGTGCAGTTGTTACTGATCTCATCCATTCTCTGTGTGTGTGTTTTTCTTTTTGAGTTACAGGATAAGAAAGAAAAGGAACAAAAGAAGAACGAAGCTTGGAAAATGAGGGTTTGCAAAAAAATTGCCACAGAGTCAAACTTCCCGAATAATGAAATCATTCAGATGTATTTGAACAACCGCCACACCAATTTCACAGGTGATTTTGAAAGCATAATATCTGCTCCCTTGATATTTTTTGTTTGATGATGAAATTGGTGTTATTACTATAGTGCGTTAAAAATATTACACCAAACAGTTTAGGAGGTCATATGCTATAAGAATAGAGGCCGGCTTTCAACCCATCTATTTTTTTACTTGATATAAAGCACATCCTGTTTCATTCATTAGTAAATGGGCTTAAATTTCTACCTGTAGACTGTAGTTCGAACCTACAATCTTGGCGGGTTGTCAGAACAATTTAATTTTTTAATCACTAAAGGGTTCAGTTACATGCCAAATGTTTCTATGGAACCGTGTGTCCAGTCAAATATCACTTATATATGGACATAACACCTATTTTTTGCTTAATTTTAGATGCCGAACCGTTTATATCATGGAAAAGTCCGAACACGGAAATGCTGATCGATTATGTAGCTTTTAAATTAAACTGGGAACCTTCCTTCATTCGGCAAAAACTCTTTCCGCTTTTGTCAACAATTTTCTTGAGAAAGACAGCCAAAAATCAAGAAACTGATATGTTGTATGGACAATATGAGTTTGACTGCATTCAGAGAACTAAGATAAGGTTTGGTCATACATTCTATTTGGTTAGTTGGAAAAAGTCAACACAAACAGTCAACAATAATATCTACACAACACCTTCTAAAGAGGCTGAAGTTCAAGAAGATTATGATGGATTGGTTGATATCTTTGATGAAGCTGATGTCACCAATGTTCGCATTGATGATGGGTGTTTGATGACTGATGAAAATATGGATCTTGTTATGGCTGCTTACCCGGAAAAGGTTGATGAATTTATGCAACAAAAGGTGCGAATTTCTTTCACTTATTTTGACATAGGTAGCAAAGGGTCGGGCTGCACTAGTTAGGCAACATCTAAAAACAGGCTGGGCCGGGCTGGCCACAAACACGTCTTTTGTCCATTTTTATAAAGATTTATAATGTGCAAATTGTGATCTTAAAAGCAGTATATTATTACAAAAGCAGTATACCATTTTTTAACAAAGTGATACTTAGGTTTGTGTTATTTTTTTAAGAAATTTGAATACTGTGTATACATGTTATATGCATTTGATTTTGGTTTAATGTTTTATATGTTAGAGATAAAACATACCCTAAATTTGATCCAAATAATATGTAAATGAGTCTAAAATTCCACTGTGATATCTGTGTTCATTTTTAGTAATTTCGAGTTGAAAAACTTGCAGGAGCATAAAGAAAGTAAATCAAGGAAAAAAGCTAAAGCAACCCCTGAGGATTCATCATCCCCTACTTCAAGAAGTGTGCAACTTAATATAACACAATTTTTCCGTTCATCAAAAGGGGAGACTTATGAAAAAATTAAAGATGACGGGTTTTCTGTAGCAAAAAGGAACGCAGGTAGCAGAAAATTTTCAAAGTCTGCCAGGCGTCGCCTGTTACTTGAATAGATGTAATTTGGTTTTGGTTTTGAATGTAATGTAACTTGAAGTGACTGTAAATATCCTAATTTGTTTGTTTGGATAGAAGTAATCATCCTAATTGGTTTGTAGCCTTTATTGAGGGAGGAATGATGGATCATATATATTAAGAAATTGAAATTAGGTTTTGACATTAGTGATGATTGATGAAGCCACTCTGTTGCAATCAGGACAGTCAAGTTGACCCTTTAGATTTCATTCAATTCCTGCTACCACATAAAATAAAATAAAATTAAATGAAATGAAAGGGTATAGTAGTTGTTTTTGCAAATAACAACCACCTATACATCTTGCACTAATTTCATGCCACTTAGCAAAACCCGGTGTCCAGGGATAATGACTGTGTCTGTGTGTGGTTTCATAACTGAATCTGGGCTCACTCAACCTGATTTTGCTAAGTCGTCTTTGGTATTGTGGGCTATTTTAGGGAGAAAATCACCAAAATGAAAATTCACCAACATAAATTAGTAAATTCAACTTTTTGATAACTCTAAATTTAGACAAGTCACGTAAAAAAAAAAAAAAAAAAAAAAGTGTTTAGACAATACCACGTGTCTCAAAAGTCTAAGGCTTAGAACTTTAAAAAAGCAAGAGACCCCCACGCAAAAACAATAACAGCTTGACATGTGCCTTAGACGTCTCGACTTATACGAAACCTCTAATATTAGACGTCTAAAAATTTGACGGAAACGTCTAAGAAATCTGACGAAACGTCTAAGAATATGATGAAATGTCTGACTGTAATTGGTTTAGAGTGTGGATCCCTTGTTTTTTTTTTTTTTTTTTTTTTAATAGTAGTAAGCCTTAGACATTTGAGACACGTGTCATCCTCTGAACAAACTTGTTTCGCATGACTTTTCTAAATTTAGACTTGTCAAATATTAAATTTAGTAATTTATGTTGGTCAATTTGCATTTCAGTGATTTTCCCTAATTCGGGTCATACATCTTAGGCTGGTGGGTGTGGAGGGGTGATGATGAGCCGCCACGTAGGCAAATGCATCCCTTTAAAAAAAACCAAAACACCAATCAAGAGGGACGACAAGACAGACAAGGAGATGTCGATGATGTCGATGCCGCCCCTAGGGGCGGTGTTGCCGTGCCCATCATCACCATGCCGGTCCAATGCCGGTTCCATACCGAGTAGTCTTAGTAAGCTAATTATAATCAACCTTCCAAAAAAATGCTAATTATAATCATGTATAGGACTCAATCTAAGGTTAGATGGCAAAATTGTGAATTTTTGCTAGAAACGGTGATTTTGAGTTTTGACAAACCCAAGTTTGTAGTTTGATAAAGTGATTGATCAAATTTATTTAGTCTAAAGTATATTTCTTTCTTTTTTTTAACGGCTTTTATTAATCTAGTTAATTAATGTATATTTGTGAAACGGTTATAAAGTAAATAATAATAATAATAATAATAATAATAATAATAATAATAATAATAATAATAATAATAATAATAATAATAATAATAAAATCAAATCATTGGGAGGAGAATTGAATGATGGAAAAGGAGAGAAGAAAATGATGATGGAGAGGAGGAGGAGGGATCTATGCTGTCAATTCAATAATAGGACTCTTAATCTAGTATGTATATGTCAGAGTCAGATCCTCATGTTGTTAACTAAGACCACACGGTATGGGGAGCGGCATTGGGCCGGCGACGCCAAGCCGGGCCGGCGAACACCGCCCCCCTGGGCCGGCGACGGCTTAGCCGGCATCCACAAGCCGTTTATGCCGGGCCTTGGGAAACTCAAATTTGACCGTTGGGGCTTGAGAAGACCGTTTGAATAAAAAAAAAAAAAAAATCAACCAAATAAATTTTTAAAAAACCTATTTAAACCAAACAAATCCAACCTTTTTCACCACAACTTTTATAAACTCTCTCACACTTTTATAAACTCTCTCTCACTTTTATAAAATCTCTCAACCTTCTTCACCACAACCATGTCGTTATCATCTTCTACGACGTCTTCGTCTTCTTCGGGTTCGTCGTCTACAAACGAAGCCGTAAATTTTGTTATAAACATCGTGGGGCAAGCGGCGCAGATTATTGCCGAGGATCTAGGAGATGATGGCGATTCAGCACCTCGAACTAGGAAAGCGGCTATAAATAGAGACCGAGAGGGTAAGTATTATATTTATTTTGTAATTTTAATTTGTTTATATTTTTGGGTATATATAGTATAATTTACTTGTGTTTATATTTTTGTAAATATATTGTAGATTTTTTGTGTGTTTATATTTTTGTAAATATGTGTAGGTGCCCATGATAGATTGGTGGCCGATTATTTTGCCGACGAACCGTTATACTCGGCGGAATTATTTAGGCGTCGGTTCCGAATGAGTAAAAGATTGTTCACCCGTATAGCCGATGATATGGCTAACTTCGAGCCATTTTTTACCTTACGATACGATGCAAGAGGGAAAAGGGGGTTCACCACCCTACAAAAATGCACGGCGGCACTTCGGCAACTAGCGTACGGGACCACGGCGGATGCGTGGGACGAGTATTTAAAAATGTCGGAAAGAACTGCACGAGAGTGTCTGTACAAGTTTAGCAAGTGTGTGGTGAAGCTTTACAGCAAAAAATATTTGCGAAAACCAAACTCCAGTGAGGTCCAACAATTGTATCAGTTTCACCACCAACAACATTGTTTTCCAGGAATGCTCGGTAGCATTGATTGCTACCATTGGCCTTGGAAAAACTGCCCCGTAGCATGGCGCGGAATGTTCAAACGAGGGGATCAAGATTATCCATCAATAATATTGGAGGCGGCGTGTTCACAAGATCTATGGGTTTGGCATGCTTTCTTTGGCATTCCTGGTTCGAATAACGACATTAATGTTATTAACCAGTCGCATATTTTTGACGATGTCATAAAAGGCACCGGTGCGGAAACTAGCTTTACAGTATCGGGGGTGGAGTATAGGCGCGGTTATTATCTTGCTGATGGAATCTACCCACCTTACTCGACGATCGTTAAAACTATTCACCACCCGTCCGATGAAAAAAGAAAGAAATTTGCCAAGTATCAAGAGGCGGCAAGAAAGGACATTGAACGATTTTTTGGTGTTCTACAAGCAAGATGGCACATCATTTCACACCCGGCACGTATGTTCACCCCTAAAAAATTACGTTACTGTATGTATGCGTGTATCTTGTTGCATAACATGATACTTGAAGACGAAGGCGCCGCCATTTGTGTGTATGACGAGAATGCCCCGCCGGAGAATACGGTGCCTGTCAACCCACATCAACAAGATTTAAACCAGTTCTCGTTACATAACGAGTTCACGCATAAAAATCTTCAAGCAGACTTGGTTGAATATATTTGGAACAACGGGCAAGAGTAGATTATTTGTATTTTTTTTTTTATGTCGAGTATGTTACTTTAGTTTTAGTTATTTTTTTTTAATTATTTTTAATGGTTTTATGTAATATTTACTTTTTAATATTAATATTAGAATATTTACTTTTTATTGTAACATTAATATTATTTAATTAAAAAAAAAAAAAAAAAAAATGAAATAGCATTAATGGATGTTGGGCCTCCTCCACACCCCTAGGAGCATCATCCTAAGGATGCTCCTACCCCACGCTGACGTGGCAGGTGAGGTGGAGGCAAGGCATGGATGATGGGCCTCTACCACACCTAATGGTCTAAGTTTGAATAGTCTTTTTATTTCAAATTTTGAATCATAAACCAGCGGTTGGATGTACTGTTACCCTATGATTCATGACCCTACCATCCTCCTGCTGCTTAACATAAAATTTACATCCTTGTTCAAACACATTTTTTCAATGTGATTTTTCTATGTTGTGACGGAGATCATCACAACTCTTAGAAGAGGATTTTCTAGCCACTCTACAATGGTCAGACTATGTTGTTTTAACCGGACCCACGCTGATGCGAGAGTGGCCGGCCCAAAAGCGAGTCGAGGCTGCGCATAAGGGACACTAAGGCTTTCACCCAAAAAATTTCTCGCCACCTGTCACTTGACAGATGTTGCACCCTCCACAAGAGGCAAACATCTCTAGAGTAAATGCACGGTAGTAGAAAACAGGGGGCCACCAGAATCGAACCTGACCCCTTCGAAGAAAGTAGGCTCAACTATCATTTGACAAAATATCCAAACCATAAATGTGGAGAATAGGAATCAAACCCTTAATCACTTTGTCCAAACACATACATACATACCCACTCATTTTCTCACACACCTTAGAAAATGATATATATACTAACAAGTCCCTCCAGAACTTTCCTACATCATTTTTATCCTTATTCTTTTACTCTCCCGATTTCTTTATTTTCATTTATACTTCTTACAAAAACTAACGGTATTTTTTATTTCCTACACAAAAAATAAATACATACTTTTATCAAATTTTAAGATTCATAAACTTATTTATTATTTATATAATATAAATACAACTACTTCTAAAGACATTAACATAAAATTTACATCTTTGTTCAAACACATTTTTTCAATGTGATTTTTCTATGTTGTGACGGAATTTGACAACTTGAGCATTGAAACATGACGATTTGGACATTGAACTTGATACGAATTATATACATTGGAGATTATTAGATTGGACATAACTAGATACTAAAGCATAACTCAAGGGTATAAACGCTTGATAAAATGGCAAAGGACTATGATGAGACATAGAAAAGTCATTGGATCGAATAGACGCTAATACGTCTTGGATAACTAAAGAACTAGAAATTGATATTACAACATAAGACTTTGAGTTAACGAACATATGTACGCTTAATTTATAAGATTGGTATATATATAAGATTGTACATAAGACTTGGACTCAAACGTTAGACTAGCCACATGAAGCTTAGGACGTTTGGACGCCTTGGACTATCTACGCCACTTGAACATATGAGAGATTGGACTTGGGTTTGATTAGGCGAACATAGGATAAAGGATGTTATATAAATATATAAAGACATAGACTAAGCTATGATAGATACCGACTCATAAGATTGAAACAAACATTAGTAAGTAACATTCGGACGTAAGTTGGAGATAGATCGACATATGAACTCGATACTTGGATACAGACATAATAATAATAGAATGTTATCATATAAACTCGAATGCTTGACTAGTCGCCCAAACCTTAGAATAGGAATTCGATGGTTAAGTCTCAGACATAAACTTTGGACAGAGGATATAAAAGGAAACATATATAAATAACGAACCTTACGCTCGTGCTCGTCCCCACACGCAACCATGACGAATAAAATTGAACTCTAATAATAATGTGTGTCGACATAGGGCCCAACCAGGAGGATGTCGGTATTCGATACCGAGCACCAGTTTTCATATATATTGAGCTATGCAAACATGTGAGTTTCGTGAACTCCCCTCTTTTTACTTTTACAAATGTTTTGGGGTGACGCATGCTTCTAAACTGTTTTGTACATTGTTATGGGTGTTAGTTTTACAGAGCGTGATTACCTGCTTGCTTGTAATGCATACTGGGCCAGGCACTCATTAACTCTAGGATAGAGCCGACTTAATATATGGGTAGTACTACTTGGGGAATCCCCCACGCACAGTGGTCCGGCCTAGACCCGGAATCCCCCACTGAGACCGACGGGTCGTTGCGGCATATATTTTGCCATTGGGGAACCTATGAGGCAGGACATAGGTTGAGGACTATAACTGTGACACCCGGCAAATTCTGGTTAACAACGTTGTCTAGATTAAAGTCTACCTTAGCGAGTCACACGTATATTATACGTAACGAGGGTTAGCTAGATAGCTAGATAGGACATACGTGCATTGTTGTGAGTTTCACTACTCTTTTCTCAAAAGCATGCGTCTCGGGTTTGAGACAACTTACAAAACGTTTTCTAGTCTGGTTTGGGACTACTTTCACATCTCAGGTTATGAGATGCTTTGACTCCTTGTGTGGGTCGGGTTTTGACTCCTTGTGTGAGTTAATATGTGATTACATGATTAGTGAACCTCGGACGTTGGTGAATAATAAACTTATGTGTCTCGGTGATATCTGACAAACTTATGTGAAAACCATACGTGATTATGTGAACCTAAACCGAACACGTTAATAAAAATCATTAAAAGTGGAGCATGAGGTTGATTAGGGTCTTAACGCATGGGGTTACACTTGTTACGGTCCGAAATAACGAAAACGTCGATGGATAACGCGTCGGGAGGCGAAACGAAGCAAAAGCGCGTGCCTCGGACCTGTGAGCGGCCGCTCACAGGCTCCGAGCGGCCGCTCGAAACTTCCAGTCGGGTTTAAACCGCCTCAAACTCATATTTAAGCATCCTTAACCCCCATGCAACCCCCATACTCAACCCTAATCGCCCCCTTACTGCCCCACACGAATATTTCACTCCAAAAACTCCTGCAAAGGCTCAAGATCATCAATTGGGAGGCTCCAAGGCGCGCGATTGATTGATTTGAAGAGCTAAGGGTATAACTTATGATTTCTTACGCTTTTACCTTATGTTTTTACTATAAAAATCATATAACAAGTTTGTCCAGGTCTGAAAGTATTTTATAAAAGTTAAAACATGAGGATTAAGAAGATTAAAAGGGTCAACCACATTGTTACATAATGAATGTTATATGTTTTGCATGATTATGCATGTTCTTGATGTTTTAGACTTCTAGGGTTTGTGAATAATGATGGTTGTGATGTATAATTAGGGTTTTGATCAGATATGATTCTTACTAAAGTTGTATGATGATTATTAGGTGTTATTGATTGATAATATGCAACTAGGGTTTGATATAATTGATAATATTGCACGATTGGAATCTGGACAGATTCTGAATGTCGACTTGTAGGGTCTGTTTCGTGGCTTGAAAATAATTGGTTTGATCGATTCTTTGCATGATTGTAACGTACAAGGTATTAGATTTTCATAATGGGCAAAACCATCGAATTTGGACATCGTTTGAGTCGTTTTTGGAATTATAATTGATTAGGGGTCATATCAGATTTTCGGATTTGTAAACTGGGCTAACTTTAAATGGTCATAACTTGAGATTTACAAGGAATTAGATCATGAAATTTTTCCAGTAGGTCAATACTGGAAAAATAGAGCTTTTCCAAGTGGATTCATCTCGTTTGGATGAATACACAATTTTTAAGAATTTTCCTACTAAACTGACCTGTTGAGGAGATTTTCTGGACATAGCTGTGTTGTACGAATTTTCATAATTTTTGTGTTTGGAATTAAGACAAAACAAAAATAGGTATTGTCGAGTGAATCCCAAAGAAAATTCAGTAAAAATTTGGGAGGTTAACTCACTGAATTGCTATTTTAAATAAATTCGTTTTGATGGCGCACAATCTGTCCTGAAAACACAGATTGTGTATTATGTGCTTCTGTGATTAATTGAGGTCTTAGGTGGTATGGAATTGACATGTAACTGAAGTACACTTGTCTGAGACACATACGGAATGTAGAAACTAATTGTAACCAACGTATTCACCAACGGGTCCGTAGGGTTTACTATTGCATGTAGAATCACTAGGCGTCGTATACACACTTTTGAACATTTAAAACGCCTTGGACAAACGAGTTATATGGGTAATGATATTACGCCTATACTCACTGAGCGACACTGTTATTAGGGTGTCGGTAGCATATATTGCTTGCTGTTCGGATTCTTTTCTTGCACGTTAAGGTGAGTTTACGGCCCCTCTTTTAAACTGGTTTCATATTTTCGGGGGAGAAAACATGTGTAAAAACGATTATTTGGTAACTACTGTCATGCTATGGGTTTCTATTGTGTACTACACGATCTTTGGAAGTCCCGGGGGGAACCATGAATGTGCGGGTTTGCACAACGGGGAAATGTGAATAGCGCTATTGGGAGTGACCAACCTCGCTCGTCGGCTTGGAGGGCCGGGCGAGTGCATATTGTCTCAAACAGGAACAACAGGAACAACTGGTTTACTTTTCGGGCACAACATCTGGTATTCGAGTTAGTAATGGTTTTCCAATCGTGGTAGTAACAAAACATACGCCTAGCTAGCGTACACTGGTTTTCGATTTGTTATAGTATGGACAGGTGGACTTGGTACTTGGATTACAAAACCTGTAAACTCACCAGCATTTTTGTGCTGACGTAAACTTTTACATGTTTTCTCAGATCGCTAAGGTAGCACAATGGGACTAGGGCGCACGCGTCTGCACGGCGTCTAGTTAGAGTTGCATGGTTTTACAAACGTTGAACATTGGTTTACTATTGAATATTGTTTTGAATAAGCTTCCGCTGTAAACGGGAATTTTAAACATTGTTTTGAAATTGCATTATGTTCATTTTAGACTTGTTTATTGTGATCGTTGGTTTGGATCCTGGTTTGTCATGCGCCTCGCGGTAAAACTCCGCAAGTGGATTTTGAGGGTGTGACAATAACGGGTATAGTTTATGTTGTTACATCTAGACATGGTTAGGCATGGGCTAGGTGCCAAGGGTTGAGTGGCCAACTTGTAGGACTGTAACACCATAACCAGATGAACGTGTTGAAAACTGTTAAACTTGTTTGGAATGACTGAAACTGTTTTGATAAACTATTTTGGGCGCCTATGTAACTAAACACACGAACTCACCAACATTATTGTTGACCCAAAACCATTTTAAGCATGTGTTTAGGTACCGGCAATGGAGATATGAAGAATGTATGATTGCAACTCGGAGTCACGACCAGTGGACGAACCAGAAGACGATCGAGTAACCATAGACATTACCGTGCAAGTACGATCAGGGACTAGTTTAGTTAATGAAATGGTACTATGTAAATAAATCGTATTAATAAAGTTAGATATTTTCATACCGCTTTCGCTGTTGCTTGCATTTGCGTGAATGTTGTACCAATCTGTTATTTCGTCCAGGCTCCCTCGGGCCGGGTTGTGACACTTTTAGTCCATGAGCTATTGAACAATCGTCACTACGTGTCACCTTGATGATTCCGCCATCGGTCGGGGTGTTACAGTTTGACCCAAGTATGATTAGGGTTTTTAATCTGCATCCAGCCATCTTATTAATCTAATGGTTGAGATTGCTTCTTACACTTTGTATGTTAAGGTAGCTTTGTACAATATATCTCCCCAATAGATATTACCTAACAGATGATTTGTACTTAATACTCAACATTTTAAGAAACAATTGATACTTGTATAGTGATAACTAATGCATTCTAGATAGTATCCAACATGAGCTTAATATTGTTCAATTCGAACTGATATACAGCCGACTCTAGTTCAATAATTTAAAAAAATAATTGTTTTCTACTAAATTGACATAACACAACACATATTACTTGAAAAACTGATAACTTTTGGGCTTAGATCGCTTCTTCGGGGGTCCTTTGCATGTAGAGGATAACTCACCAACATTTAGTATATCAACATCTTCAACACTTCATTTTCTATTGGGAGTTATAGTAGATACCGGTACAGCATCGATAGCAGAAGAATCAGCCGTAACAGACACAACATCCTTCAAACAAATCACAAAACAAATAACGAAATGTTAAATAAGAGCACAAACTCTACAAACACCTTAATCCATTTACACAAAAACATACTCACTTTTAACATCACTTGACTACCCCCTGCTCAGATTCTGAAAGGTTAGCAAATTTGAATTCACAATCTACCTGACGGACCTAAGGAGTGCTCATACAAAACAAAAATACAAACTTTAACTGTTGAGGAAGGGTTGAAAGTCAAAAGATACTTAACAATTCCTACAAATGACTTTAATTTAATACCTCATCCACATTATAATCTCCATTACCATTAACCGCAATCAACTCAGAAATTATGACTGGGTCATCACATATTGTCATGACTGTGTAAACATGGTAGTCATTTGTAAGTTTGTATTCAGAAACATCAATTTTAAAAACCAGCATCTTATCAACCAACCGAAACAATTCTTGGGGCAAACTTTCACTATTACTTAGCTTCAACTGCCTTTCTCTTATACGACTTGCAGATGATTCGACAATTCTCATAACATCTCTGTCAAACATCACAAAAGATACACTACCAGTCTCATCCTGAACCCTGACATGCACCTTGAACCTAAAACAGATAGACAAAAAACTTATCTGAAAACATATATACTAATCATTGCAAAGAATCATGTTATATAAACAACAAACTGTACATAATTATCTTTACTTACTTTGTATTGCCGGATGTACACTGACATACACATTTGGAACAAAATAAAGCATTAGCAGACAATTTCAGAGTTTCTTCAGTCACATTTTCATGAAATTGTAAGAATTCTGATTTAGTTACCACCTTCCCGAAACATCCGCGACACGTATCATAAAACCCATAGCTTTCCTGGACAATTTTTATTGTCGCAACAACAACAGCAAGACATTGGCTGGAAAAAATATATAAAACCTCTATTAATTAAGAAAAAAAGGTGTAATAACGTCAACAAATATTAATGATAACTAAAAAATTATTAAAACCCTATCAATCTCGGTAATCTCATCAACACGTTTCTTTTTAGATCCAACAATGAATTCTTGATGCAATGGGTAAACAGACTGGTCGGAAAGTAGTGTTTGAGAAGTAGAACCAGCTTGTTGTCCTTGCTTCAATATAAGACTAAAAAATGGAACAAATTAATAAAAAAGAGAAAAAAAATTCAAAAATAAATATAAATACATAATACATTAACATTGTACCTCCTTCTTAACTGCTTGACCTCATATATTTCTACATTGAGAAACACCCGAGTTCCAAACTTGTCACTTTCAACTGTAAATTAATCTAAATATAACAATATTAATTATATATATATTGAACTCCAATCAACTGACAAACTATTAATAACAACAATATTAATAACAGGATTATAAGAGAAATTACCTTTCGACTCCTTAACCTTACCATGTTGTATAATAACCATCACATACTTATTAGCAGTGTTTTGAGAAATGAATTTCTTAAGCTGTTGTGCACAACCATTCTACATAGTACATCGTAAAATTGTACCACTACATAAAAACAATATAACTTTGGAGGTAAATATATATACAAAAATGTTAAAGTCAATAATGATTTGGTTGATTAATTACATCACTAAATGACTTACACAAAGAAATGAAACTAACAACAATACTTTACAAACAAAAATCAGAAAAAGGCTTACTCCAACTCTTGAATATTAAAATTCATCATTTTTAGTTTCTTTTGGAGGTTGTCCAAACACATCCAGATCTCCACACCAAATGACACTACTAGCAACATCTATACAATGTGCCTATAATTAAAAGTATGAAGCCCAAAATCAAAATAAACTACATATTAAAGGTAAAGTAACAGACAAACCAAGAGTCAAAAGTTCCTTTGCTTCACCTTTAAGAATATCTTTAAAAGGCATGAAATTAAATCCATACTCAACACCTTGGCAACCAACAATACGGCTAATAGTGGTACAACGATAAAAGTTGATGTTATAATCACGTGCTACAAGTTTGTATGGGTCCTTGTTTTCACCGACCCCAAACTTAAATAGAATAACGACATCATCCTCTTCAAGTTGATCGTAAAAAACGTGCATAAAATGACTCTTTATGAAGCCCATAATCTTATCACCCTTAAAATAGACATAAACAAAATATCAAGATCAATGACAACAACTTGAATAACATAAAGTAAGCGAAAAACATAACACAAAGAATATTTATGTCATCAATGACAACATAAAATAACTTTAAAGAAATACCTGCTCATCAATCAATATCACTTCCATCTTAAAATTTTCTTTCCACTTTCGTATGATACGGACCTTTATAAACCAGATATCTTTGGATGGGTTCAGATCACAAACAAAACTATAAATTTTGTTATCAACGTCCATTGAGATGATTTTAACAAAGAATTTGAAAGCTGATTTTATGAATTAATTTCGATGAGAAAATGGTTGTGTATAAGCAAAGCATCTTAGGTAATGATTATATACCTGCAAAAATCACACTTTCCTATGTTAATTTAAAATTTCCATCTTAAAACTTCAAAGTTAAGGGCTGAATAAGTACTCAACAGATGTTCATAACATCTGCTTATAACAAAAAGATGCTTAAAAGAGGTCAATTATTGGTTTGAACAGTTGTTCGTTAATCGAGGCTAACAAACAGATGCTTTTAAGCTCAACAGTGGTAAATTCAAGTGTCCCACATATTTATCTGAATATTTTAAGCTAAATAATGACATCATTTTTCCCATCACACAGACATTGTTGGCCTATCTTTATGCTTGACAACTCAACTTTCTTATGTCACTCACGACTCTCCTATTATAATAAGTATAGATATATAAATTATTAAGATGATAATATGAATTTTTTTAAAAGGATATAATATTGTCATGCGGTGGTGGTGATGGGTGGGTTGGTTGTAGAAGAAGACGGAGGAAGCGTATATTAGTCATTTCATCTAAAACTAATGACTGTTAGTCTTAGGGATGTAATGTGTTAACCTGACAAATCGCGGACGCGGAGACTCAGGAAGTTAGGTTTAATTCGTGCAAAACAAAGGAATGAAAATTTCACTAAAGTCTAAAAAAAATTACATTGATTCCCAAAGCGACCAAGGATGTATCAAAGTAAGGGCTGTTTGTTTAACATCTGAATGGTTTCATTCAGAGCTTGCCTCCGAATCGGTCAGAGTCAAGAGTGTTGGTTTCACTAAAACACAACCTTTGAATGGTTCTATTCAGAACTGAACCATTCAACATTGAAGGGTGGGGTGGTTTATAGAAAACATACGTCATACGGGGCTTTCTAGATGTTGGTTTTGGGTAAATAATAATAATAATAATAATAATAATAATAATAATAATAATAATAATAATAATAATAATAAAGGGTAAAACAGTCATTTTATATAGTCATACAGAGATACAACCAAACATCACTTAATGGTTTAATATTTTACTGTTCAGAACCTCTTAACAATTAAGGCTTCTTATATCAAAGTTGAAAAAAACAAAAGGTTAATTATTAGAAAAAATAAAGTAGGTAAAAGTAATTGGTATTTAAAAGTTTTGAAGGAGAGGCTGCATAGGCATAAAGTGAAAATCGGAGACAGCGAGGCAAGGAGGAGGAGGGTGATTTGAAAGAAAAATATAATATAATATAATATAATAATGCTCTCATTCTGCTCTACTCTGTCTGTCGGTATCAAAACCCCATTTTCTTTTCTTGTTTTTTTAAAAAAAAAAGAAAAAAGAAAAAAGAAAAAAGAAAATCGAAGATCAGTTGTCATTTTCAAATTATTTGATGATTTGAATTACCTGTTTGATAATGCAGCCAGCATTCATGTCATGTGGCACTCAATAATGAAAGAAGAAAGTCAAGCAATTGTATCGATCTATTATTAATATTAGTAATTCCTTCCTTGTGGCTTGTGGGTATACTATTACTATACTAACTAGTATTTCTTTCTTTGATTCAGTCTTGACTTGAGTGATTGGTTACATACATACATATATTAAAAAAGTAGTA
The DNA here is from genome assembly GCA_030844895.1 of Ambrosia x helenae. Lineage (NCBI taxonomy): Eukaryota > Viridiplantae > Streptophyta > Magnoliopsida > Asterales > Asteraceae > Ambrosia > Ambrosia x helenae. The sequence continues at coordinate 112,711,364 of CM061226.1, forward strand.
GGTAGTGGGTGGTTTAAATTGGGAAACGACAACAGTTGTTATTGTTGTTGGTCATCAGATCCACATCCTTATTTATTTCCAACCTAAATTCTATGTGCCTTTTCAAATCCAATTTGTGTTGGAATGGAAATTTTAAGAGTCAGTCAGTCATCTCCTCGATCAGTTTTGAAATTTTAGTTAGCTGCCTTAAATCTTTCAACTTTTTATTTTAATTTTTTTACGCTTTCAACATCAACAATATCAAACTCATACTCAAACTCAAACCTTTGGTGGATATGATGAGTCAATCAAGTCTTTAATCATCAATATCCTTTCTCTTTTACTCATTTCAGAACTCTGCTTTCAATTTCAATTTCAATTTCAATTTCAATTTCAAATTTGGAGGAGGACAACCAATCACTTTGAGGTATCCATCTATCTATGACTTTCATTCTCTATTTTTACTTACTTACTTACTCTCCATTTTATTTTATTTTATTTATTATTATTGAAATAGAATGAACATTTTCTGATCTGATGTTTAATTTGGTCTCATTCGAAAACTTAAATACATGGAGTGAGTGAGTGTGTGTGTGTACTAGAAGATGGTGACCTTTCTTTCTTGTCTTCAAAGCAAGATTTAAGTCATCTTTAAGATTGGTACTATACTACTTGCCTTTTGATGGATTGGGACCACATGCAATTACATGTAACATAACACTATGTATCTATGTATGTATCTGCTAAACCTTGTTTTGATGATTCTAAACTACGTATTTTTTTACTAGTATATATATATATATATCAACTTCAATTCATAGACTTTATTTATTTATATTTATAATTATTATTATTATTATTATTATTATGATGATGGAAAGTTGTTGCTTTTAAACAAAACAGGTAGGTGTGTGTGTATCTGTTGCTTCTTTCTTTCTTTCTTTTATGTGTTTGTAGTAGTACTAGTGAACATGCAAGATTCTCAAAGTAGTTTCCATCTAATTTATTCCTCAAAATAAATATGTAATCAATAAAGTGAAGTTTCATGATCCAAGACAGCTAGCTAGCTATCATTCATTCATGAAAATAATAATAATAATAATATATCTTGAATTCCTTTTTCCTTTCAATTTCTGGTTAATTCTCCCAGCTTCAGTCAGGAGGGATCACCTTTATTTATACATTTGGTTTTCAGGTTTCACCTCTCTATTTTCCCTGCTTTCACTTATTTATTTGATTAATGTTAGCCTCCAAATCCTGAAATTTTGTTCAGTCTTCAACTTACTTTCATTTCATGTTTCTTTCTTTATTATCTATCTATCTATCTTCTATCTATTCCCATTCCTCAATTTGTTTATGTTTCCAACAGCCTACATTTTTGTTTTCAGAAACCCATTTCATCTATAATCATATCATGGTACAACTAGAAGAAGGAGATGATAATAAAGAGAACATACTCATGGTTGACCTTGACTCAACCGAAGAGTGGTTGGCATATGCCACTGATGTCGTACCCATGGCTCTAGAGAAGGCCCGACAAGTTAAAGGGTTTCAGGGGAGGTGGAAAACAATCATATCCAAATTAGAGCAAATCCCAAGCCGGCTATCGGATCTATCAACCCATCCATGCTTCCCAAACAACACCCTATGCAAAGAACAACTCCAATCCATTTCAATCACTTTAAATCAATCCCTTCAAATGGCACAAAACTCTTCTAACCATAACCAACAAGGAAAGCTTCAAATGCAGAGCCATCTGGATGCATTATCTGCTAAACTCGATTTGAATCTACGAGACTGCGCCCTTTTAATCAAAACAGGCATTTTAGGAGAGCTTGCATTTGAAAATATAAGTCAAGGAGGCGGCAACATTACTGAGCTGTTAGCTCGGCTGCAAATTGGGCATTTGGAAGCTAAACATAAAGCCCTTGATAATCTTGTTGACTTGATGAGGGAGGATGAAAAGGCTGTTTTGCCCTTCTTGGGGCGAAGCAGTTTATCTGCTTTGGTACAGCTCCTTACAGCTACATCTCCAATAATCCGAGAGAAGGCCGTTACCTTGATTTGCACCTTAACAGAATCGGGTACTTGTAATAGTTTACTTGTTTCAGAAGGTGTTTTACCTTCTCTCATAAGGCTGCTGGAGTCTGGTAGCTCAGTTGGGCGAGAAAAATCTGCCATCGCGCTTCAAAGGTTATCCGTGTCAGGAGAGATAGCGCGTTCGATAGTGGGCCATGGCGGGGTGCAGCCACTAATTGAAGTATGCTTCACGGGTGATTCCGTTTCCCAAGCGTCAACTACTTGTACTTTGAAAAACTTATCCGTGATACCGGAACTACACCAGACCCTAGCCGATGAAGGGGTCGTAAGGATCATGATCAGCTTACTTGATTCAGAGGTGCTATTGGCATCTAAAGAATACGCAGCTGAATGCTTGCAGAATCTGACTTTGAGCAATGAGGATGTCAAGCAGTCTGTTATCACAGAAGGTGGAATACGCAGTCTGCTGGCTTACCTTGATATCGGTCTACCCCAGGAACCCGCAATCAGGAGCATAAGTAACCTCGTTGGGTCTGTTTCAGCCGAAACGCTAATTTCAGTAGGATTGCTTCCAAGGCTGGCGCATGTGCTTAAAACGGGGTCAAGCGGAGCCCAAACAGCAGCGATGGGGAGCATATGTCGGATATGTGAGTCGGTGGAAGTGAAAAAACTAGTGGGAGAATCAGGGTGTATCCCGGTGCTAATAAAATTGCTTGAAGCGAAAGGGAAAGAGGTTCGGGAGGTGGCGGCTCAGGCGCTGGCGAGCCTAATGACAGTTGGGTGTAATGCCCGAGAGGTGAAACAGGATACAAGGAGTGTACCGAATTTGGTACAGTTACTTGACCCGAGTGGCCAAAACAGGGCTAAAAAGTATGCGGTTTGTTGCCTTGGGGTTCTGTCAGGAAGCAGCAAGTGTCGGAAGGTTATGATATCGTATGGAGCAATTGGGTACCTCAAAAAGCTTACGGAAATGGATATCATTGGATCCAAAAAACTCTTGGAAAGCCTGCAAACACGGAAATTCACAAGCTTTTTCAGGTGAGGAAAGCAGCTTACATAAGGTTTTGAGATGTATAATTAATTCATACTCCTCTTGTATCAAACATTTTGCATGTTTTTTATGAGGTTGTAAAAATAACCAATCATTCCATCCATAAAGTGATTATTATGTGGAATTTACTTTTATTACTTAACTAGTATTTGACCCGCGTGAGTTGTCCTGCGGACACGTATCTAACCCGGTAAGAATAAATATGGCTGGGAAAAAACGTTATTCATGATACTTGTACCCTCGACCACGCTGGTAAAAGGTAGGCGATTTTGGTTGCGACCGTGACTATTTGTTCAAATGCTCAAAGCTTGATTCTTTGGAATGTATAATAATCACATGCATATTATTGACCTGCCAAGCAGGCACTAACAAACAACAAAGAAAAAGATAAGACAAACCACAAACAACATAAAACATAGATGCAGCCGTAAAAAGTAGCAGTAACTCTAGTTCTCGGGTTGCCACGCTTCACAAAACCAAGCCTAAAAGCCTAACATTTCTCTCCTGCTTTCTCTCTCTAAAGTAAACATCGTTCTCTCTCTAATAACCAACACCCCCACATACCACCATTCCCTCTGCCTGAGAACAGCCGTTGCCACCATCAGTTAAACACTACGGCGCAGGTGATGAATCCGGTCCATTAAATCGTCTAGAGGGAGAAACAGAGAGAGAGAGAGAGAGAGAGAGGGGGGGGGGGCATCAAAGACCCACACAACAACAACTGTCACCGCTCCACCGCCGGTGAAGTGGTTGGGATGTCGGTGGTGGTGGTGAAAATGGAGATGGGTGGTGGTGGTGGTTTGTAAAGGTGATAGGGGAGGAAGGTGAAGTGTGGAAGAAGAAGTGGGTCGGGTCCACATAATTTTTTATTATTTTTAATTATATTCTTCAATAATAAGTGACTATCCAAGTTGAGTGACACTAAAAATTAAGAACTACAAATCTAATTTGAAAAAGTTAGAGACTAAATGTGAAATTTAAACAAACAACGGGACTATTCGAACAATTATATATATATATATATATATCTATGAAAGAAGCTACACTTCTACAATAGACTTTTTTGATTGGCTAATTTTGGCTGCATCCATTTTTTATTGGCCCTTTTTGGCGGCATTCAGTGGCACATCACGATTTACTATTATGACTCAACTTTGCTCCATATTTAACACGTTAGCCATTTTAAGATTTCAAACTTTGACCACCCAACTTTTTTAAACTTGCATTGCACTTTGGTCACTAACTTTCTTACTAATTTATGTATTTTATTTTCTTCCAATTTGACCACCAAACTTTTAGCTTTTAACCGCGAGCATTTTTTTGAAGCCCACGCGATAATAACAGTCACTTAATATTATCTTTTATGTCCACGAAACCCTTCACACAACAGGAGCTCCCACAACGACGCACGATCTTTAACGTCCACCGATAAGAATTCTCACAACAACAAGGTTTACTCGACATGAATTAGGCGTTAATGAAACTTTTTACAGGAACCTTTCACAAAATTCCCAACTAATAGTAAAATTATCAGCTGATTAGAATGCAAGGAGCTCCCGTCGCGAAACGCGGGGTAATAGAATCCTAGTTTTATCTAAAAACAAACTCTAAAAAACAGAATATTCATTTATTTATATGTTTTCTGTTTTCTCCCTAACTAGTGTTTTAGTTACCCGTGCTTCGCTGCGGGACGCTCGTGTCATTATAGGTTTGGTGGGCATTAAAAATAACATTATTAACGATAATATTAGGTAAATGCTATTTGTTCAAATTATTCTAAAATAAATGTCTTTACTAGTTATTTCTACTAATTGGCAATAGTGTCGTACCGCTATTTAGTAATTTTCTTCAAATAGGTCGGCCAATTACGTGGGCCAATAATAACGAAGAATATTTCGACAGAGTAAACATTTTAATACTCTACTAAATCTATCCTAAATTTCACAATTGACCGGATTCATCTAATTAATAATATAATAATAAGATAATATTTAAATAAGAAAATAAATAAAATAGTAAGACACCGTAGAAGTGTCTTATAATTCATATAGATAGAATAGAATTCTATGGTTGTTGTGTGTTAATCTTGACAATTGTAAAAACTAAGATAACATTCATCTGCTGCTGTGTTGAGATCGACATGGGGTTTATCATTTATGGTTGGCACCGTTGGTTGGTTGGGCAGTATTTCAGATGAGATGTATTAATTAATTAATTAATTGGGGTTGAAATTGTAAGCGTCCGGTTCATTGGGAAAGGTGTGGAAGCGGTTCGACCGGGTGGTGAATAAAAGAGAGCATCTTCTTCCGGAGTGTGGTGTGTTGTTGTTATCCTTCTTAACATAAAGATAAAGATAAAGATAGACAGATAGATATAGTGGAGAATGATGTTATTGAGTAGCAGTAGCAGCAGCAGCAGCATATCAGCAATAGCAAGAGCAAGAGCAGGCATACTACCCAGAGCCAGCAATAGTAAGTTAAGGTTAAATTTATTATTATGTACTAGGAGTCAAGGTTGGTGGTGGCAGCCCCAAGCACATAAGAAGAAGGTGAAGGTGGTTAGCAAGTGCTGTGCAGCGGCTGTAGAAGAAGGAGAAGAAGACGAAGTGAATTATGAGGTGTTAACTGCCATTAACACTTGTTTCAACGATATACTCATCCTAGACTCACCTCATTCACGGATCCTCCTCCTTGACCCTACCCGTCCGTAACCAACCATTCTCTTCTTCTTATTTTACATTTTCTTTCTTTCTTTCTTTATATCTCATTATTATATTATTATTAATTTAATTTAATTTGTTTATTATACTGCAGAAAACATTCACAGCATCTTTATGAAAGGCCAACCATGGACTGCTTCCTATTGGGTACTTCCTTACTTGGATTCCTTTCCTTTCTTTTAACTAAGTCACTCATTCTTTGTTTTTATTTCATCCTCCTCCTACTATGTACTTCATTCATTGTGTGTGTGTGTGTGTGTGTGCAGGATGAGTTTGCCAGCTTACCACCTATTGTTCCACAAGGTCCTATTGCTATTTTTGGCTTGGTATTATTACTATTCAATTCATTATTATTTTACTTAATTAATTGTCTGTCTATTTCAATAACAACTGAATCATTCATTCGTTCATTAATTGTTGAGGGTGGAGGAACAGCCGCCCATTTGATGCTTACCTTGTGGCCTTCACTGCAGCTTCATGGCTGGGAGATTGATGAAATTGTAATCCTTCCCCAATTTACTCTACTCTTTTTCATTTCTCATATTTATTCATTCTTCTTCTTTCAATTTCAATTTCAATTCCAATTCCAATTCAGTTGATTGATAAAGCAAGACAACACCTTGGCTTGTCTCATCTCGAGAAGCCCACTCAAGCTGGTGGCCTTCTTCATGTTCATATTGGCGATGCACTTTCTGCATCAACTTCTATTTCCGGAGGATATGCTGGTAATTAAACTCATTATTCTCAACATCATTTATTCATTTATATATACATACATATATTCCCTCCCTCCCTCCCTCCCTCCCTTCCATATATATATATATATATATATATATATATATATATATGTTGTAGTTTAATTTAATACTATTATTTTCAGGTATTGTTATTGACTTGTTTGCTGGTGGAGAGGTTTTGCCCCAGTTGCAACAGGTATTATTCACTCACACACACATAGCCAATGGATTTTGTAATGCCCTGTTTTGTTTTGTTTTGTTTAATTCATTTACTTTTCTCTTGTCGACAGGTACAAACCTGGTTACAACTTAATGATAAGTTGATGCCAAATGGCCGGCTCATGATCAATTGTGGTGGCACCCCTAGTCTTTCTGGATCAACGGATTCATCTACTGATGGCGTCTGGGAGCAAAATTCCACACTCAAAACCTTGTGCGAAGCATTTCCTGGTCAAGTGAGTATTTTCATTTATGTTATTATTGCACATTTTGAAGAAAAATATAAAAGGTTTTCATGCAATTTTAGATACTCTTAAAAGATGGGGTACTCAGATTGACTACTTTCCAACCACCACCACCACGACAACAACCACCGTACCTAGCAAAATTCCGCCTATTACTAAGCTATTGGTAGGGTCTCGGGGAGGTGGGATGTAGGCTAACCATACTTCTATTCCTAAGGAATAGAGAGGGCTAGAGAGACCCAAACAATGTTAAAAATATAGTGAAAAAAATAAGATAGAAACAGGAATAACATCCTAAAAACAACATATAGGTCTAACTACAAGAATACAATACCGTGAAAGTCCACCAACAGCGTAGGAGAATCTAATCCCCTAAGACAAATCTATACTTCAACCATCACTGGAACCTCAATATTGAGTTGAGTTATGCAAAAGAAAACATGTTGCTATAACTTAGTAAAAGGTAACATGATGATTTCATGAACAAATAGTATTTATCTTTGTTCCTATCCGCAAACAAGCTTGGAAATACCTACTTGACTTGCGCATGAAAGAAAACAGCTGTTACTAAGTCTTTTTCAATCTGGCAGGTGAATTGGAAAAAGATGCCAAAAAGTGAGGGTGAAAATTATCTTGCCCTCACAGGACCTTTGCCAGACTTGACTCTGTGGGCTGCTGCTCTCCCTGATAGATTGGGATCAGGTGTTGTGCAATGGGCCTGTTGTTTCCCTTGATAATTATATTCTGTGAATTCAGTTGATGTTAATGCTAGTATGTGATATTCTTACCGTTCGGGGTTGGGTCAATTTGATGGCTCATGTGAATGATGTTGTGGTTCTAAGCAAGGCAGGCTTATTTTCTGGCCTGGCTATTAACATATTGAGTTATGTTGTATTTTTTGAAACACATTGAGGTTCTTGAACGTAATGAAGACAAACTGTATATGTTGTATTTTTACATCAATTAGCGATATTTCTAAGGATGTTTTTGAATGTTCATGTGTGTTGATGGGTTAGTAGACCTGGTAAGTACACCAATCAAAATTTGTTGCATATCAGAAGTCACCAAGTTATTGTCAAGTTATGAGCTTTATTTTTTTAATTTAGGTGCCTGGGGAACCAAATATTTTGTATATATGCTCAGATATTATAGGGCTCCTGAAAAAAATCATTGGTATTGATATACATTGCAATAGATATGTGGTTTGTTGATTCTGTTTGGCTGAGTTACTCTTGGGCGCGTTTGTAACTTTTTTTTGTCTCTTCTTTAAGGTTCATTGTGCTTCGGCTAAAAGTTTATTGTATTCATGACAAGATTGTTGTAACGCTAAGCTTTTTTGGGCCATCACATTAGATTGAAATTGAAATTATCTGAGCTCCAGCTCCTGTTTAGTTCTACGAGTTATGAACATTTACAGCCTCTTTTTCCTGCGTAAAAATTATCAAGGTATGCTCTTTTACAATTTATATGTCTATATTTGATGTTTTTCTTTTCTAACATGTGTCCTTGCATATATCGTAAATAGATTATGAGAACACACCCACAAGGGAGGAATCCTATTACAGAACTCAAGGAAACTGTGTTGGAAAACACATTTCTGTTGTACTAGTAACTAGTTATTAGTTCACGAGAGCATGATGGACTTTCAGTTTATATCTTTTGGAATCCCATTCCCATTTGGATTATGATCTCATCATTTTTTGAGTTTCTATTCTCTGTTATTTAAGAAATCTATTCCAATGAAAACTATTAGCATATTTATGCCATAGGAAGGAAACACCATAAAATGTATTTATTAGAATACATGAAACACATGCTCTCGGTCTTTTTTTAGTGAACTTTTATGTGTAAAAAATGGAATATCCCAATCTAAAATTCTGATTGGATTGAAATAAGAATACATATAGTGCCCCAATTCGAGATGGGTTGATCTCAAAATTACAATGAAAACTCCGATAAACAAATTACTAGACAACCTAAAACACAAAACATCAAAATCTATAGCTTAGAACAACCTAATGTTCAGCCCAACTACTCCACTAAGTAAGTTTTCCCTTTTAATTGATTCTGATTTGAAGTTTGATTACTAATTCGAATGGAATTTCGAAAATTTGAGTCTAATTCGAATACTAACCACCCTCAAAGTAGTCTTATTGATGGATCATAAACGTTCTTCTTGTCATGTTGTCCTTTTTTGCCATGTGGGCGTAACTATAATCTAGCTTAGCTTTTGTTGACCCGGTCCCATAAACATATATAATGGAGGACTTGTAATATTAAAAACAAGGGGCAATTGCATATATCCGTCTTGAAACATTTTATGTTGTATATTTTCTCAAATCATGTTTGAAAAACATTGTATATTATTCATTGAAAACCAATGGTGTGCAATGGTTTAAGCTATATTTTGTTGTTTTCTTTGTTTTAAGGTAAAAAAAAAAAATAATAAAAAAAAGGATATAATGTGAGGGTATGCGATTGTGGGGGGGGGGGGGGGGGGGGGGTGGGGGGGGGGGGGGGGATTTTAAAGAGGGCGTATGTATGTATAGTTGAGTTGAGTTAAGTGGGAATGAGAAAAGGGAAAGGCAAAATATTGATTGGGAATGAAGAAGAGAATATTGATAATAGGAGGGAGTGGGTACCTGGGTCAGCATCTCTTACAATCCTTTTCCCAATCATCCACTCATCTCTCTGTCGCCTTCACTTACCATTCCTCCTCCCCCCTCCCCGATCCTCTCATCCCTTCTTTCAACTTGACTTGCAGACTGCTCAAGGCTTTGACTCCATTACCAACCAATTTGGCCAGGTTTCTACTTTCTCTCTCTATCTTTCTTATTAGGGATCCCAATTTCTTTATACCCTATTATTCTTATTCATTTCTTAACCTAATTGTTGTTCACTTGTTGTATCTGTATCTGTATCTGTATATATACAATAGATTCATTCTTTCATTCATTCCAAATCATCTCAACACAACCCAAGGGCATATTTCAACTTGTAATATCATATGCACACATCTAATCTAATCTATACAACCTTACCTTATTAGTTGCAATCCCATTATTGCAGCCTGATGTAGTCGTCAATTGTGCTGCCTTTCTGTGCCTCGTGCTTGTGAGGCCGACCCCGCCCTTGCCATGTCACTAAACGTCCCTTCCACACTTGTCACCTGGTTGTCAACGTTTACCCAACCCGCTAATACTCTTCTTATTCATCTCTCAACTGATCAAGGTGCTCTTTCTTTCTTTCTTTCTTTCTTTTTTTATTTTATGCCCCCAAGTATATATATATATATACATATGGTTTATTCTTCTACATTTTATATCTATTTTCCGGGCCAGTTTATCAAGGAACTAAATCTTTCTATAAAGAAGACGATCAAACACTTCCTGTTAACGTATACGGTAACTCAAAAGTGGCAGCAGAAGAATACATTTTCCACAACTGCTCCAACTTTGTCATCTTAAGAAGCAGCATTATTTTCGGCCCACACCCTATCTCCCCCCTCCCTAAATCACTTCCTATTCAGGTATCACTACTCCCTACACTACAGCATTAGCTTACTAGACTGAAACAATATCACATGCAGTGGATGGATGCTGTTCTTGCTAAAGGACAGGAAGCCGAGTTTTTCCATGATGAATTTCGCTGTCCCGTTTATGTCAAGGATGTTGTCAACATCATACGTATCTTAATTGACACATGGATTTCAGGTTACATATTTCCTCCTAGTATATCTTTTCTTTTTTAAATATAAAATCTCCAGATGTAATTTGTTTTTTTCTCTATATTTACTCATGTTTGACTACTAAAGGTCAAACACGCATTTCCTTTCGTTTTCATACAATTTTTTTTTTTAATAATAATCTTATCCAACTCTGTAGCATGTATTACAATTACAATAAAGAGATGGAGTTAAGCTTATACTAAAGTCAAGCCTTACCCTTTTTTGTTTCTGGTCAATGTTCAGATGGCAAGAAGAGTCAGTTAGTTCTAAATGTGGGTGGACCAAATAGGTTATCACGTGCTGAAATGGCTGAGACAGTGGCTCGTGTTAGAGGTTACAACACAACGTTGATTAAACCAGTGTCTGCATCATCGGTTAGTTTTAACGTAACTCAAGTTAAGAACCGCTCTCTAGTTTACCTTATGCCTATGATAAAGTTTGAACCTGTTGTTTGTACTTTTAGATTGATCGTGGAGTGAAGTCCCCGTCTGACATATCCATGGATATAAGTAAGTTGATTCAAACACTAGATTTTACACCTACTTCATTTGAAGATGGTGTGAAGTTGACTTTTGACACCAACAAATGAAGATGGTTCGTCGTGTATGATGCCTTTTTAGTATGTTTATGCTAATATCCACTTAATGAAATTCCAGTGGATTTCTCTTCATTTCCGCATAAACTACAGTTTGTTATTGGAACAAAAATTTCAAATAAGACCAATGCTCAAAAGGTTGGGTTTTTTTTTGTCTTCATCATTCATTTATATGTAGTCATGCAAAGATAATTGGGGGGGGGGGGGGGGGGGGGGTTGGGTGACGTAGTACTATAAATTATGATGTAGATCCTCATTATTGGGATTAACACTTTAGTCGAGTTTACATTTTGGTCACTAACATTATACATGTTCGTACGGTCTCGTTTAGACCAAGTGTTATAGTTTCATCACTAAAAGTGGATGCCACCTAGGAGGGTTCTCACCCATTTATCACTAAATAAACTAAATAAAGAAAAGGTGTTGTGATGATTATCGGCTTAAAAAAGTGTGAAAACACTCACATTAGGCTTGTTGGCGCCCTTTGGGTGGTTAATGCGCGTGAGGGCTGATGGTGTCACTGGGTGCAAGCCCTTACCCTTGGTCTTATTATGCAAAGTTGCTAACTAGGACCGCTATTTATCTCATTACAATGCAAGCAACCAATTAATTTTTGCTCGGGGAGCTTATGTGGAGGTCGGTGGGTCGGGGAACACCGCCCCCCCCCCCCCGCGGCGACTAAAATTCAGTGACTTAGGTGGAAAACCACCGTTTGTGCCGAGCTCTCCTATTGGTCCAAATATATATTAAAAATCAAAGGAAGGGGAAACTGGGGAAACCATTTCCAAACTTTTAGGGGTGAAAGGGGGGAAATGAAGTGGCGCTGATGTGACATTTGGGGGAGTTGGGGGAGAGCATCTCCACACCATATAGCCTAATGAATTTGCCCAAAGCATATGCTAGTCAGAAGTCGGAATTTATGATTGGCCAGTTAACTCGAGTTGATGGCAAGGGAAAAAACGAAGATATTAGGAAAGATAATAAGTGCAAAAATCATAAGTGCTCCCACGATCAAATTACCCGAAATTCCACTCTGCACATACAAATGGTACAATCCAAAGATGCATATACATCTCAGCTATGTAAATCAAACTGCACTAAATCATATCAGAGCTCATAAATTTTAAAACATATTTGTAGAAACCTGATTTCCAACTTTTAGCTTATTCGGAAAGATCACAACGATAGCAATAGGCAAGTTATTAGTACATTCATTCATAACCTTCGGAAGTGCAACGTTCTGATCGGAGACATTAGAAGTACATTCTAGTTCAACATCTTGAATTCATTTGTTGCAGAACATTTAAAATTCAAAGGTTGGTTGTTTTTACTTATTTGATCTTTTATAAAACCTAATTGAATCAAAGTTGGCTATTGTATCTTCTCGAATAAGCGATGATTGATCAATTATCGGCTATGCATCAGCTTTATCCATTACTTGGGGTTGAACATTGCTCTCCATTTCATCAAGTTCGCATCCAAGCAATTTTTTTTTTCAAAATTAAACTCTCAATCCTTTTCAGCAAAATCTAAAGTTCTTTTTTTCCTATTCAAAGACCATATAAGTAATATCTTTTTCTACCTTTTGGTGGCCACGTTCTCTGCCCTACACATATCTTATATGCACAATTTCTAACAAATAGGAAAGGATTAGCTAGAAAACTACCTTAGAACAACAAATTTCATATGAATTCAAACGAAAAAGTGTTCCTATCACAAGAAATCACAACGACCAAATTCAACATATTAAAAACGTTTTTACAGACATACCATAAACCTGTAAATATCAAAAAACCATAACGTCAATAGGAGGGCAATATTAGCGGTTACATATTAAAAACAAAAAAAAAGGGATTAAGTACTTGAAATTACAATTGCGCACGTTAGAATCCTTGGCGTGGTGAATTGAAAATCAGAAAGAGTTAGCATCAAAATTTTAGGGTTTTTATAAAGAAAAACCTATCCGTGGATGAAATTCAGACGTGATGAGGGGACTTCAGACAAGAGGGAAATTTAATCATCTGTTTTTCTTAACGCACCTGTAGCTGAAATCACGTCTCTAACTCTTGGAACCATAGAATTTCTCCACTTTGGTGTTGGGAATCTTATTGTTGGGAATTGTTTGAAAGGACCGATCTCTTCTTGACGACTCTATTTTCTTTTTAGTAACCCACTTTTGTGTTTTGTTTTGTTTTGTTTTGGGGATGCAAGTTGCAGAGAAGTGATTTTATTTTTATAGGTGAGGTGGAGACCTAACAGATGGTGGCCTGAAATCACGGGAGGTGGAGAACGTGGGAGCAATTCATGTGATCTTATTAATTGTGAAACGTTGTAAAGTAGGGTAGGAGATAACCGACATTCTACAAGAACTTTCAGACTTATACGACCCTGATTTAAAGTTGAGGAGTTTATACGGTTGAGATGCATTGAATGAGGAAATCTGGGTGAGAAAAGGAGCTCTTCATTTCATGGGTTTACAGTTAATGAGGGGATATTGTGGGTGAGATGAACAGCTCCTTAAAACGTGGGTTTGATGGTGAAAAAACAAAAGGCGGGAACGTTGTGAGAAGTAACTGCCGCAAAAAGTCCAAATCTTCAATTATGCAGTTAGGATCTCACCAAATTTTAATCAGACGGTGGAGTTTAAACACAAAACGGTTACTATAGGCTGGCGTCAATATCATATTTAACACATTTGGATTCTCTAGCCCATGAAGCAGTGCGGTTTCTGAAACGAGTTCAGAAGGTTGTCCACAGTGACTCGCAAAGCCCTAAGAACCAAGGGTTTTTGTGTTTAGCAGGATAGGCTTTGCGATTCAAAAGGGGATAGCGGCGCAGCTTGTTGTTCGCTTACCCACCATCTAAATGTAACTTGTTTTGTCTTGTTTTGTATTGAGATAATTATTTTATATAAAAAAAAAATATATTTAATGTAAATATTTAAAATCAATAAATATGTAAAATGTGTAAACTACCAATAAGGTAATGTTAATTTTAAACAGAGTTAGCAATAAAAAAACATTTTTGGATGGATTGGGAAAGGAGGATTTTAGCTATTTAGTATTTTTAAAAGGGAAGTTTGATCGACCGACGACAAAGAGTATTGGTGAAAATGATCTTTGGTGAAGTCATTTATGTGGCGAAGGAACCAAAAATGAGAAAGTGGAATCCCGAAAAGTCCTTGGACGCCAAAGTGTTTCCATTCCTGGGCAGCAATGATAGGCCTCTCATTTACCTGCCCGTAAATCTAGGTCAGGTCTGATCACTAATAGACTTGTCTTTCTTCTTTCTTTCTTTCTTCTGCTGCTGAGGATTCTTCCTTCAACAACAATAACAATAACAGGAGGTGTATCTCTGTGTATATGTACGCAAGGCGCAGTCTGGTGTTTGCTCTAGTGTGTGTGTTTATATTGGATTGGAATGTGGAGGAGGAGCGTATCTGCTGCGTTTGACTCTCCGGCAATCACGGAGGCTGTCTATATGCACTCCGATTGCTGCTCCTAATATTGTTCACAAGCGTGGATCTGATATTCTCCATGATCCATGGTTTAACAAGGTCGCTCGCTACCTCTTTCCTTCTTACTTACTTACTTACCTTTTCCTCTGTTTTATTTTATTATTAATAAAATAATAGCCACTTCCTTCCATTGAAAGAGCAGGATACTGCGTTTCCCTTGACTGAAAGAGATCGTCTTGGACTTCGTGGCCTCCTCCCACCCCGTGTCATCTCCTTCGAGCAGCAGTATGACCGTTTCAGTCAGTTCTCTCCTCTCCTTCCTATCCTTTTTTTTTATTTTTATTAAATTATTATTATTCTCATCATCATGATTCATGATTCATGATGATGTTGTCCGTCTTGGTTTTATTATATGTTAGTGGAATCATTTCGGTCATTGGAACATAATACACAAGGCCAACCTCTTTCTGTTGTCTCTCTCGCCAAATGGAGAATCTTAAACAGACTACACGACCGGAATGAGACTTTATATTACCGAGTACTTATTGATAACATCAAACATTTTGCTCCCATTATATACACCCCAACCGTTGGTTTGGTTTGTCAAAACTACTCTGGCTTGTTTAGACGCCCCCGTGGAATGTACTTCAGTGCAAAAGATAAGGGGGAGATGATGTCCATGATTTACAACTGGCCAGCTAACCAGGTTCTCACATTCTTCTTTCTATCCATATGTATGTATGTGTGCTTATTATATGAATGATGAATCAACCATTTTGGAATGGTGTTTCCAGGTAGACATGGTAGTTCTTACAGATGGAAGCCGTATTCTTGGTCTAGGTGATCTTGGAGTTCAAGGAATGGCAATACCTATTGGAAACTTGATATGTATGTTGCTGCTGCTGGAATTAATCCTCAAAGAGTATGCTATTTATTGCTCTTCCTTCATCTATGTTTATACTTTATACATACCTACCTGCTCATCTTTTATTCTTTCTTTTTACTCTTTCTCTGCATTGCATTGCATTGCATTGCAGATCCTTCCTATTATGCTTGATGTTGGAACTAACAACCAGCAGCTACTAGAAAATCCCCTTTGTAAGTAAATAATCATATCTTGAGGAACAGATTCCAATATTTCACCTAATTTTACTTTCACAGATATAGGACTAAGACAGCCTAGGTTAGAAGGAGAAGAATATATATATCAGTAGTCGATGAATTAATGGAAGCTCTTCATGCACGTTGGCCAAAAGCTGTAGTCCAGGTTTATCTCTTCTCATATATATCTATCTTTGGCTCTTTATATAATTATATTTCATATTTACACTACTTTTTATGATTGCCATCAGTTTGAAAGACTTTCAATTCAAATGGGCTTTTGAAACTCTTGAAAGATACCGTAAGAAGATCTGCATGTTCAATGATGACATACAGGTTACAACCTAATTCTTTGATTCAGAAACATCCCTCGCTGGTGGCCAACATATATGTTATATGTTCTTTGTAGGGCACTGCTGGTGTTGCGTTAGCTGGATTACTTGGAACTGTTAGAGCACAAGGCCGGCCATTATCAGACTTTGCAAACCAAAAAATTGTTGTTGTTGGAGCTGGAAGGTAAGGAGGAACATAGCTGTTTTTCTTCCCTTTTGGTCACACACTTACTTGGCTATATGGTTTTCAGTGCAGGGCTTGGTGTTCTCAACATGGCCTATCAGGCGGTTGCAAGAATGGCAGGAACAAAAGCAAAACCTCAGTTTTTCCTACTTGATAAAAATGTATCTTTTTTCCTTATAACAACTCAACTTTACAAAACTAAACAAAGCAAATACAAAAATACAAATTTTTCAGTTTGATTTTTCATTCTGAGCAGTTGTAATTTTGGGATTTAGGGTTTGATTACAACAGAGAGAGTTGGTGTTGACTCAGCAGCTGCACCATTTTCAAAGCCTATTGAAGAGGTTACATCACTAGGGCTCCATGAGGGATCTGATCTCCTTGAAGTGGTACATCTTTTTTTGTTAGCCCCAGCTGAGACATATCTTTAAAGTATCACGTTTTTTGCCATATGAATATGATGTCTATTCTGGTTTTTTGCAGGTACGAAAGGTTTAAACCTCATGTTCTTCTTGGCTTATCCGGAGTAGGAGGTGTTTTTAATGAGCATGTAACCACTCTTTTTTGTTAGTTTTGTGAGACACTTGATCAGATCATGAAGTACATCTGAATTTGCTTTGTTGCATTCATGCATCAGTCACATTATTTACTTGTATGCACAGGTGCTTAAAGCTATGCGAGACTCCGATTCCCTAAACCTGCTATCTTCGCCATGTCAAATCCCACATTGAATGTTTGTGAATCCCTTAGATGTGTCCTCAAAAGGAAGCCACAAGTTTTACCTTCATGAAAAATATATATATATATATTATATATATATATATATTTCTTATTGATACATCATCGTGTAACAGCTGAATGCACTGCTGCTGATGCTTTCAAACATGCGGGTGAAAATATTGTTTTTGGAAGCGGGAGCCCTTTTGAACATGTTGATCTTGGTACCATTAGTTTATAATTATTACATTTGTTTGGGTATGAATTAATTAATTATATTTGTATGTGAAAGGTTCCTTACATGTGCAGGAAATGGGAAGGTAGGTCATGTGAATCAGGCAAATAACATGTACCTCTTCCCTGGGTAAGTGCGTGTTTGTTTGATGATGGTATTGGTGGGTGTTATATTTGCTTGATATATTTTCCTAATCCAGGATTGGTTTGGGATCTCTGCTATCTGGTGCTCATATTATATCTGATGGAATGTTGCAAGCAGCTTCTGAATGGTATTATTGATTTCCATCATGCCTTTTGGATTAAAATATGATTCCGGCTAAAATATATATTTTGTACAGTCTTGCTTCTTATATGACAGAAGAAGAAATTCAGATGGGCAGATTATACCCATCTATCGATAGGTATCACTGTAACTTTTGACGCTTCCATTTGTTAGTTGTGAAAGATATAGTGATGTGGGTTACACAAAATTCTTTTATTGAAACTTGTAGTATTCGACATATTACTGCTGAAGTAGGAGCAGCGGTGGTAAGAGCGGCTGTTGCTGAGGAACTGGCGGAAGGACATGGTGAGGTGGGCCCCAAAGAGCTTGCACACATGTCAAAGGTATGTATGTTTATTTTTCAGCTTCATATTACTGTATTTTCTAAGGGAGAGTTGGTTGTATAATTAATGAGTGCAATAATTATTAACATACAGGAAGAGATAGTGGAATATGTAACATCCAACATGTGGTATCCTATTTACAGTCCCCTTGTTCATGAAAAATGAGGAGACCTTATTCTTTCTTTCTGCAGATGGTATTACTACATATCACATAAATTATTATTATTATTATTATTATGTAAGATATAAGGGGGTTAAATGGCATGCCTTTCCTATCCCAATATTTGTGTGTTTTGGTAAAATGTCTATTCATGAGAATGAAATGTAACTTCCATATAATGCACATTCTGAAACTATTTAGCTTCCTTATCAGTTTTAAACTACTTGACTATTGATTCATCAAGTGCATGCTTTTGGACTTCTTTAAGGATATGTTATGGTAGGCTCTTACTCTTAGGGTGGCCGGGGAGAATCCACGGCTAGGGCCCGTTTTATTCGAGGGCTCAATTTTTTTTATTTTATAAAATTCATATATATGTGGTGTGCGTGCGCGTGTGTAGGCACGTGTTTTTAATAGAAAACTCATTTAAACTTTAAACCGGGTCTATTGAAAACTTATTTAAAACTAAAAAATTATTAGCCTATTTACAAGCACAATGCTCATTAAAACCCAAAACTTAAGGTTTAAATGGCTTGAATAGTTCATCTAAATCTTAATAGACCACAGTGCTCTTTTACAAGAGTTTATTTATATAGCCGGAATGTGCATGTGGATGTATGTACCTAAAACATATATATATATATATTTCTGAATGGATACCTAAAACATAATTGAATTCCTCTTCGAATAATAGCCGAAAAGAATACTAATCCATACCTTAAACCTGAGCCATTTTTTTAACAGCATACTTTTTGTCCTTTTTTGTATTCTATGATTAATTAATATATCAAGGGGAATTGGATTTTAATAACCTAAATGATTCGAAATTGACCGTTGGCACCCTAAACTAAAAAATTGGTCATATATAACTTGTACTATTAACCTATTGGATTCTGGCACTCAATTTGGGTTAAGTCACTAACCCAGTTAGTGTTTTGGCTGATGTGGCATCCTCAATCTGATGTGGCACCCACAATCTGACATGACAGCTGACGTGGCACCCCCAATCTAACTGCCATAGGTTTTTTTTGGAAATAATGTGAGGTGATAGTATTGAGAGAGTGTTTGGGATTGCGTTTTGAATCTGATTTTTAGATTATTGTGTTTTGGAAACGCAGATAATCAGTTTTTAGTGTTTGGGATTGCGTTTTGAAAGCACATATAATCAGTTTTTTAGGCTACCAAAACGCAATAATCTATAAGCAGCTCCACCCCTGCTTTTTCAAAACGCATAATCTGTTTTGAATAATCAATCCCAAACACCCCCTGAATTTATTATTTTAAATAAAAGATAAATTTTTAAAATTTTTTATTTTTTTTTAAATAAAATCTATATCTATATTATCTTAAAATTTCAAATATGTTAATTAATATATTTCCTTATTTTCCTCTCACATTTTTAAATGTTAATTATTATTTTAAAAATTTCAAATATTTTAATTAACATTTTTATCTTTATTTTTTCCTTATTTTTCACTCACAATTTTTAAACGTTAGTAACTTTTATGTATGACATTTTTTGTGAAAAAAAAATTTACACCAAATTAACGATCGCTTTATTATCTTTCCAACGAGCACCATAGTGCTATACAAAAAATGAAAAAAAAAAATGTTTTTTTAGTGAGTTTTTGTTCATGCAGAAGAAAAACACATGTGTTTAGGTGATTTATTAATCATATATAGGCAAGTACTAATCGTGTTATGATAGTATATATGTTTTTAAACCTACTATTACATATATGAATTGCCCATGTTCATGTGCTATAACGATATGCTTTGCATTAAAAGAGGTTGAGATTTTTTTAATCTGCTGGGAAGGCAGCATGAGAGCTCCTTTTCGTAGTATAAACATTAGAACAACTTTTTTTAGCATTAAAAGTGGTTGAGACTGTTTACTTCTTTTATCCTTTTTTATTAAGTCATATTAGATTTTTCAACTTCGAAACACTTACGGGGTAATCAGCTAGTGTGTACATGAAAAAAATTCATACTTTACCCGATTGAAATCTTTCACGTTGTGACCTAACTGCAGACCCAATAAAACCAACACGTGTTCTCACAGTTTACTTCTCTGTCTTTTACGTAGAAGCAATTATTTGATCTAGCTAGATGATTTTTCTTTTAAAACAAAAGAAGAATAAAGTGGTAGTATTTTTTTTTAATGCAAGGTATTCGGGCTCAATAGCATATGCCTCTTCATAGCCAATGTATATATTGATAGCTCAGACCAAATTACAAGGGTCCATTCATTGTTTGTGTTGTTGGGATGAGCGTGATTTTTGCTACTAATTTTAGAAACAAGTGGAACCACATGATATATAGAAAAGGGTACGTATTGTTTTTAGATTGCACAAAAAGCGGAGACTTTTAAATATGTGAAAGTTAGTTGGATCTCCAACCACGTTTCCAAGGTTTTTGGTTGTATAAATTGAAGCTCTCAAATTTGTGAAAGAATCTTGGAAAAATAATCATAATAATAATTGAGCTGCAAGTTTCCATTTTCTTTGATATTTGATTGTTGGTTCTGCTCAACTCCGTTGGATTCCTTTCTTTCTTTATCTTGATTATTATTA
This sequence comes from Ambrosia x helenae, assembly GCA_030844895.1. Classification (NCBI taxonomy): domain Eukaryota; kingdom Viridiplantae; phylum Streptophyta; class Magnoliopsida; order Asterales; family Asteraceae; genus Ambrosia; species Ambrosia x helenae. The sequence continues at coordinate 112,732,043 of CM061226.1, forward strand.
TTATTGTCAAACAGAAAGTAAGGATAAAAAATGGGGTTTGGCGGAACCATCGACAAATGCAATGCATGCGACAAGACTGTTCATTTTGTTGATTTATTGACCGTTGACAGCATCATCTATCACAAAAGATGTTTCAAATGCTCCCATTGCAAAGGCACTCTTGTGGTTTGTTAATTTCCTCTCTCTATTCTAATAATATCATGTTGTAGTTTGGGTATTCAACGTACATTGTTATCGTCTTATTAGGATACTCAAATCAGTATATATGACTCTGTTTGTTTTGCAATATATGTTATGTTTAATTTATATGATGAATTGAAGATGAGCAACTATTCTTCGATGGATGGAGTACTGTATTGCATGCCTCATTTTGAACAACTTTTCAAAGAAACTGGAAATTTCAGCAAGAATTTTCCAGGTAATTAAGATATTATCTTATGATATGATATGATCATAGTGTTTCCTAATTTCAGCCATCAATTTCTAAAACGTTTTTGTGACTTTCTCTTGCAGCAAAGCCAAATAGGGACAATTCAACGGTACTAGGCTTATTTCTCATAATTAATTAAACATTTTTTTTTTTAATAATTGACGGTGCTAGCATATGCATAATGCAGCCACATTTACCCAACAAATTCTCAAATTTCTTTTCGGGCACCCAAGACAAATGCCGACTTTGTGACAAAACTGTTTATTTTATTGACAAGGTTCGTATATTAACTCATCTATAAAATCCTTTTGAGTTAGAAAACCCATGTAAAAACATTATTTTTTTAAAACAATAAACAATGTAAAATACATGTTTTTAAGCATTTTGGACAAAAAAATAAATAAAAAAAACGCCAAAGGGACTTTTTTAAAAGAAATAAACAAAGTTGCTGAAAATATATGTTTACAACGGATAAATAGCTGAAAACATATGTTTCCAGTGCAACTTTATTTATTTATTTTAAAAAATTCCATCGGGGCTTTTTTTATTTTTTTGCCCAACATGCTTAAAAACATGTATTCTACATTGGTTTTTTTTTTTTTCAAAAAATAATAAAGTTTTTTTTACATGGTTTTCAAAGGTTTTCTCAACTCAAGAGAGTTTTCATTTTATTCATCCCCTATATATATATATATAAATTGGTTCAAATGAGAACCTTTGGGCAATTTGAGAAGTGAGAAAACAATTCTGAACCACACATTTATCTAAGGCAAAAAAAAAAATTGTTGCTTTAATCGTTGTTTTTTATGCATATTTTTTTTTCAATATACACATGTGTATAATTACAATATACAAATATGCATAACTTAAATATACAAATATGTATAGTTGAAAATATGGGTGGCAAAATGGGTAGGTTGGGTTGGGTTGGGTTGGTTGTTGGGTTAGGAGGAGTTTAGGTTAGGATGAGTTTGGGTCAAGATGGGTATATTAAAAAATGGGTTAGATGGGTTGGGTTAGGATGGGTTTAGGTATGGATGGTTTGGATTAGGATAGGTTCACATAAAAATAGATTAAAATTTAAAAAATAAAATACCAATATAGAAATAAAAAGTAAAAAAGTAAAAAAAAAAAAAGTAGAAAAACAAATTTAAAATAAAAAAAAAACAAAAATAAACTTAAAATTAAAATTTTAAGGGATCCGAAATATTTCATTTCGAATTGGACGGTTCAACACTATCGGGACGGTTAACAACCCGGACCGTTACGACCCGGTAGTGACAAGGACCGTTTCAACCCGGCTGGGCTCGTTAGCGACCTGAACCGTTTTCGACCCGACCGAGCACGTTAGCAATCTGAACTGTTTCAGCCCGTCTGGGGCCCGTTAGGGACCCGAACCATTTCGACCCGTCTGGGGCCCGTTAGCGACCCGGACCGTTTCGACACGACCAGACCGTTAACGGCCTAGACCGCTTCGACCCCCCGCCCGTCAACGACCCGGGCCGTTTCGACCCGTTCGGGCTCGTCAACGACCGGGACCGTTTTGACCGAATGGCCCTTTAACGACCAGGAAATTTTCGTCCCGAACAGGCCCAATAAGGGCGCAGGCCGTTTCGATCCAATCGGGACCGTTAGCGACCGGAACCGTTTCGACCCGACCGGGCCCGTAACGACCGAGACCATTTCAACCTGACCCGTCCCGTAGCGACCCGTACTGTTTTGACCCGACCGGTCCCATTAGCGACCCAAACCGTTTCGGCGTGACCGATCCCGTTAGCAACCCGGACCGTTTTGACCCGACCGGGCACGTCAACAACGTGGCCATTTTGACCCCTCAACCCGAACGGGCCGGTCAACAACCCAGACCGTTTGGACTCGATCAAGCCCGCTAACGACTCGAACCGTTTCGATGAGATCGATCTCGTTAACGATCCGAACGGTTTTCGAACCGACTAGGGTTATCAACAAATGCAAAAGATATAATTTTTTGTTTTTAATGACATTGATTTCTATGAGGCATCAACGCTTTTGTGTTGGATTAGTTTTAATTCAGATTTGTATATGGTTATCTAAAAATACCCATCCTGACCCATTTGTGTTTTTTTTGACATACCCATCCCGACCCACTTAATTATTTCCTATAATTAAAATTACCCATCCTAGCCTCTTTAAAAATTATACTAAACCTATTTTAACCCATAAGGTCAAATTTTAAACCCAAACTCAACTAGATGAGTTGAAATTGCCATGTCTAGCTGAAAATGTAATATACACATATGTATAATTGCTATATACACATATGTATAAATGGAAAAAAAATTCTTACATAAAAACGTGCAATTAAAGCAAAAAAAAAAAAAAAAAAAATTGCCTTTATAAGAAATGAGTGGTTCAGAATTGTTTTCTCAGTTCTCAAATATGGGTTGGTTCTCTTAGGATCCATACCATATATATAGAGGAGGGTTATCTTGAGAATGCTAAATATGTGAGAACCGTGAGAACAAGTAAAAAAATCAATCAAAATCAAATTTTTTTAATACAAACCTCATTATAATCAAAACACAACATTAATAAATGAATTTTCTTTCCAAATAATTCATCTTTTCTTGCAAAAACATTTTCAAATTAACTTTTTACACGTGTAAATGAAACAGTTTACACATGTATAAACAGTAAATTTACACATGTGTAAAAACAATTTATTTTCATATACGTTTGAATTTTTACGCGTAAATTATGCTTTTGAGATTGTATTTTAGTAATAAAGATAAATGTAATTTTTTTTTTTTTGAATTTGAATGGTTTTAGATGCCGTTCTCGCGGTTCGCACGAAATATAGGTGTTCTCAAGTTAACTTTCCCCTATATATATAATATATATATATTGAAGGGTTATTTTGATAACGCTAAATATCGCGAGAACAAATGAGAAAACCAATCAAAATCATTTTTTTTTTCAATACAAACCTCACTATAATTAAAATATAACATTAAACAAATAAATTTTCTTTCCAAATAATTTATCTTTTCTTGCAAAAACACTCTAAAATTAACTTTTTACACATGTGTAAAAACAATTTATTTTCGTATACGTTTAAAATTTTACACATAAATTGTGTTTTTGAGATTGTATTTCAATAACAAAGGTAAGTTTAAAAATAAATTTTGAATTTGAATGGTTTTAGATATCGTTCTCGTGTTCACACGAAATATATGTGTTCTCAATTAACTTTCTTATATATATATATATATATATATATATATATATAGGGGAAAGTTAATTTGAGAACACCTATATTTCGTGCGAACCGTGAGAACGGCATCTAAAACCATTCAAATTCAAAATTTCTTTTTACACTTGTCTTTATTACTAAAATACAATCCCAAAAACACAATTTACGCGTAAAAATTCAAACGTATACGAAAATATTTGTTTTTACACATGTGTAAATTTACTGTTTATACATGTGTAAACTGCTTCATTTACACATGTGTAAAAAGTTAATTTGAAAGTGTTTTTGCAAGAAAAGATAAATTATTTGGAAAGAAAATTCATCTATTAATGTTGTAATTTTGATTATAATGAGATTTGTATTAAAAAAATTTGATTTTGATTGATTTTTTTACTTGTTCTCACGGTTCTCACGATATTTAGCGTTCTCAAGATAACCCTCCCCTATATATATATATATATATATATATATATATATAGGGTGAGGTTCCTGTACAAAATACATTTTTCGTAAAAAGTGTGAGAAGTCTATATAGGCATTATGTTTTAAATTTTAGGCATGATGTTTTATATTTTTTTTGGCATAGTATTATATAGAAAAACACAAAACTTAACAATTTAAAATACTAATTAATGTATTCTCGACATGCAATCTAAAACACCATACGAAGAAAGTAATTAGTGTGTTTTAAATGTCATGTCTAGAATATATTTGATTGTGTTTTAAATTGTTACGTTTGGTGTTTTTCTATATAATACAATGCAAAAAGGAATAAAAAACATCATAGCTAAAAGTTAAAACACAGTGACTACATAGACTTTTCACACTTTGTATGAAAAATTTCCTTTGTATAGGAACCTAAACCTATATATATATATTATATATATATAAGGATTTGGTTCAAATGAGAACTTTTTCCCAAATTGAGAACTAGAGAACCATTCTGGGCCACACATTTCTCTAAGGCAAATTTTTTTTTTTTTTTTTTTTTTTTTTTTTTTTTTTTTTTTTGCAAAAATCGCTGCTTTATATGTAAGGAAATTTTTTTTTTTTTATTTTTTTTGTATTTTTTTTTTCAGTATACACATGTGTATAATTGCATTATACACATATGTATAATGCTATATACACATATGTATAACTGAAATATACACATATGTATAGCTGAAAAATGCTATATACATATATGTATAATTGCTATATACACATATGTATAATTGTCATATACACATATGTATAAATGAAAAAAAAATTCAAAAAAAATAAAAAAAAAAAATTTCCTTGCATAAAAATGTGCGATTAAAGCAAAAAAAAAAAAAAAAAAAAAAAAAAAAAAAAAAAAAAAAAATTTTTTTTTTTTTTTTTGCCTTTATATGAAATGTGTGGCTCAGAATGGTTCTCTCAGTTCTCAAATAGGGGTTGGTTCTCTTAGGATCCCTACCCTATATATATATATATATATATATATATATATATAGGGGAGGGTTATTTTGAGAACGCTAAATATTGTGAGAACCGTGAGAACAAATAAAAAAATCAATCAAAATCAATTTTTTTTAATACAAACCTCATTATAATAAAAATACAACATTAACAAATGAATTTTCTTTTCAAATAATTCATCTTTTTTTGCAAAAAACACTTTCAAGTTAACTTTTACACATGTGTAAATGAAACAGTTTACACATGTATAAACAGTAAAATTACACATGTGTAAAAACAATTTATTTTCGTATACGTTTGAATTTTTACGCGTAAATTGTGTTTTTGGGATTGTATTTTAGTAATAAAGATAAGTGTAAAAACAAAATTTTAATTTGAATGGTTTTAGATGTCGTTCTCGCGGTTCGCACGAAATATAGGTGTTCTCAAATTAACTTTCTCTTACACACACACACACACACACATATCCAGGTCTGATATATATGACATGAAATTGGAGCCTATGTACGTACATAATTTTAAATTATCATGTGGGATTTTTTTAACTAAAAAACAGATGACAATGGAAGGCGAATCCTACCACAAACAATGTTTTTAGGTGTGTTCACGGAGGGTGCCCTTTAACACACTCGTCGTATGCCGCCCTCAATGGCGTTCTTTACTGCAGACACCATTTTGCTCAACTCTTCCTGGAAAAAGGCACATTGTCTCATGTTCTCATGGCTGCAGATCGCAAGAAAAACCCAGCGCCAGCCGATCAAGAAAATGAAGCTGATGAGAAGGTACTCATACAGGAAACTTTAGTTGACACGGCAACCGAACAGGAAGGTGAAGTTGACATGGTACCCAAACAGGAAACTGAATTTGAAAGCAAACCGGAAACTACAGAAAAAACAAATGGATACGAAGAGCAAGAATCCTAGACATGAGTTTGTCACAAATCTTGTTAATTGGTGTTAGTGAAAAGTCATATACAACTGTTGTATGTCGTTGTTCTTTGTCATAATTCTAGTGGTACGAACCATATATAAAAAAAAGCAGGGAAAATCACAAATCTTAACCTTTTTGCCAAAATAAACAAGTATGAAGTTTCAGCGACTTTACAAATTCCTAAGATAGCTCATAGAATGACATGTCGAGTGTGGACAAAGTGTTAAAGATATGGGCTTAAACATATCAACGACCCAATTAACACACGACACGTAGCAATGCATGATAGAAAGAGGCTAGTAGCCGCTTTACCATAAAATGTATTATTTAATTAGTCTATTCTTACGTGTGATATAGGCCTGTGTGCGTCCGTGGATACATATCTCTTTACCCTACTACAATTATTATTATTATTAGACATACTGCTATTGAGAATTTTGTGTGTAACTTCATTTGTACCAAATACCAAAATTGCTCGATTGCTTATTGAAGTAACAACGAATAAGACTGACCTCAACCGATTGTTAAAAATTCTGAATTCTTGCATAGGTGGTATTTTTTTTTTTTTTTCAATTCTACAATGGGTTAAAACATGTAGATTTTTTGTATGTGAAAATGGTTTACTCAAAATACCTCGGTTAAAATTAATAACACTCTTGAAAATAATTAGTTTGTCTAATGTGTTACTGAAAATTATACTATTTTAATAATATTATAATAATAGTCCTTGGGTGTTTCTCGGGATAGACAAATTTAATATAAGGTGATTGATAGGCATGTCGTTAGAGAGACGGTTCTTAGACCATATGTAATGGAAAGGAGATTTGGCCGTTTTTTTGGCAAATAAACCCCCCAAGGTTATTTGAACACCGCCCCCTAGAGGTGGTTTGGAGAGTTTTTTTTGGTGGGCGGGGGGGGGGGGGGGGGTGAAAATTTTAATGGCGTTTTTTTTTGTTTGGACCAATCACATTTCATCTTCCTTTTTTTATTATTTGTTTTTATTTACAAAAATTAAATATTTAATATTAAATGATTTATGCCCCATGAAAATTTTCACCTCACCACTACACCCCCTTATAATTTTCAAGCCACATGCCAAGTGTCAAAAAATGCCTCATACAAGGTGAAAATTTTCACCTCCCACTACACATGATCTTATGGCAGTAAATTGAAATGGATAATGCTATACTATGACTAGTTTATATTTTTATGTTCGTTGTGTCTTGTGTGTTGTTTTTTATTTTTTTGAAAGTTGTGTGTTGTTTTTTATGGTATGACTAGTTATTGAAACCGAGTATTAATACCTAGTATTAAAATAATAAGGTTTTTTAACTATTTCACACAAAATAAATTGGTTAAAAAATAAAATTTGGCTTGTAATTTGTAAAATTAATTAAAATAAATTACACTAATATATTACAAATGATTTGCTTTATAATATGCATTTTTAAAAGAACTTATATATAAAAGTTGTAAAGTAAACATAAAAATATACTTTAAAAAATCATGTATTTTATTGCGTATTAAAATAACCGGTATCGAGTATAGGTTATATCCGGTTGCAGATATTTTCGGGTATAAATCGGGTACGGGTATTGAGCTCAAAATATATACCCTACCAGTAGGGTCAGGTTCGGTTACGATTATAAAAAAACTCGTGTACAAAAATAACTAGTTCCAGGTTTTTTTCTCGGGTCCAGTTTCAGGTACTGGTATTTTGTTTAATGTTTAATTTTAGTTTTGAAATGTTTAATATGAATATCAGAGTAAACTGCACGGATGGTCCCTGTGGTTTGCCCAAATTTAAACTCTGCTCCTCGGCCTTTCGAAATTACACGTATGGGATCTGTGGTTTGTATTTTGTTTCATCGATGGTCCCTGATTTGAATGGAGGTTAAGTTTTTCAGTTAAGCCTATGTGAAATTACTAAAATACTCCTCTTTAAAAAAATAAAAATAAAACATATTATAAATTCTCTCCCTCTCTCTTTCTATCTCTCTCTCTTCAACCCCCCTGTCACCACAATCTTCCCCTAACTACCACCACAATCACCACCACCAATCATCTAGCACCACCACCAATCATCTTCCTCAAACCTTCCACCAATATTTTATCTCTATAAAACAGATTCGTTATGTTAGTACTAGATTGAAAATGAATATTGGATGATCGATGATTAGTGGATTCTTGTGGATGAATAACCGATTCCTTCTCGCGCAACACACATATGATTACATGTATTTAAATTGTCATTTAGAGTTAATTTATATTCAATAGTGTTTTAATTATTTAATTACCTACGGATATGATATTTTTATTACTGGAATACATATTCCGATTCGTACAAGTAAAATAAGTGCTTCAGTGCGTTTCTCTGTTCAACTTTTCAAAACCACTGAAAAAATGGAAGGTGGGTGTCAGTCAATGGGTTCTATATATACATAAATAGTGGTCGTATTTTATGCAATAATCACTTGAAAAATGGGAATCAACTTTTTAATTGCAATAATCACGACCATTGACGAGTTCAAATGGAAGGTGGGTGTCACTGTCAAGGGTTTTAGGGACGTGCAGGCCGCAATAATGGTTGGTTTGGTGAGTTTTTTGGAAGGTCACCGGATTTTCTGGTGGTCGCCGGAGTTAGAGAGAGAGAGAGAGAGAGAGAGAGAGAGAGAGAGAGAGAGGTGTGAGGAAGGCCGAAGGTGGTGGTGGTTGGAGCAGGAGGTGGTGGTGTTTCAAGAAAATACGTAAAAAATATTAAACTGCTCGGATGGTCAATATGGGTAGTTTAGTCATTTTACATTGACTTAACTGAAAATTTTAACGAAGTTAGCTGGTAAGGACCAAAATGTTATAAAATGTCAACATTGAGGACCATTGAAAATATATAAGGGCATCGATGCAATTTATGCAAACCACAAGGACCATCCGTGCAGTTTACTCTTAATCTCAAGAAAATAACATTTATATTAAACATAGTTAGCAATAAGCATAATATATATTAAAATACTAATACAAATTACAATGTCACGTCCATGATTAGCTTCCATATTCTTAATTTGGTAAATGGTTTTGTATTAACTCGTTCATACTCGGTCATAGATTCTTTAACAACATGCTTATCGTTATTTGGGTCCTCCAACTCATCCATCTGTCGACGGTAAATATGCTAAAATCTTCCAATTGGGTAGGAATTACTTATGATCTTTGCTTTGAGATCCTCACTTGTACAGTCGGTTTCAAAACCCATTTCCTCGCCAATCCTCTCCTTAAGGCGATCCCAAAAATCAGAACCGGTTGAAACCTTGTACCCTCCGCTCATAAGTCTTTGTACCTAACATCTACAAAAGCTAGTCCCAAATTGTACTCCTCGTCGTCACTCCAAAGTGAAGACATATATGTAAGCTTTTGATTTTGCGCTTTTTGGGTTCGCTTATGCGTTTCGAGTTGGATAATTAGCCAATACATCCCACAACTATATATAATGATTTGGGGTGGTTTAGAATCGGTTCTAACGGTAAAACCCCCCCGGCTATATAGCCATTACCAACGGCTAGAACCGATTACATTAGTTTTAACTAGTAATGAAAAAAAAAATATAGGAACCAGGTAGGAACTTCCGGGCACTATAAGGTCTGAACCGGTTCTTCCTACCAGCAAGTAGGCCCCAAAACCGTTTGTGGTCGGATGCGGCGGATCGGGTCTGGAACCGGGTAGTTTGTGCACCACTGCTACTCAACGTGGTGCCTTAAAAATGGGGATTTGGGGCTTGCAATCATATGTGGTATTCTTAAATTATTCATAAGAATACATAAAAGCTATCAACATCTCATGGGTTGGTTGAATCTTGGCGAGATTAAATTGGTCAGCTCAGAATTATGACTAAAATAACAATGCTATAAACTGTTGCAATTTCTAATGAGCATTGCTAATGGATCGATCCAAAATGACAAATAACAACATATATATACATATAGGGTTTGGTTGATGGACCCTAGAATGAAATGATTAAAAAAGTTGAAGAGAGTATAGAAATGGGGTAATATATGTAAGTAATGTAGGTACATATTGTTTTGATGGAGTTAGGTTAGGTTGATGGGTTGGTCTGTCTACTAGGCCTCAGGAGTTGTTTGAATAATGCCATCTTTGGGACATTCCAGTGCTCAACATGCCTGAGGATCAAACAACCAGATATAATTAACTAACAAGTAGATACATATATATATATATAGAAGCTAGGGCCTACCTACCTACCTGCACACTTTCCCTGATTCTTTGCTAAGATAATACTCTGTGTAACCTGTAGCTGTAATCAATTTCCATATTAATATGGTGAAGTAGAAGTAGAAATGATTTATGAACAAGTAAAGTAGGTACCTGAAAGAATAGGTTTCCATGGAAATGCCATGGTGCAAGCGAAACGCCAATGGCCGATTCCTTTATCCTCAAAGTCCTCCCATCTGATGAGCTTCATCTCTGATTTGAGGATAAGAGACCCAAAATTTGTACAATTTCTCTTGAATCGAGACAGACCTTTGAAAGAACCAGCAGGATCTGCAAATTCGCAGTCGTCTTCGTAAGCCTCAAGGGTAACAGCTCCTGTAACGAAATAAGACCGAGAGAAATCCCCTTTTATGGTTTCCACTATAACAGCGCGCTCAACTGCTACTCCTTCATCCTCCTTCTTCTTCTTTTCATCCTCATCCTCATCAGCATCAGAAGAAGAAGAAGAAGGACGAAAGAAGGAGGGCAGCAATTCCAAGAAGCTCCGAGGCATACCAAGCGCTTTTCAGCAGTACCTTTCCCCCACCCATGAGTATGACTTTTCCACCTTATCTCCTCCGTCTCTGCTCTTGCTCTTGCTCTTGCTGCTGCACCTTATTCTTATTATTCTCCTCACTCTCTGATTTGATACCAAGCGTCGCTGCCGGTCCCAAAAACCAGCCGACGACACCACCACACTGCTTGCCATCTGATCTTTACCCCCTGCTTGCTTTATGGTCCTTGTTTTTCTGCCTTATTCTTATTATTATTTTATTATTATTAAAACAACCAACAAAAAAGAGGAAAACTATAAAGCATTCCCATTCACTCCATTTTTTCTATTATTGTCTCCATTTTTTCTATAAGTTTTTTATTATTTAAAATGTTTAGAAAAAATAGCAACGGTGACGCTCGTAAAAAAACAATGGTATCGTTTGTAAAAAATCAATGGTGTCGCTTGAATATTTTCTATTACACGTTACATATAATACCAAAATTTGAATGGTGCCAGGCGCACCGTTGTCGTGTCTGCCAGTGCTGTATATAGAATTTGTTCAAAGTTATGAAAAATGAGGGCAAACTAGCTTGCATGTATAAAGGCTCTATCCTTTCCTTTCCTTTGGTGACAACATAAAGAATCTCTACCCTTTTAAGAAACCTTTCACCCAAGGCAAGCAATTCTATAAACCACCTAGCTAGGTCCTTATAAATTCTTTACTTGTACATCATATCTCATATATCTTCCAAATTATTCATTCATTCATTGAAACACATAATTTAACAGATACATGGCGGTCACACATGCTGATCTCGCACCATCATCTCGCACAGGTGCCCATCTGGGAAGCAAAACGGGTGTCGTATTGATGGTCTTCTCTATACTCCTGGGCTTGCTTTGCTTTGTTCTTTGCCTTATTGCTGAGGCAACACGCTCACAGGTACGTACTGTTTTTACTTAATATATTTCCTTTTCTTTAGTTTAAATGAAGAAGAAAATAAATTAAGTAAGTTGTGATTTTTACATGATATATATATAGATAATAGAGGATGGTGATATGAAAAGTGAATGTAGATATAGTGGCAACGGGAAAACACCATTAATTTGTGGGGCAGGTGCATTTTTGTGTCTTGCGGTTGCTATGGTGGTGCAGCACGCTCACCTGTTATTAGCAGTTACCAAATCAGACCCCGACCCTAGTCAGCTCCTAATGCCTCCTCTCTCCGATCACCATCTCAACACTCTCACTTGGCAAGCCGCTTTTTTCTTCATTACAACTTGGTATGTATGTCCCTAGCTCCCAAACAAACAAACCCGTATATATATATATATATACATATAATTTACATTTACTCAATCCAATATCAGGATATGCTTTTCGGTTGGGGAAGTTTTGCTGTTGATGGACTAAGCGTTGAGTCGGGGCACCTGAAAGGCTGGTTTAAACCCAGGCCTAGTTGCTTCATTGCTCGAGAGGGCTTATTCTCTTCGGCTGGCGTATTAGGAATCACAACCGTCTTTCTTGCCACCGGTTTGTCTATCACGGCTCTAAGAGCCCAATGGCTGTTACAAGATCAACAAAATGTTCGCCGAGAGGTCACCGAAGCATCCATCCTTTATAATTCATCCCCACCACGATTGTCAGCTGCTGAAACTCCAGTTGTTAGACCACATGATCTATACCATGAGCCAGGTCTAATCGACTATCTTAGGGCTTTTGACAAAATTATTTAACAATTCACTTGTCCATATATATTATTATCTAGTGTAAAAAACAGATCGATACCTTAATTTTGCACCATCATGCCTCTTTTCAATGATTGTACGTACATTCGGAGCTTCATATAGAAATTTTAATAATTGTAAATAAAAAAAATATATACAATACGCTCTATTTTTACTATATTATATTTTATGATGCCTAGGAAGGGAGAACGTGTTTACACTTGATATGAAAACAAGATAAAACTAGTTTTATACCCGTCCATTGGACAGACGGGCTATACAACAAAATCATACAAAAACTTATAAACATTATATTTCTTTATTTTGGTTTACTACCACTACAATTCAAAACAACATTCTTATATGAAACTATATACACAAGTTAAAACCATAGTATCACTTAGCGTTAACTACAAATTATAAAGAACATAAAAATAGTTTAGATAATTAGGTTGATGTGAACAATATTAATTCAGGTTAAATTTGAACAATATAGATAGAAAATGCACGGGTGAATTATGCGGAACTAAGTTAAACGGGATATGATTGATGGTTTTTGAACAATATAGATAGAAAATGCACGATATCCTAGCCACAAAATTTTTTAATTGAGTGATGTGCACATGTGTCTACAATGAAACACGTCGAGTTTGAAAAAAAAGGCATCCATTCTTCGCAAACACACTTGCATCTACCTATAGATTTAGATGGAAGTATGGGTAACATCTCCATAATACGTTTTTGGCTTTGCAAAAGATGTTGATCACATTGTAAGGTTTGACCAGGACACTCTTTTCTACTTTGTGGACCTCATTTCCAAATTGCCATTTCATATATTTTATTTTGAACAAATATATGAAACAACCATATGACCAAAGCAAAATCCTTCCCAGCAAGTAACTTAAAAGACCATACAAAGTGATAATAGAAAAAAAAAAAAAAAAAAAAAGCACCCTAAAAGGAATTATCAGGGGCTCTAACAACGCAAGATATAAGGCATGACATATGGTCTCCTGAATTTGTGGGCATTAACCAACTCTTTCTGAATCCCAAGGTCAAGAGGTGAATTTGTGAGCGAACATATACTTTAAACATATGCTACTCTGTGATACCAGAAGCTTAACATTTAGTGTGAATGGCTACACATCTTCTATGGGCCTAACTTCACGGTATTCATGTATACACTGAACCCACATACATACCAAGTGTGCTAAGCCCAATGCTCCCCGCCACACTTAGTTGACTTTAAGATTCTCTAGAGTTAACTTTATAGTGACCACATCTCACTTGACTTCGCTTTAAATCAAATGTGATCATGGTAAATGAGAATATGTCAGCCTACGGCTCTTGAAGCTTCCTAAGAGAAGGCGGGCGGTCCACGATAGGCCCGCCGTGATGGCGTGGTTACCGCGAAACACCGCCCCCTATAATATTTCACGGCCGCTGACGTCAGCAAAAATGGACACGTCACCATGTCACGTCAGCAAAAAATTAACCATGGTTAGTCTGAGGGTGATACAGGCCAATAAGTTAAAGGTACATTGCAGTGTTGGTCAATTTTGTAGTTCAGTGCCTCAGTGACCTATTGTCAATAGTTCAGGGTGTTAAAATCCAATTTCCCTATATATTATTATGCAAAACTTCAATTTTTAAAATCAATAAAACATGTAATAGAAGTGAGGTGAATCAAAATTAAAAGATTTGAATGTTCTTAATAAGTAAAAAAAAGGATATGATCGTATTACCGGTTTAGCATTGATGGTTGCAATGATAGGAATGATGGTTCCGTAGTTTTTTGACGGCAAACGTATCGATAATGTGTATTGATCTGGAGAGAATTAGGGTTTAGAGAGAGAAGAATGAAGGAGAAGGAAGTGGTCATGTATCATTTTGTGGAAGATTAAAAAAAAGAAAAAAGTAATTAACTTCCTAATTTACTTCAGAGTTCCTTCACTCAATATCATTTATTGATTTTTATTTAAAAAAACAGAGAAAAAATATAGATAAGCCATGTGGGCTAATGAACAAATGAATAAAATTGAAGGTCGATTAATCTATTGACAAGTGACATAAAAGAGTTTTGTTTATTAGGTAGTATATAAATATTTCATTAGACTATTCGTTGTGGGTAGAGGTGAGTAGGGATTTATCGAATAATATTGTGCCACGTCAACGCTTAGGTGGCACCGGATAGGCGACGAGCAGGTCATTGGTTTCGTCGGGCATATCTTCCTTCACCGCTTTGTACGCGGATTCGAAGTTTTTACACTTCGATTTCAAGTCCCCGAACTTATGGGAGATGGAGTCATTGGTACGGTTGGTACCCCTTACAAGGGTATTGAACTCGGCCAAAACCCGTGCCACTGTAGGCCGCGAGCCCCATAGCTACGGTTTGACGACGCAGGGTCACCGTGAACTTGTTGGTACGCGAGCACGAGTGCTAGTTCTTCTGTCCACTGCACCATGATGAAGGTTTGAAGATTGTAGGTTGAGAATTGTGAAGAAGATGAATTGTTTTTGAAGAAGAAGAAGAAGAAAAGTGGAAATAAATAGGTAAAATAAAAGGGGTAATAAATAAAGTTTGGTGAAAAAATTAATTTTTTTAATTTTAAACTGCTGCTAGCCCGCTGACGGAGGCGAGCTGGCTCACGTTCCATCGCTCGCGCAGGCTTTCACGTGACATCGTTGTCATTAGCGCTACCCACGTGGATAAAGTTGTGGCTCGCGACAGGTTGCTCGTAGGCCACAACGGATAGTCTTAAGCAACTTGACGTCAAATTGAGTTTACAAGGCACAATTTATTGAATGAAGCACATTTTGTAATGTTAAAAACGAAAGTCCACATCAATATTAAATTATTAATTACTATTACAAATATGTTTAAAGGCGACTAAATTGAATTAATATTTATTTCAATGAAGAAAAATGGACGTGTTAATTGGGAAGGGCTGACTTTGACTGTATGAACACGTTCAGCCTTAGAAAAACAAGATTCAAACTACTAGAATAATAATAAAATAAAATTAATTAATAAAAGAAAAGAAATAATAATAAAAAAAGAAAGCAAGTGAGTCTCTATGGACCAAGTATATGAAACAAGTAGCACGCCGCCGGTTCCTTATTACAAGTAAGTACCCTTCGTTTTATGGTTTCGTAAAATTATTACATAACAAACATACATACATTTCTAACAATTGCTGTATATGAATCGCCATGGGTAAAATGATTACCCAACCCAAGTAAAGTACATGATATGATATGATATGATGTTGTTTTATTTTCAATGATCATTTGTTTTGGTGGCAAAAGGAAAGGAATTGAAGTATGATGGATGGATGAATCAAATAATTAAGTTGATGGATGAAAAGGAGTGATAGTACAAGGGGGTCAAATGAAAAAGAAAAGTAGACGAAGACTGACTATTAAATTTAAATAAATAAATGGCTGCTGCTTACCACGAAATTTCTCATTTCATTTCTCTTCCATCATCATCATCTTTATTATTATTATTAGTTTATATAATGATTTGCAAATTTCAATTTTTCTTGCTTCTCATGATCAGATATTAATTTCTGGATCATTAAGTGTTTGCATTGCAGGAGAAGTGAAACAAGATTTTAGTGTCGGAAATGAAGTTGAAGCAGGGAAGATACGTAAGGTACACATGACATGATATGCATATCATATTATTATTATTATTTATATATATAAACAATTAGTAAGTAGTATAGTTAATGGGTTCAGGTTTAAGGAAGATACAAGAAGCGATTATAGTAATGATGAGCAAATCCAAATTATCCCGACCACTACTACCCCCTTCATGAATATGAAGGAGGCAATATCATCATCATCATCATCATCTAATTTGAATTTGATGGGAAGAGGATTAATAGACAAAGTGTTGGGAGTGAAAATCCTGCACCCACAGGGGTCTTTTCTTCAAAATTGGAATAAAATATTCGTGGTGATTAGCATTATCGCCGTCTCCTTAGATCCACTCTTCTTCTACATTCCTGTGATTGATAGCCATGAAAAGTGCCTCGGCCTCGACAACAACATGAAGATCATTTCTTGCCTCCTTCGTACTCTCATTGACCTCTTTTATCTTCTCCATATAGTCTTTGAGTTCCGCACCGGCTTTATTGCTCCTTCTTCCAGAGTCTTTGGAAGAGGGGAGCTCATCGACGACTCTTTTGCTATAGCCAAAAGATACCTGACCTCCTACTTCTTCATAGACCTACTCTCAGTTCTCCCGCTTCCACAGGTGACCATTCTGTTCATCATACCAAACACAAAGGGACCGGTTTCACTAGTTACAAAGGACTTGCTCAAGTTTGTGATATTTAGCCAATACATCCCACGATTTGTTCGCATCATCCCACTCTATAGACAAGTCACAAGGACTTCCGGCATATTTACTCAAACCCCCTGGGCTGGAGCTGCTTTAAATCTTTTTGTCTATATGCTAGGCAGTCATGTACGTTTTCATTTGTGTCTCATCATGTCCACACATATATATATATATATATATCTCTTTTAATTTAATTTAATTTAATTTGGATGCATATATGTTTCAGGTGATTGGATCCTTCTGGTACTTATTCTCTATAGATAGAGCTGACGACTGCTTACGTGCTGCCTGCAATGATAACATGAATTGCAAAATCAAGGATCTATACTGTGGAGAAAAGCGTGAAATGCTGCTCGACTATTCCTTTCTTAATACAACTTGCACACCTCTTCTTCAACCTACTAATTCCTCCTCTGATTTTGACTTTGGCATATTCCTTGACGCTTTCCAGTCTCACGTCGTAGAAACCAAAGATTTCCCCCAGAAGTTCTTGTACTGCTTCTGGTGGGGTTTGAGAAATTTAAGGTTGCTTAATTTATTTATTTATTTATTTGTGCATTCATTCATGTCTACATCATATCCATATCATATGTATGGTAAAATTAATTTTACCAATAATTAATGGATCAGTTCACTTGGTCAAAACCTCAAGACAAGTACCTACGTATGGGAGATTCTGTTTGCCCTCTTCATCTCCATTCTTGGACTGGTGTTATTTTCGTTTCTCCTGGGAAACATGCAGGTGGGAAATTAATAATGCATACGCATTGTGTTATCCAAGTACGTATTTGATTTTTAAATAATTGGTTGGTACAGAAATATCTGCAATCAATGACAGTAAGAGTAGAAGAAATGAGAGTAAAAAGAAGGGATGCCGAGCTATGGATGTCCCACAGGATGCTCCCTGAAGATCTCAAGGAGCGTGTGAGGCGTTATGAGCAGTACAAATGGCAAGAAAACAGGGGAGTCGATGAAGAATCTCTCATTTACAACCTGCCCAAGGACTTGAGAAGGGACATAAAGCGTCATCTTTGCTTGTCTCTACTTACGAGAGTCAGTACTCCATGCACCTACCTACCTTGTATTTATTTATTTATTTAATGTTTGTTTTTTTGGGGGCTGTCTAATGAGTAATGCAATGCAGGTGCCGATGTTTAAAACAATGGATGAACGATTGTTGGACGCTATGAGTGAATGTCTGATTCCAGTTCTTTACACAGAAAATAGCTACATAGTGCGAGAGGGAGACCCGGTAGATGAGATGTTGTTCATAATGCGTGGGGAGTTGGTAACCATGACTACAAATGGTGGAAGAAGTGGCTTCTTTAACTCCAGTAACCTCAAAGCAGGGGACTTTTGTGG
The DNA here is from genome assembly GCA_030844895.1 of Ambrosia x helenae. Lineage (NCBI taxonomy): Eukaryota > Viridiplantae > Streptophyta > Magnoliopsida > Asterales > Asteraceae > Ambrosia > Ambrosia x helenae. Next base: position 112,750,278 of record CM061226.1, read on the forward strand.
AGATGAGCTTCTCGCATGGGCTTTGGATCCCAACCTGTCTTCCACTCTCCCCATCTCAACCACAACTGTTAGGCCCATTACAGATGTTGAAGCTTTTGCTCTCAAAGCTGATGACCTCAGGTCTGTAGCCTCCCAGTTCAGGAGACTGCACAGCAGGCGCTTCCAGCATACGTTTCGCTACCACTCACAACACTGGAGGACATGGGGAGCTTGTTTTATACAGGCTGCTTGGCGAAGACATTGTAGAAGGAAGCAAGACAAGGCCTTGTGGGAGGCACAAGTGCAGAATGCCTTGGCAAACACAGCAGCAGCCGATACCTCCCCAAGTCTTGGTGCTGCCATCTATGCCTCCAGGTTTGCTACCAATATATTGCACAACTTGAGGACTAATCATTCACATACTCCTAAATTATTGCCACTCCCACTCAAGCCAGTTGATCCTGATTTTAGCGAATAGTCTTTTCGGTTTGTACATTCAGCAAGGTGTATATATATATATACATATATGTTCCTCTTATTTTATTTATTCTATTTTGGGTCTTTGTTTAGATGTTAACATCGATCACTACCGGGAGAAGGCCACGTATACGATATTTCTTTCATCAAACTCACACTTTATTTCCTAATAATCGTAAAGGAACTACTGTCCTAGTAACTTGGAATGTAATAAAAGATTTTAATTCCCAACAAACAAGATTTTTTCCAGATAAAATAAATAGAGATGTAGACAAACCGGTACATTTTTTTTTTCATAATTATACTACGCAGTACACACACATTGTTAACCACTGAAGAGCATACTACTTTGAAGTTTCAAGTATAAAACAAATAATAAACGTGTGCTTAAATAGTTATCATAATAATAAACTTGTCATGACTTTGACGTTAAGGAATTAACCGGGCATCTAAGAAATGGAATCATCTCCTGCTTTTATACATACCCTCAACCACATTCTGCAAAACACAAATTTATCCCCATCAGATTAGATCTATGTATTTTTAAGATACTTAAGAAAATAGTCGCATTTGATCAAACGGAACCTGGTAGTATTTAAGAAACTGGGCTCTCTTTTTCTTGAATGTTGGTGTGAGAAGATCGCGGTCCATGTCAAACGGTAGGGGGTCCAGATGAACAGCTTTAATTATTTCAAAACCTTTTAACTGGTAACAAGGCAGAATAAGTTGATATTAATTTAAAGTGATGCAAATACTACTGTCTACGATTGTTGGAGAGAGAGGGAGGAAACCTTTTTCTCTTTAGCAATACTCGTTAGCTCTCCAAGAATATATGCATTCGTCTTGGAATTTTCACAAATGGTAGAAAAGTCCCCTGGCACTCCGTTTTCTGCTGCCCATTTTTCAAGCAATTCTTTGTTTGGGTTGACAACTGCAACAAGGAAGGACTCGAAGCTGTTGCCATATATCCATATCTGAAACATGTACCACTTCTTAAATGCAATCAAACAATAGTTTTTTTTGTTTTTTTGTTTTGTTTTCTGGGAGTTATTGTTAGAATATGAGTCAAAATCAAGGTCAAAGTTAAAGTCAAATATCTAAACTTCTGATGAACATCCTGATGCAAAGTTCTGATGAAAACTCCTGATCAAAAGTACTGATGAAAGTTCAGGGCTGTTCTGTCATTTGTCCAAAGTATTTTCCTTCTGTTTAGTTAAGTTTGTTTCTGATATAATAAAGTCCAGAAAGATGAGGGACTAAAAGAGTCATATTGAAACTCAATTCATTAATAGTTTGTTAACATTCTGATTAGGTTATATAATCAGGTCTAGGGCATTAGATTGGGTTAATCTTTGTAATTCGTTTTCATTTCAATTCCTTTCATGTAATCATTTGATTATCAATAAAGTCTTTAATATTTGGTTAATTGTTCTTGATTGTTATCGTTTTGGGGTTTCATGTAATCATTCGATTATCAATAAAGTCTTTAATCTTTGGTTAACAATTGGTATCAAAGCCCGGTGGTGCTCGATTCAGAACGATTCAATCAGTACAATGGTGACTACCAAGTTCGAATTAGAGAAGCTTGATGGGAAGAATGATTTCAGTCTGTGGAGGGTCAAGATGAGGGCTTTGTTGGTGCATCAGGGGATTAGTGATGCTTTGTTGGGTGAAGCTAACCTGCCTGCAACATTAACAGAGAAGGAGAAGAATGATATTCTTGAAAATGCACATAGTGCAATCATCTTGAGCCTTGGTGATAGAGTTTTGAGGGAGGTGTCCAAAGAAATGAGTGCAGCAGGGATTTGGGCCAAGTTAGAGTCATTGTACATGATTAAATTGTTGGCTAACAGGTTGTACTTAAAGAAGAGGTTGTATACCTTTTAGATGGGCTATGGGAAGTCGATGGACGATCACACAGATGAATTCAACAAGTTGGTGTTGGATCTTGAAAACATTGAAGTTGAACTTGATGAAGAAGATCATGCAATAATCTTCTTGACATCATTGCCTGAATCTTATGAACATTTTGTTGATACCCTGATGTATGGGAGAGAAACTCTCACCATGGATGAAGTTCTTGTAGCCTTGAACTCAAAAGAGTTAAAGAGAAGGGCTGAACCCAAGGAAGAAGGTGGAGAAGGACTTTTGGTGAGGGGCAAAGGTGATCAAAGGGGTTCAAGATTGAGGGGAGAGTCAAGGTTCAAGAGAATATGTTTTGTTTGTCATTAAGAGAATCGTCTGAAGAAGGATTGCCCTGAGTTGATGAAGAGAAAGGGTGAACAGAGTAGCATGTGTGATCATAGTCAACAAGATGGATCATCAGAGGATTATGATGATTTTGATGTTCTTGTTGTTACATGTGATGATTTCTGTTCAGAAAAGTGGGTAATGGATTCAGGAGGTTCGTTTGGAATGACATATGTTCAGGGGTATTTCAGTAAATTGGAATATGATAGTCTTAGTGTAGTCAAGGTTGGTGATGGCAGATCTTGTAAGGTCATGGGAATTGGATCAGTGACATTCAAGTTAGACAATGGACTGTTGATGAATGTTCATGGGATAAGGTATGTTCCTGATCTTAGAAGAAGTATTTTGTCATTGGGAGTTTTTGAAAGAAAAGGCTATGATGTGATTCTAAAGAATGGTAGAATTCTTGTTATGAAAGAATCAAGTGTTGTGATGTCAGAAACAATACAAGTGAATAATGTATATGTTCTTGATGGTCATGTGTTGCCTCATGAAATAGAGTTCATTGATCATAGAACAAGTGTTGACTGAAAGATGTTAACATGAAGGTATAACTGTGTTACAAGACAGTGCTTTAGAAGTTTGTAAGAATTATGTGATGAGGATGGATCACAGGGTTAAAATCTCTAAGGAAGATCAGTCAATTATGGGTCATGATGGTTTGTATGAGTTATCAATGGGTGAGACTCTAGGTAGAGGTGGGAATCTTCTGGTTAAAGAAGATGTTTTTCCAAAAAGGGTAATTTTGGGTTAATCTTTGTAATTCGTTTTCATTTCAATTCCTTTCATGTAATCATTCGATTATCAATAAAGTCTTTAATCTTTGGTTAATTGTTCTTGATTGTTATCGTTTTGGGGTTCATTTTACAACAGTTATCAAGAAGCTTAATGTAGTAAATGGTGTGCTTAATGACTGGGAATAATTACCGCATCAATGACCGGAACAAGAGAGAATGTGCTTTCCAAATTCTCAACAGAGACATACTCTCCTTGTGAAAGCTTAAAAATGTTCTTCTTTCGATCAATAATTTTCATGCTTCCATCTGGTTGCCACTCACCAATATCACCTGACATGAATATATAGTTGGTCAAGAAAATCTGTGTGGTTTTAATTAATTAATGTTAAAAAAGAAAACCCGGCCCCTGTAGCAAATTAAGCAAACCTGTGTGAAACCATCCATCGACAAGCACCTCTTTGGTGAGGTCTTGGCGCTTGTAATATCCGGAGAACAAGGAGCTTCCATGTAACAATATCTCTCCTCTTGGAGTGGTGGCTGCCAAGGCATCATATCCCATTTCAGGGACTGACATCAAACATACATCCACGTTCGGCAATGGAGGGCCCACTGTACCGATCATGGAAAATTCATTTGGTTGTGCAACAAATGACCCCGCACAGCTTTCTGTTAAACCTATATACATATAAAAACAACTAACTAATCCCACTGGATGACAAGTTTCACACTAACAAAGGGGTTACAACGTTCCAAAATAATGAAATACCATATCCTTGAAGAACATGAGCACATGTCACCACTCTTAAAAAGGTTTCCACACTAGCAGAAAGAGGTGCTGCTCCAGACAGAATAAGACGCAATTTTCCTCCTAGACCTTCTTTCACCTATATTTTATTTAGAAAATGATCTCAGTATGTTAATATCAACAACAGCCAGTCACACCTGGAAGGAAATAAGCATCTATCACCTTATTAAAAATAATCTTATCAAACCTTGGTGCTGCCTCTTCATGCCTGTACCCTCTACTCATGTTATGCAGTTTGCTGCAGATTGAACCAATTTTAGAGAAATGACTAACTAGGAGATGCGCGCATGCCAAACACCACATCATTGCAATTTCTTTTCTCACATCACAATAATAAACTTTCAAGGTCAACACGGGGTAACTGTGACATATTTAGTAACCCTGAAATAGCTAGTTTAAAGTACTGATATAGAGACGTTGGCATGCCTATAAAGGTTTAACTTACGACTTCACTTCTTTGACCGACTTTTAGTTAGACATTGTTATGAACTGAAATCATTGCAAGGTATGGGACTTGTCCCATCAGACTAGTCTTTTAACCCAAGTGGGATTTCTCTCCCATCAGACTAGTCTTTTGGGATGAGTTCTCCTGTTTGGGTTGTAACAATCAAGCAAAAATATAGAAAAAGTAAATCCGGTATTTCTGATAGAATGTAATGTTTGGGTGAATACTTCTAGTGTTTAAACTAAACTTATATACTTTTGTATAAGGGTCTTGTGTCAATTCTGTAAACTAGGTTAATGGGTCAAAGTGTCATTGTAAATACTAAGAGGTCTAGATTTTACAGGTCATTAGTTTGTAACCGTATCGATCAAAGGCCCCGGTTCAACATGTATAAGTAGGGTCAATGTATTGAACAAAAAACGTAATCGATATTGTGTAAAAACTCACTATGAGTAGGCAATGTTGAACAAAGTTTGCTTGAGGAAGCCGCTAGAAGAGATCTTTTCTACCAGACCTGAATAAGCCGATCAAAAGATGTTTGATTAGTAAATCTACACATGTTCATGAATACATACTTCTTGTGTGATAGAGAGGGAGATAGAGTGAGTGAGAGAAGATGTACCAGAATAGATTCTGTCTAGCACACGGGGAACGGCACAGAAGACAGTTGGCTTTAGCTCTTTGAGATCATCAATCAATAACTTGATGTCCTGAGGATGAGTATTAATTAAAAGCTATTGCTTCATAATGAATATTTGGAGAGTATAAAATTCCAAATGACTTACCCCTCGCCAAAACCCAATCGAGGCACCAGTGGAAATGAATAATTCTTCAATCACCCGATCAAATATATGGGCTAGAGGTAGATATGAGAAATATACATCGCTCACACAAAACTGATAGGAAATGAAATTAAGAAACGATTAATCAACATGGACGAAAAAAGACATTCTTATATATATATATATATATATATATATATATATATATATATATGACAAGGATTCAGTTGTTAAAACCTCTTCACTCATGCTCTCTAGGTGGTGATTTACTCCACACAAAATGGAAAGAATGCTTTCATTGGTTATCATAACTCCCTTTGGTTCCCCAGTGGTTCCACTAGTGTACATGATTGTACAGATATCACTTCTCATCTTTGATGGTAGCTTATATTGTTGTTTGCCCCCCTTCAATATTAGTCAAGTAACCTCTTGAGATTATGATCCATACATACATACATACATACATACATACATACATACATACATACATACATACATACATACATACATACATACATACATACATACATACATACATACATACATACATACATACATACATACATACATACATATCCAGGTTCGCTTAATGCAAAACCATTCTTAAGTAGCTAGAGAACCAACCACATATACACATGGACTTAGCTATTATTTAAAATGCGATGCATAACGCAGTTATGTGTATATGGCCTGCATGTTGTTTACTTAAAATTGGTTATGCATTGAACGTGGCCGCCCATGCATATGTGTGTCATGTATAGTCTTGAATGTTTTAAGCAAAGAAAACATGCTAACAGTGGGTGGTTACCAGATGCAAAAAGGTTTCCCAAGAATAAAGTTCCAATCCTGAAGTTTCAGCCATTTGCTTCTGCTCATCTGTGATTGTGGTAAAGCTCACAAGAGCTATAAAATAAAGGAGAACAATTTTTAATTCAGGTGAGGAGCAAGCATAAAAATAGGTAGGATGAGAATAGACAAATTAAGAAACTCACTTTTCAAGTAGTTTCCAGTATCAGGTAATGTTTTTAATACCTATAATAAATAAATAAATAATGAGATAAGATTTATTGCATGTATCATAAAGAAAGAAAGAAAGAAAGTAACTAAGAAAGAAAATGTAGAGCCCTGAAAGGTTAAGTAGAATAATTGAGATGTACGTTACCTCAGAAATTTTAGTGGCTTCTGCAAATATAATAGAGATCTCGGCGTGACATATAATGTATTTGACAGCATCAGCACCTGAAAAGAAAGAGGCATTATTATTGAATGTTATATAATAATAATAATAATAATAATAATAATAATAATAATAATAATAATAATAATAATAATAAAGAAGGGAAGGGTGAAGTAGGTAGGTATGCCTAGAGTGTCATATAAAGGAACACAGTGAAGGGAGTGAGCATTGCAGGCTTGCATGGTTACAACCCAATTTATGCAATTGGTCCCATATATTCCACATCTTGCCCCCTGAAAGTAACAACAAACACCATCTAATGACTATCCTTAAAAATAAAAAAAAAGGGTGATTGATTACTAATAATTACTTTGGTAATTCCACGAGTGCAAACAGAATCTCCAAGCTTCAAAACAGTGTCATACACTTGCTTGTAACTTAACCATATATATTTACCAGCCTGGGTTAAATAAATTAATTAATTAAAACATAATGAGATTGAATTCTCATAAATAAATATATATAGAGATGGAATGCACCTTGCCATCAATAATGTGGCGCTCTCCAAGCATTGGATTATCAGGATATTTGTCGACTGATGAACTGTGTAAAAAAAGCAGTTTTATGGGATGGAGAAATCAAAATACAAAACGTTTATTCTTGTAATTATTTATTCATTTATTTATTATGGGATGGAGAAATTAATAACTTAGGATATCAACTTTTTTTCAAAAATGTTTATTGATTTATAAATGTTTAAAAAGAAATTTTTAAAAATTGTTTAGATTAGCTTTTGTGTTGGGTAAAATCATTAAGTCAATAAATTATTTTTTAAAAAGTGTGTTTGGCTTAGCCAAACAGAATGTGTTTCTGATACAGCCAAACAGCTTATTGGTTCCTTGGCTTCTTCGTCGTCAATAAGTTGTTTTCAACTTAATCCCAAACACCCTCTTATAGGGATTAAATACATCTAACTAGATATTTTATTGAATTGAATGAAAACGATGTAGTTTTTATGGGTTTCACGTATATGCCTTGCAGGCTCATTTCACATGGACCGCGGAACAGACTTGACCCGCACCGTTGTCCTGACACACAACGCCGGCTCGAACCAACTTTGCCGCGGAACTGGCCTGCCTGACCCACTATGCCTGTGGAACCGACCTGATCCTGATCTGCACCGGCAACCCGACATCCCCAACCAGCACCGCAGGGCAAACCAAATTGGCCCACGAAACCGACTTAGTCCGCAATCCCAGCACAAATATATAATTGGAAAGTGAGAATACTTTTATAGTAAATTTAGTGATAAAGTTTGAATACTATACACATACAATATCGATCCCAAATTAATATTAATTAATAGCAAGTAACAAATGATCCAGCAAGTAATTAGATTGGATTACATTTTTAAAAAAAAAGAAAGATATATTTTACCAGAAAACATCCCAGCAACTATGGAGGCCATTGGCAAGTGGTCGAAATCCGTGTTTTGCTAACACATTTCGGTAAACAGGACCAACAGATGGCCTGCTATGATCACCTTCTTTCGCTTTTTCAATCTCCACCACATATTTCTTCATGCCCATGCTCAATTTATTGATTTTTCAACTTACAACATTAATTAATTGACGTTAATGAATTATACAAAAGTAAACCTTATATATAAGAAAGAAAGAGTGTGTGTGGTTGGCCTAACAAAACAGAAACTTTGACAAGTTACCTTTGCAGGTGAAAATGGATGTCAGAGTTGGTCAACAAAACATAGAATACAACCATTTTCTGGTAATGGTTTCACTACCAATTAATGCAATCGTGGTATTCAATCAATACTAATTAAATTATACTCTTTTTTTATTTTTATTTTGAGACTATATATAATCTTATGGCAATCATATTTCCATTTCACACGTCATTTAGACTATGTGGTGTGAGGGGCGGCCAACACCGCCCCGGCCGACCCTCACCCGGCCAAAATTGGACGTCTAAGCCGTTGCTTGTGATTGGTGGTTTATTGTGCACATTCCCTCCTCAACGGTCATATGTCCGTTAATTTAATTAAAAAAAAACAATACAATCAAATCAAATACTCTCTACTCCTCATTTCTTTCAAACTTTATAAAAAATAATATGGATCCCCTTCAACCAATATAACCCAAATAACCCGAAAACCCCGAACCAAACTCCTAATCCAAATGCGAACTGATAAGTTTTAGTGGGTGTTATCAAACCGAAGTGTCATCCTCCTTTGCAAACTACCAACAATCCTCCTCTAACGCGTTTCAACAACCAAGTCAAATGCAAATGCAACAACTTTTGCAATCGAACATGTTTAATCAAATGCAAATGCAACAACCTATGTTTACTACTACTTTTACACCAACTCAACCACCTCAACCAAGCCCTACAACACCACAAGTAGCTCGTCCTATGGTGCTCGTAGACGAGGAAGATGATGATGAGGACGAAATTGTTCCGGAAATGCAACCATCGCCACCTTTTAAAAAAGGCAAAGGAAAGGCGAAGTGTAGTGAAAAATTGCCTAAGAAACCATGGACGGGAACCAAAGTTGAGGCGTTGATTCTAGCGTGGCTAGAAACATCCACTTGCCCCATTGTTGGTAAGTAAATAACTACGTTTTTTTTATTACATTTGTATATTGTTACAATTTTTTTGCATAGTATTTAAGTATTACTTTACTGCTCGTAAAAAAATTTAGGCACAACCAATATGGCACCGGTTTTTGAAAGAAATGTACAAGCAAATTCCACAAAAGAATGGAAGCACCGAAGCCCTACTGAGACTTCGACTCAGTTAGCGGAAAATTTAGGAAAATAAACAAGGCGTGTACATTATTTTGCCGGTTTCTATAATCAAATCAAGGCGAACCCCCCTAGTGGATACAACGAAAGTATGATTTTCAGTGACGCTATGATGAAGTGGAGTGATACGCAATCAGGGGGAATTCAAATTTGGTCGGGCTTAGGAACTTTTGAGGAACGAACCAAAGTGGGCGACGGTCTCAAACCCCGTTGTAAAAGCAAAGCGTAGAAAGACAAATGCTAAAGCTTCACAAGAGGGAAGTTCGAGTCATCGTGGGGTAATCGACATCAACGAGGAAGCGGAGTTTGATATCCTGATCGAGGAGGCTCATCGTCCCATGGGTTTGTCTTTTTTTTTAAATTTATTCTACTTGTTAATTAAAAGTTATTATATTCTTATTTCGGTAAATTAAATAGGTCGGGATAAAGCAAAAAAGGAGGCGGCCGCCAAAAAACAAAGCGGGTTGGGGAGCGGTAGTGCAACGAAGATTGACGTTTTGACTGCTTGGATCGAAGCTTTCAACCGACTCAACGAGGAAAATCTAAAGGTGAAGAACGAAAAGCTCAAAATCGAAGAGGCGAAGGTTTTAGCAATCGACACAAGCTCCATGCCCGAAGCGAGGCGTCGAGTTATTGAAAAAATACAAGAAGATATCATTACCAAGTATAGCTAGACGGTTGTTTTTTTTAAGTTAAGGTCTCGTTTATTTTGTATTTGTAATGTCGACTTTAGTTTTAATGTTATGTAACTTTTTATGTTATTTATTTTAATTATTTACTTATTTAAAAATTAAAAAATAAAAAAATGTTGGCCAATAGGAGTGGAGGACTACCCAAGGAAGATTACCCCCACACCCTTGGGTAGTCCTCAAGTTGTCAAAATCCAAGGGTTGTCCACTTTTTGCTGACGTGGCGGCAAGGCTTCCCAAGCATTGCCTCAACCATACCACATAGTCTTATTTCATATCATTATGCAATACTAATAAAATTATTATATCAATACACATACGTTTTTCCCATGAGCCAGAGATTTATTGTTAAATAAAGTATGCCTGTATATTATAGATAACTAGTAATATAACCCACGCTAGCAAGCGAGAAGGTGGTCATTACAGTGTATTAAACCGCAAAAACTTAAACATTGACGGTAACATATTTACATAAGTTGTCTACATGATTCAAACTACAAAGTTGTTTTGACTTTTAAGTACAACAAATCTTTTTCGGTTTTCTAACTACCACGGGGCTGCGACCACATGACCACTTCAATTGTTGGTAATGGTTCTTGAAATACATCTTTCGCAAATATAGTTATGAGACAACCATCACCCTTAGATGCTAGGTTGTCATACACCACCTTTACCAATCATACTCCCTATGTTCTCAGTTAAACGAACCAACCGAAGAGAGAATTAGCAAAAGAATTTTGATGTTGTGTGCTTGAAGGCGAAGTGCTCTTAAAACCCATCCAGCAAGGTCCACTCGCAAGTCGCCCCGAAAAGAAAACCGAATGTTTGACAAAAATTAAATTCATATAAAACACATGTATTGTACCAAATAAAAGACCAAATATATTAAGCCAAAAACATTTACCTTTTTTTAACAACTTGAGTACCGTAACACTCTGTTCCAGAGTTTCATTAAAGGATGGAATGGAAAGGATTGGGAAGGAAGTGGGCAGGGGCGAAGTATAAATGGGGCCAGGGTGGCCCTGGCCCCCCTGTTTTTTGGCGCAGTAGTGGAAATTTGCGATTTTCATAGGTAGATTGAGTTCGGGTTGAGTCCGGCCCCCGCCGATTTTCCACTACCGATCGAAAAAAATTAAGTTCGGCCCCCGCGTATCCAAAACCAAGCTTCGCCACTGGAAGTGGGGAAAAAAATGTGTTCTAGAGTTTTTTGTAGGAGGGAATGAGAGGGATAATAGAGAGGTTTTGAGGGTGATTTTCAATATTTCCAATTGGAAGGAAGAGGAGGGAAAGGAAGTGGAGGGAGATTATTTCTCTTTCATCCTTAAATAAAACTCTGGAACAGAGTGTAAATATATCCAACCATAGATGCAAACCACCACCCCTGATTAAAATGACAACATTCAGGGGCGGAGGTTCTAGAGGGCCCGAGCCCCCATCGTTTTTTGGCGTAGTGGAGGAATTTTGCGATTTTCTTAGGTAAATTGAGTTTAGGTTAAGTCTGGCCCCCACCGATTTGATATTCCTGCCACTACCAATCGAAAAAAAATTGAGTTCGGCCCCCATCGATTCGAGAACCAAGCTTCGCCATTGACAACATTCAGACTGCTTATGGTAAAAAGAATGTATTTTTAAGTTGATATTTACATATGTATGTGAATCTGAAAATGTGTGCAGGCATGTGTGTGTCCGTATGTATGCATTGGAAATGAATATACAAAAGTTGGATCGATTCTAAACCCATTGTAAAGTCCGATAGTGAGATGGTTTACATGACTAACAATATAGAGTTAAAATGTAAGCTTGCTTGCTTTGCACTGCAGGCGGCAATTTTTCTGCGCGATGCAACGGTAATTCAGCATGTATCATTTCGGTTCGTTAAACATATAAAATTCGGTCATTATCGTTTTGGGTGTTACAGTATTAGTGGTGCATCAAAACAAAGAGGTCCCAAGTGGGTTCGTTCCCCACAGACACCAAAATTTTCGTTAAAACAAAAATTTTAATGAAAACATAAACGCAATATTAAAATTAACGGAAAAATTACAGAAATCTTCCTTTATGTTTACCTATTTTTTCAGTAGATGTCCTTAAACTTTAAAATTGACGAGGAATCGTCCTATATGTTCTAAAATCTTTTAAGTCTCGTCCTTTAGCACTAACGTGGTTAGATTTTCTGATTAAGTTATGTCACGTGCATAACATGTGAGGGCATAAGTATCATTTTACCCTCTGATTCATCTCCCCTTTTATAAACCCATCCCTAACTACCCTCGTTCCAAGTTTCCTTCCCCCCCCCCTCTCTCTTGTTTTGGTCACCATCTCCGGCGAGACAACCATCACAGGCCTGGTTTTAACTCTTTGGTGGACAGATTTATGGGGTTTCGTTGTTGCAGGTGGTGGTCGATGGCTTGCTGATTGCAGGTTGTGGTGCTGGGGGTTTTTCGTGGAGGTTGGAGACAGCCATGGCTACGAAGCAGATGAGCAGTGAAGTCTATATATTTGTGTTCGTGGAGGTTGGAGTTGCTGTTTGTTGTAATATTTTTGTGGAAAACTCTTAATCAAATTGGGGGGTAGGGTTTGTTGAAAAATTAAGATTTAGGGTTTGTTAGTTATGGTGGGGGTGTCGGATTTTGTGGGGTTTTGTTTGTTGTTGGATTTGTGGGATTTCGTGTGGCAGGTGGTGTGTTGGTGGCACTATGGGGGGTTGTTTGTGGCAGATTGTGATGGTGGCTGGTGGCACTGTGGGGTGTTGTTCGTGTCAGGTTTGTGGTGGTGGGTAGAGGTGGTGTTGTGGTCTGGTGGTGGAGGTGGTGGTGCGACTTGGTGGCAGTGATGGATGGTGGCAGGTTGTAACTGAATATGGTGGAGTTATGGTGGTGTTTTTCAGGTTTAATAAGCGAGAAGTAAGGATAGAAGGTGAAATGTCAATTATGCCCTCACGTGACCTTCACGTGACATAACTAACCAGAAAATCTAACCACGTTAGTGCTAAAGCACGAGACTTGAAAGATTTTAGAACATATAGGACGATTCTCGTCAATTTTGAAGTTTAAGGACATCTACTGAAAAAATAGGTAAACATAAAGGACGATTTCTGTAATTTTTCCTAAAATAACATTAATGAAAAATGACCCGATCTTTAAAACGAAACCAACTTAAAATAATCTATTTTATATAAGAACATTGAATATGAAATTAAATTATACCATTTTAACATAATATACATACAAATTAAATAGAGAATTACACAAAACGTCTTTTAATTAATAGCCAATTTGTACTCTCTGCCCTTTGTGTTAATTTTTCACTCATTTTGTCCTTTATTTTCTCAATTTGCTACACCCTCTATCCTTTAGCCTAACTTAGTTAAAAAAAAGTTGGTTAACTTTATTTTCTAACTTTACACTTTTAGCCCTGTAGTTTTGATCGAACCCTAAACCCTTGAACCCATTTCAATTGACCTCGAATTCGACCACGATAATTAACGAAATCATAGGGCTATTATAAAACATCAAATCCGATCAAAACCATGTATAATAATCGACTGACCGGATCGCTTTTTAGGCTAAACCGAACGATTAAAATTGCGACTAGTTGATCTTATTCTTCAAATTGCGAACGATTTGGTGGGTGTTTATGGTATATTTTTTGCACAGAAACGATCGACTAAGGCATGAGATGTTATAATAGGTTTCAATTTATGGTATAGAGGCTCGTTTGCAACTGAGTTTTTAAACGTTTAAAGAATTAGTCAATTGGATGGCAATCTGGAACCTTTAACATTTAATATTGGAATGTATGGTGCGATTTATAGTTGTAAACACGTGGGTAGGTCCAGATTCAAGTTTGGGTGCAATTTGGAGGTGTAAGATCCGTTTTTGTTAATGCGGGTCATGTTTCGGTTCGGGTTTTAGACCTGTTTTGCGATCTGGTTTGAATCGGTTAGATTTCGATATAAGTTTTTAACAAGTTTTGGTAAGGTTTCAGTTTGTCGGTTACGTTTGATGTGAATTCTCTTAACTTTGATTATATATATGTGTATGTTTATATATAAAATGAGTTTTTATAAAAACAATATATGTTTTTCATCAATCGTTTTACTTCAAAATATGATTTTGATCGGAATTTGATGTAGTTTAAAAGCCCTATGATTTCGTTCATGTCATGCCTTAGTTTCGTCGTTTTGTTTGGAGTTAAGTCTTAGGAAAACTACAGGGGCTAAAAGTGTAAAGTTAGAAAATACAGTTAACCAATTTTTTTTAACTAAGTTAGGCTATAGGACAAATGGTGTAGCAAATTTTGAAAATAAAGAACATAATAAGTGAAAAAATTAAAATAAAGGACAAGAGTGCAAATTAGCTATTAATTAATTCTCGTCCAAATTAAAAAAATAATAAATAAACACGGCAGAGTTCTATTAAAGCTAATAGCTTCATTTTTTAGACGCAAATGAAATTTCCAGACACAGGTAGGGCTGCAAACGAACTGAACTTTCAGCGAACAGTTCATGAACCGTTCGGCGGGAAGTTCGTTTGTGTTCGTTCGTTTTAACAAATGAACGAACATGAAAAGATGCCTCGTTCGTTCGTTTATGTTCGTGAACGTTCGGTAACATGTTCGTTTGTGTTCGATAGTTTAATAGAGTTTTTAATTTTTGTATTTTTCTATATTCTTTTATTTTTATTTCTTTTACCCAAATAAATACTTTATGTGAGGTAAATATATGGGTATATATGAGATGAATAAACTCTGCTTTTAGTATAATCATTAATGAAGAGTTCAAGTTTTAAATAAATAAATAATGAAGACTTTCAAGTTTAAAGATGTGAACTTAGTTTATTTGAGACACTACTTAATTACGTTTACCAATATTATGTTAAGTACTAAATATGTTTGTATAATTAGGTTATATTGGGTGGATCTAGTTAATTTTTTTAATATATGCGAATTCGATCTTATTCGAAAGTTAATATGTGTCTCTTTGTGTTTGTTTTCGTTCATGAACACTTATTTGCGTTCATTAATGTCCGTTTATGTTCGTGTGCGTTCATGAACAAAATTAACAAACGAACACGAACACTAGTATTTTCTTAACAAACGAACACGAACAAAAAATCTTGTTCGGTAAGTGTTCATGAACCGTTCGTGAACACATAATTTCCTTAACAAATGAACACGAACAAGGCCTTGTTCGTATTCGTTCGGTTCGTTTGCAGCCCTAGACACACGAGAAAGAGAGGAGTCGAACCTCGTTTCATTTCCTCAATATTGAAGCTTTTTAATGGGGAAACCATTGACTTTGTTTGTCCAGCCATAAAAAATTCTAAAAAAATCTTGATTTCAGTGTTACAAATAATAGTGTCTAATCAGCAGCATTTGGCAGCCATCACAATTAGAAATCTAAGAGTAAGATAAAATTGAAGAAACACGAATCCTCGATCACCGGGTTAGGGTTCATCTTGGTAGTGATTCTACGAGTTGAATGATTGGTAAAATACGTATTTAGAAAAGTGTGGGTTTAAGGATAAGACCAAGGAAGTTAAGAGACTGCCGGTTAGAAGGGCCGAGCCTCTAAAACGTTTGATATAAAACAAGGGTTGGAAAAGTACAATGTGCTCGCAGTCTTTTCGATGAAAGTTCTAATGGATTTCGGATGCCAATAAAAGGAGAAGGGACTCCTCTTTATATAGTACCTCAACTTCCAACTTTCTAAGCCCGTCCTCTACCTCTAATGGGGCCCGGCTCAAGTAGAGGTGTCTCTTGGTTTCCGGCTCAAATCCTCAAGCCCAACTTGTGCAAGTGGTTTATGTAAAAAAGAGAAGAGAAAAGGGGGGATGTTGTCGTCCTATCAATAAAACACGTGGCGCCCATTGAGTGGACGCAGGAGGGCGGCGACACGTGGCGTCAGCCTGTTGGTTAATCCAGGGCGGTGGGTAATCATTTTCTTATCTAGAACCTGAGACAAGTGGGGTTGATAAAGTCATCTGTCAGAGATGTCTTGGCTGGGGAGCTGCCACGTCATCATCCTTTCAGGTGGTCAGGCTAAGCGCAATATTTGATTGGGTGAAGGCTCTGACGGGCAGTCTGTTACGTCAGGAACAGTTGTCCATGACAGGCCTGGTGTGTGTCTTGATGCTGACCTAAAAGGTATCTTTTAGTTGTATATCTTGATGAAGAAGCTTTGTCATGCGTCCGTTTAGGGACGCATGTTCCACTGACGTAGAACGGGCGAGGGAACCAGCGTCATGTTACTTGGGCGCAGCTTCCTGTTGGGAAAGAGTGAGTTGGTTTTTGATATGGTATTGCTGGTTTTTAGATACCATATACCTTAAAAAATATTTCACCAGCTCAACCAAAAATTGTTTCATTTATACTTATTATTAAGTTAAAAATTCATATTCAAATAACATTAAAGGACATTTAGGGGGTGTTTTTTTTCCTCAAAAGTACTTCTGATCTCTTTTGTCTGCATCGCGCAGAGGCGCACAGACATTTGAGGTCTGCAGATCGTTTGTTTTTTGGAAGACCTTTCATTAAAAAGGGTCTTCGTGACCCCTTCTTGATGCAGATATATGCCAAAGTCTTCTATCCACTTCTCACCTCTTCTCCCATTCTATTTTCTTCTTCATCGGTATTCTCCTTCATCATATTCTTCTTCTCAACCCATTATCTCATCCTCTCTTCTCCCTTCCCCTTTCCTCCCCTACCGCCTCTCTCCTCCCCTCCCTTCTGCGGCCGCATCCACCCTCCTCCCCTTCTGCTGCCGCCGCTTCCCTCTTCTTCCCCCGCTACTACCGTCGCTCCTTTCTTCCCACCACCTCCTTCCCCCTTCCAGCGCGTCTTGAACACAGGAAAATTCATTTGTGTAAGGTTACTGAATTTAGGAGCAATACATAGAAACCATAGCATTATATGTCTTATTAAAAGAATTAAAAACGATTTTTTGCTTTTAATGAATTTGGAACGAAACCCTAGGAGAGAAATGACAAAGATAATTTCTAGACCATAAAATTATTATATATAGTTGTTAGAAGATTTATCGTAAATCTAGTTCATCTCTGTATGAAGTGAAAAACAATGGAGATAAAGTGGGTTGGGGTGGGTTATTGTTGTGGTGGATTATTATTATGGTGGGTTGTGCTGGATTATGGTTATGGTGGGTTGTGATTGGTTATGGTTATGGTGGGTAATGATGGGTTATGGTTTTGGGTTACGCTGCAGACGTTAACAAACAAACAGTCTTCTTCTTATAGACTACAAACATTTGGTCCACCTCTTCTTCTGCAGATGTCTGCAAATGTGGTCCGCAGACTGCAGACATTTTACCTCTTCAAAAACAAACAGAACCTTAGATCCACCAAACAAAAGTTATTCAACAAACATCCTATTACATATAAAGCTTACATGACGAATAAATGGTAAACGGAATGTTTGAATATACCCAGAGCAAGATACGTAAGCACCATAAACAAACCGGTATTTAAGAGCAAGCGAAGTTGTCAATGGACCAAAAGCAACAACATTGGCTACCCTACCTACAATTAAAAAAATTCAAAGAAACCTAATGACAAACAATAAAATTCAGATACACCAGCATCCAAAAACACAATATTTTCGCCTTTGAATCAAAAGTGAACATAAAATTATTCCAAACATCAACAAAGTTTACTAAAAAACATGCCAACCCATATTAAATTCCACCATACAGCCCCACAAAATTAACATGAATAAGCATCCAAAAAGAATAAAAATTTCCTTTTAGAAGAAACTTCACACACATACCCATCAAGATATACTACTGTACTAATTACTGTTAGTATGAAAACAAAAAGAAATCAATACATGAAACAAAGCATTCATAAGATAAATTATAAACTTCAATAACTAAGTTCTTGTCTTGGTGAATTAATTGAGATACAAATTAACCTAAACAAACTCCCTTTGAATCTTCAAATACAACAACATATTAGTGGGTTTACCCGCGCATTGCAGCGGGATCCACAAATGGGTTGCAATACAACATTATGATACTTAGGTTTTTTGCCACAAGTTACGCAAAAAGAATAGAAATGTGCACACTATGTTTTAACAAATATTCATAGAAAGAAAAGAAAAGAAATGTGCACCGCCACTTACAACTGATTGCAGTTCACCACAAAAACCATGTACTCATTATTGAACAAATCTTAATAATCCAAAGGTATGTTACTGTAACAGACCAATATGAACATTAACATCACTCTTGTGTAAGGTGTCTGGTCATTGCATATCTACATAACCATGCCATTGAAGACACCTTGCTAAATGATAAAGTTCATTTACATGACAAAAGCATGTAGTAATAATATGATATTGTATATACTATCATATGAATGTCACTGTCCATTTAGAAATTAAAAGTTGTGATCTGTAAGTTTGTAATAGACTTGCCCAACCTGACACAGCAGCTAAAAATTGCCCAATGTAGCTAGTGAGCCAAACCTCCCGTCCACTTTGCCGCTGGGTAGACGCGTATATATGAAAGGGTTTATAATATAATTATTATTATGGCAAAGTTTTAAAACTCATACAAGTTTGGCTAAGATATGATTATTCATTGTGGTAACATAAATTATTATCTTTCATCGCCATTATATGAAATTTGTTCAAAAATATTGTTATCCTGTGTGTTTATTTAGTTTGGGTGAGTTCCATTTTCATATAAAAGTTGATTGTTTTCTATGGGCATTTAAGGAAGAAAAGTGGTAAAATTTATGAAATTGTAAAGAAACCCTTTGTATGCCATTTTAACTTTGGACAACTTGAACACATTTGCCCATGTCTCCTCCTTTATAATGTAGTATAGATATAGATACATATCAACAACTAAAACCAAAAGGTTAATGTTTTTGTTTCTTACTCCCAACTGACTTGCACCTCTTAAAACAAATAGACCCGAGTTTGCAGGACAAAAAACAATTAGAAATTAAGTCACGTGAAGGCAGAAGGGTTCATACCCCATTTGTTTTCAGGACAAAACATGCATCATATTCACAACACATCAACAAAACAACTCACTGTCGTTGTGCACGTTCTATATATAATATATACTGCAAATGGGCAAATTATGTGATAAACGCAAACTGAAAATCGTTTACCCAGAATTGGAAACGGCACCGATAGAAAGAATCAGAAACATACCCAAACAAACAAACAAACAAAGCTCATAAAAACAACTAACCAATACAATACAAAACGCAAGTACTAACAATTCTCAGATGAACATACCTCTGAGAGAAAACCAACTAATCATGACGGTTGCTTGATTCCTCACCACCGATGAAGATTCTCATCCATCATTCTTCATTGGGTTGGCAGTCGAACCCTAGCCGCCGAAAAAACCGCTTTGACTTTCTAAGCGAAGATTGCATGAGCGACAAAGAGAGAATTATGATTGCGAGACAAGTGAGCCTGATGATGACAGATAATTGTTTGAAATCGATAACCTAACCCAATAATTGCAATGTCGAAACATGTTTGAAATTGATGTAGTACGTACGTAGCCACATACTTGACTTGTGTGATTTGGATTACCATATCCTCGGCAAGATCAGGTGCTCTGCCACCATGGATTCAAAGAGGATGTTCCATCAATCACACTAGATGTTAAGATTCGCCTGCTTATGTACGACCTAATCAATGGTGCGGTCATTTGTGCGTCTAGTCGGTTGAATTCCACCAACACGTTGTGCTAAGACGAACTTCTACCTGAACGGCGACGATGGTGGTTTTTGACATCTTTGTACGTCGTCACTAACGCGATCTCCTCGTCTACATTCCACCGGACCATTTTTACGAGATAATTAAAAGATGGTTTTGGTTTTGGTATTAGAAATTATGGGTTCTATAGGGTAAAAAAGGGGTTTAAATTTCTAACCGTTAGGCAATGGTAATGTTACCATTTGGGATAAATTAAATTCATTAATTTTATTAATTTAAATGAAAATAAACAAAGGAAGGAGTGAAGTATTGTACTATAAGTTATGTTTATGTCAAGTACGTATTTGTATATAGTGTAGGGGCTTAGTATGTAAAGTGTCAAAAGTCCAATGGTTGTGTCGTTTAACGACATGTCTTCTCAAAATTAGGGTTATGTAAACCCAAATAGTGACCGTAATGAAAGTGTCGATTAAATGTATGTATGAACAAATTCTCTCAAATCAAAAAAGTGTTATCATAATTTTCTGATTGTTCATCCAATTTAGAGGGTGTTTGAGATTGCGTTTTGAACCTGATTTTTAGATTATTTTGTTTTGAAAATGAAGATAATCAGTTTTATTGCGTTCATCCAATTTAGTGTTTGATTAAATGTGTTACATCGGTTCATGAACCGGTAACAAAAGTTCAAGAGCCGGCAAAAGAAAATTTGCCCAAAACACCTGTTGATACAATTCAAAATAATGGCCAAATTGCATCTAGGGATGGCAAAAAAACCCGAGCCCGACGGGTATACCCGAAACCTGAAGTATTTGGGACGGGTATACCCGATATCCGACGGGTATGGGACGGGTTTGGTATTAGAAAAAAAAATATTTCGCGGGTATGGGACGGGTATGGTATTAGGTGATACCCGACCCGATTACCCGAAACTAAATACCCGTCTACCCAAAATATATACCCGAATACTTTTAACTTTTATATATATCTTTTCTTAACTATTTTTTAGTAATGTTTCATTTTAATAGATTCATTATTTGAAAAAATAAACTTTTCGTCCAAAATATATATATATTCTAATAACATTATTATTTATATTTATATGCTATGAAATATAAAAATAGTTCTCAAAATTCATACTATAATATATACTTACATATTAAATGTTTCAAAGATTATTATAATGATGATAATATATACGTTACTTATTACAATTTCATATATTTTGGATTTTTTAAAACATAAGACTATAAAAGAAAAAAAAAATATATATATATATATATATATATATACACACACATGCAAATACCAATTGGTATACCCGATACCCGCGGGTATGCTCTATACCCGACAGGTAATACCCGATAAAAACCCGACGGGTAATGGGACGGGTATGGTATGAGATTTTATAACCGGGTATGGGTATGGGTATGGTATTAGCCAAACCCAACCCATACCCGACCCGTTGCCATCCCTATTGCATCCAACACTAAAGGAGATTTGGACGGTTATATTGAAGTGAAAAAGAAAAAGAAAAGGCCCAAGAGTAAGGTTACTTGGGCTCCTGTTGCTGGCCCAAAACAAAATCCGACAGTTGATTCAAGATCTGTTTCGATGGATCCATTGAAAAGGGATTTGGGCTTGGGAAATGTAGCAGGCCCATCTGGAACAAAATTAAAAGGAACAGGGGTGTTTATAACAGCTACTGGGTCGGTTAAATATGTAACAGCTTCTGGATTGAATTCTGGGCCGCTTAATAACCCAAAATTGGATAATTTGGATTCATTGGGTTTTGTTGATTCTACTCCTTTAATTGGGCCTGAAAAGGATGATAAAATGAAGTGATGGTTCCAACCGGTTTTATGCATCAGTCGATGAGGATGATGCGGATCTTGGTATTTGGGATCATGAACTTGCTTTGGCGCACAAGTATTTCGTAAAACAAACAAACAAAGAAAGAAAGAAACAAAAACATATACACATTCCATAATTTGGTTTACAAAGTGGAATTTTATAAGACCTAGCTAAATTAAACATTATTGGAGGTTTGATTAATTAAGGTTGAGTGTACATAGATGGGTCATGATTCTCAAAAGGGGAAAGTCCTTCGTAATTTCCAGCTGGCTCGTACTCGCATACCATATAAGTGCTTTTTCCATTGCAATTGGACCTTGCACAACCCAGCTTTTTGGTGTCTCGCCACATTATTTGTGTGTAATGGCCGCATTCTTGTCGGGCATACACGTATTTGTTTTCTTGTCATAATACCTTTGTTCTTTCATCCAAGCATACACAGCGCCCCTGGGCCTCCATTTCAAGGACCTAGCCCAAAATAGGTTTTCACCATATGGTCCGTCCGAGTGTATTAAAGCGCAATCACGAGCATGGGATAATGCATGCTTGCTTGCAAAATCAGCCAGCCTTTGATCATAGGTAAACGGTGGCATTCCTGCCCGGACCCGTGCCTTATTATGCATGTCCAGAAATTCTCTGTCATCTTGTGTAATTGTGGCCTGCGTTTTATTATTATTATTATAACCTAACACCAAAACTATCACAACATGCCAAACAATCATTCCTTTCATTTCATTGCCTGCCGTTTAACATAAGCAAACAACGAGATGAAATTTTAAAAAATAATAATAATAATAAACTGAATTTTTAATTCCAACTTTTCCTTAAAGAAAGGAGGAGATTCCTTCCACAATTTATGTGAATCGCATTTTACATTTATTTTGTCGACTGTTGATTATTTTAATATTAATTCTCCAAGTTTTTAGTTAATATCGATTCTATTAATTAAGAATTCATTTAAATTTTCTTAACTGTAACTATAGGTTAATATTACAAATAAATATTTTTATTTTTATTGACAAGAATTTAAAATTTCGAGGACCCAAAATGCGAATAAAAAACTTTCTAAATGAAACTAACAAACGTTATCAAACCACATAGACAAAAATAGCACTTTAGTGTGTGATTCTATTTGCACCATTCAAATAATTACTATTTGCACCAATGATAATACATGTACTTTTTTCCATAATTTGACACATCATCATTTTCTTTTTATATTTCTTTTACAAACTTATATTTTTTAACCCAAGATGTTAT
Source organism: Ambrosia x helenae (assembly GCA_030844895.1). Classification (NCBI taxonomy): domain Eukaryota; kingdom Viridiplantae; phylum Streptophyta; class Magnoliopsida; order Asterales; family Asteraceae; genus Ambrosia; species Ambrosia x helenae. Next base: position 112,773,251 of record CM061226.1, read on the forward strand.
ATATAATAAAAAAAAATGCTGCAATTCTTTTTATTTACAGCTTTTTCCTTGGTTTCTTTGTGTATCTGGAGCCCATAATTTATTTATTTTTTAAACCTACGCTTGCCCATAATTTACAACTTTTTCGTTGGTTTCTTTGTGTATCTGGAGCTCATAATTTCTTTGTGTATCAATAACCAAATTATATTTTTTGTTACTATGATATGGTGTTTGTGCCTTATATTTAATTTATTTTTGTATTACCTTAATATTCTTAGTTTTATACAGTTTAATATTTATATTTTGATGCATATAAATATTAAATGTTTTTAAGAGTGTGTATATATCTGTAATAAACTATGTTGTTCTTTATATGTTTGTATCTATAAGTTTATGTTTCTACACAAAAAATAAATAAATAATAAAACATACAATCATTCTTTTAGTATAGTTAGTAAGTATGTCGAAACAGATCGAGTTTTGATATGTTTTCTTATTACCCGATACGGTCGGACAATATTAGTACATCTACTTATATCTGTTTTTATTGTCTCCGCTCAATGTAAATAACGTTTCGATAACGTATTGGGCATACTTTTAATGATTGTTCTAGAGCGCACCAATAACTTACCAAAGCGATACCGACCGAAAGTTGCTGGGAAGCGCGAGCAATTATATATATATATATATATATATATATATATATATATATATATATATATATATATATATATATATAAAGCACATGAAGGAAGATGCAGGAGCTACCGTAAGAGGATATTCTTCTTCTTCTTTTTTAATCTAACCACTAAGCTTTCAACATTGACAATTATAACTCTTAACATTCTAAAACTTTGTAAAATATCTTTTTACCCCCCCCCCCCCCCCCCAACCCCGAGTTTCTAAAGTTTTATTTCTTATTACGTATAAATTCATGTTGGTTTACGTTTTGACCTTTTTTTTTTTTCAAAAATGGGTTAGGTCGGATATAATACGTTTTCGTTCTTATGTACATTTCAGCTAGTTTACGTTTGATGTAAATTTTCACATCGTATTAGTTGTACTACCGCTTTACATTTTTTGTTTTCTTTTTCGGTTGCTAACGATATCGTATTTAGGTATAATCTTCTGGTTGCTACAGTAACTAACTGAAAGAAAAAATAAAAATATAAAGTAGTAGTACAACAAAAATTATATGAAAATTTATTATCTCTGTCCTGACTCATTTTCTGAAAAAAGTTACGTCAAAACGTAAACCAACCTAAACCTATACAGACAGATATATAAAAAGCAAAACTTGAAACAACCTAAACTTATACAGACAGAGAGTAAAATAACATTATACAATGTTTTTAGAAAATTGATAGATTGAAGCTATCAATGATACTATGCCGAGGTTTTGGCATAACCGAAGCATGTAGGACATGTTATCAAATTAAGAACGATTCGGTTTATCACGCCGCAACTTGTACAAAGTTTTCTACTAGTTTACCTAAAATACTGTGGTTATTTTTATTTTATTTTTCAAACTTGTCTTTTTGTTTTGGTCCTTATTTTTTATCAAATTAATACTTTCTTTCAAACCTATTTGGTTTCAGCTTTTAATTAAAGTATTTCTTAAAAAAAACATTTGATAACGATATTTTAAGATAACAAAATCGGTATATTTTAACGTTTTAAGATAACAGAATCTATCTTTGTATTAGGATTGTTAACATTTTGTTATAATAAAATAACTTAAGAAAAATATGTTTGCTCGAAAGACAATATTAACTCCCAACATTGAACATAACTTTTACATCGAATTCACTTTTATGTATTCATACAAATTGTGTTGGTGTAAATAGCAATTGTAGGACCCCACTTCAGTACTACTTCACTCTTAATAATTTAAACAACAAATTATCACAAACTAGTGGAATCCTCGGCGCTTCGCGCCGGCCACTAAATACCGCCTTCGATCTTGCACTGCTAAATGATCGCCGTCAGCCGTCACCATCCTCTTGGTCACCAAAAAAGTTAAGAGTCCCTCGTCTGTTTCGGCGCGGTTGCACGGCATCCCAATCGTTTGACCTTTACACACCAGTTATGCCTCTCTTGTAGCTAAGTGGCATCTGTGTTTGTTCGGTGGATTGTGGATGGTGTCGTGACATAGAAACCTACTTTACTCAGCCTTTAGATGGCATTAGATACCATACCTGCGTTGCTCGGTTTAACAATGAAATACAAGTCTTTCTGGAGGGTTTGACGGAGGTTTTTTTTTGGTGGGAAAGCAAGCTTTCTTGGCGAGTTGGGTGCGGTTTTTAGGCGGTTTTTCTGGGCAGTATAGAGGGCTATTTTTGGGCGGTCTGTTGCATGCTAGGCGATTTGATTTCAAGTTTAGGCGGTTTGTGGCTGGCATCTTGCTCGGCGGTCTGGACGGTGTTGTATTTTATTTCAAGCGAACGGTAGACGGTGATAAAGTTATTGTTGTATTTTATTAGAAGTGGCAAAAATATGGTCGCCCAAATACAAAACGGTTAACCCGAGGATTTTGTCATGTTGTGAAGATAATATAGTATTGCTTCTAGAATGAGTGTCAAGACCTCTTTGCAATTTGCAGAAAGTTGCGTGGTGAAACATTGAAATCGTAATATCTACTATTGCACCGACTGTTGTTACTTAATATATATAATAATTTGATAACTTACAAAGATTGATAAAAAAATGTAAATAAACATTCAAATTCTTTATAAAAAAAACAAAGATCAAATAGTTAACAAGGCACAAACGATATATGTAATGTAACAATTCAACTACTGAGGATACATTTTAGACATTAAACCAGAGGGTGTTTTCAAAGTAAAATGCAAGACAGACAGTTGCAGTGGCAAAAATCACTCGAAATACTATCAACAAAAACGTTTAAGATTCTAGCAGAACTATGTAACAAATAACCTCAGTTTTACTTGGCCCACGCAACTGCATCAACCTCAGTTTGGGCGGATTTGTACAACTCCAGCCTCTTGCTCAGGTCCATGCGCCTCTGCATTATTGCTGGATCCTCATCCAGCAGTTTCGCCAATTGCTTACCCTAACAAACATTTACATTATAACATAACCAACACCTTCCCTTTATAAATAAATATACAAATTAGCACTCACCTCTTTTGCACCCAACTCCGTGAAGAAATGGTCAAGTAAGCTACGTTTAGCCTCACGCACTTGACAAAACACCACAGACTTTGGGATGGAGTGTCTTAGAGTCCCAACCACCATATGGATATAAGACAACACATTCGATCCTGTTTGTGCAAAAACAGCAAAGGAAGTCAGTTGGTTAATTAAGACAACCACCATGGTAAGGATCATGTGCTTTGCTTACCAATTCGACGAAGATAAGAATCATTGTATCTATCGAAAATCGAGTGTGTTGGATTCCCGCCCTTTTCAATATCTTGTGGAAGCTTCCGGAAGAAATCAACTGTCAGGTAAGCGCACTCCATATCAACTAGCTGTATGGTAGCCCTCTTGCTCTCATTTCTCATCTTGTCTAATGATTCAGAAGCTGCATTCATAACCTCCGCTCTAAGCGATGGATATTGCTTCAATTCCTGTTGCAAGTGACCACACAAGACCAGCCCTTGTTAACCACAGACACAAAGTAGCAAACAAAGAGATATTTACAAAAAAAAAAAAAAAAAAAAAAAAAAAGAATGGTGTCTTTAAAATATTTGCAAATGGTGTATAATAACATTGAGATTTTGTTGATTCAAAGCATCTTACTGTGGCCCATTTATTCAGGTCAAAAGGTTGCCCCACCCCTAAAAAGTAATAATAACCACGGAGAGAAGAGAAGGGAAAAAAGGGAGAACAGAGATGCATAAGACGGACACACAAGCAACACAAATCCATTTGAGCTAGAAATAGAATAATAATGTGCAGCCGTGCAGGTAAAATATATATTCAATATAACTTTAAATGAAAATATATTCATGTTTTTGCTGTTGTATACAACACATAAGAATCAATATAAAGAGGAGTATTGAAACTGACCGGGGTCTCGTTAATTGACTTGTGTACCAGATCCTTCAATATACCATGGACCTGAAGAAGCCAATAAGAAAGAGTGATCAAATCGGATGTGCCGAGAGAATTTATTCAAACCACAATAACATTTTACGTTGTATTAAAAAATGAGTAAAAATATGAAAATTTTGATTTATAAAGCATTAGGTGTCAGACCATTAGGTGTAAATCATTCAAAAGATATAGGAATGAAATTTGTTGAAACAACATAGAGAATTTTATAGACTTGGATGCTTACCGCATCAACAGCTGCCTCAGCAGGACCTTTGATAGTAATTAGGGTAGATTCAATAAGACGGCGATATCCTTGTTCAGGGGCTATTAAATGAGGCTGATATCCATCAGCTTCCGTAATTAGTTTCCTCACATTTTCCATAGAAAGTTGTTTGTCAAATTGTAACCTTTTCAAGGCAGCTGGAAGTTGGTTATCAAAGATGCTATACACTTTGTCGCCACCTGGTCGTCTGCAAATGCATAAAAAGGCACTCGTTATACAGAAAAGACATGAGACTAAAAAACAATCAGGCGGCTTGTTCTGATACATACATGCCATCAAGATGTTCTTTGAATGTTTGATCAAAAGCACGACATATTTCCATGATCATATACAATTTTCCCTGTCAATGCAGAAGGAAAAAAGAAAAGAGAAGAATCAATAACAATAAACTTAAGACGGTGCAAAAGACAAGCTTGCACTCGAGGGTCTTGGGAACTACATTACTAAACAACTAGATTTAAAAAGTCACTGTTAAATATTATTAAGCCCCAAAATGAAACCCACATATGCTTATTAAGCAGAAAGGATGTAAAAAGAACATGCTTACTCCTGCATCAGTAGCAATGGGCTTCCCAAGACGACTCAATTCTGTTTCAAGTTCAATAATTGTTTTGTTGATGAGAGACTGAAGGCCTGGAATCCGTGACTTAATGACGGTTTCCAAATGCTGAAAGAATGAATAATGTAGTAAAGCATATTAGATCTCCTTAAACTAAACACCCACAATAGACAAAGAAACATGGAGCGTACACGCGCGCGCACACACAGGGCGAACAAAAAGACAACTAAAAATCCAACTTAGGCAGAGAGCTGCAATAAAGCACATATAATCCGTCTTGAATCTTGGTTGTAAAGAAAATTACCTTGGAAAGCACTTTCCCAAGATGCTCAGAGCCCATCCTGCTAGCAAGATGCCTATACTCAGGAGTGTTAGCAAAGTACTCCCGCTCCCTCCTCCGAGCAGCAATCATGTCAACGCTTTTGTTAATATCAGCTTGAGACCGGTTCACAACACCAATCCAAGGAAATTTCAGTTTATAAGATTTCCCTTCCAACATCTGCAAATGTAAACCCACACTTCATCTTCATTTAATTACTATAAAGTAAACAGGAAACCTAAAAAAGAAGTAGAAGAAGACGAAGAGAGAGAGAGAGAGAGAGAGAGAGAGAGAGAGAGATTGCAGTGATAGCTACTTTGTCACCTTAGTGAACATATTATGCCTGTAAAAATATTACAGAACAAGAATGCATAATACTCAAACCTACTTCCCGATTTTAAAAAAAAAATCTGGAAAATAAATTCTTCAACTTTTTATGCACTATTATTTTCTAGGATAAATTACAGAAATCGTCCTTTATGTTTACCTGTTTTTTCAGTAGGTGTCCTTAAACTTCAAAAGTGATGAGAATCGTCCTTTATGTTCTAAAATCTTTCAAGTCTCGTCCTTTAGTACTAACGTGGTTAGATTTTCTGGTTAAGTTATGTCACGTGCATAACATGTGAGGGCATAATTGTCATTTTACCCTCTGATTCATCTCTTGTTTTGGTCACCATCTTCTTCCCCATTTTGTGCAGCCATACCCACCTCTCTCTCTACTCTCTCTCTCTCTCTTCGGCTCCCTCTCACTCACCCGATCTCTCCTTTCTCTCTCTATCCCTCTCTCGTTAACCTTCTCCCTCTCCTCTCACAAGAACGGCCGACCACCACTATCATGGTGGCGGCGGCGCTGTAAACCCCAAAAAACAAGCAGAGATAGTAATGTTTTGGTGTTTCAAAGGTGGGTTCGAGATTGTAGGTTTGGGGTTTATGTTTGGGGTTTGTCTTGGGTTCGATCAGGTCAAGTTTTCGTGAGTTTTGGTCCGGCTGCAGCTGTCAGGCCGTGGTTTTTGGTGGTCCTGTTGTTCATAGACGACGTGGTGGCTGTTCATGGTGGGTTTAGGTGGCGGTGACGGCGGCGGTGGTCACCATCTCCGGCGAGACAAGAATCGTCCTATAGTTAGCAGGGGAAGAAGAACGACAGATGGTGGTGGTGCACAAGGGTTTCGATTTGGGGGTTTTTGATGGTGGCGACACATATCTGTACTGGTGGAGCTTGTCACGTTCTCCGGTGTCTGATCTGTTTAAGGTAAGATCCATCATCTATTAGGGTTATTATAGCTTGATATTAATGATGGGTTTGGGATGGATGATTGTGATGGTGGACTGTTTAGCAGAGACGGTGGAGTTGGAGGTGGTGGTTACGGTGGTGATGAAGGGTTCCGGTACTGGTTAAGGTTGTTTAAGGTTAGGTAGTGATTGTTGAATGATGATGATGATGGTGGTGGCAGATTGGCGGTAGAGGTGGTGGTGTGGCAGGTTGGTGTAGAGGTGGTGGTTATTGAAGAATGTAAGTGGTGGTGGTGATAAAGATGATAGAGATAAGGGGCATAACTGTCATTTTGCCCTCATGTGGGGCCATATGACCAAACTTAACCAGAAAATCTAACCACGTTAGTACTAAAGGACGAGACTTGAAAGATTTTAGAACATAAAGGACGATTCTCATCACTTTTGAAGTTTAAGGACACCTACTGAAAAAACAGGTAAACATAAAGGACGATTTCTGTAATTTATCCTATTTTCTATTCAAAATGCTACAGTATGTAATAATCCACACCGATTCTATGAGAAAAGAATCAACTAATGAAAACTTCAAGCTGATAACTAGTGTACTTGTGTATTATATTCAAAAGTGAAATTTGGCCAGGCGGACAGAGTAGTTTTTGGTCAGCTAGGAAGTTCACTTGGGATATTCAAAATTTGAATGGATTGCATATTTAATAGCAGGATGTCACTTTGCTGCATCATTGCGTTTGACACAGTATCAGTGATACTAGCACCACTTATTAAAGAAAGAAGCACACTTGTGACAAAATTTGAAACCAAAACCCAGAAGCTTACATCAACTGCATCCGTCCCCTTGTCCATGAGATCAATCTTCGTCAAAACTCCAAAGGTCCTCTCCCCTGTACATTCACGTTTCACCACTTAGAATTTAAAAACAATAAAAACATCAATGATGAAACTGACAAGCATGACCATATTATTTAATAGGGATGACTGATGAGATTGGTACTATTACCATATAGAAAATACCAAAACCGAGAAGGAGCTGAAGTATAACCAAATACCATACTGATATTGCCGGTAGTCCGGTGCAATACCAGTTTGGTACCTGTAATACAAATATACCAGCACCGTTGTATTTGGTGGGTACAATACTGGTATTCAGCAAAGAAATCTCATCCCTATTACTTAACTTGAATACATAGAAACTATTACTTAACTTGAATACGTAGAAACTAAACTGTCCAAATATGTAAGTATATAGCATGATGACTAACTGTATAAAAATGTAGGCATGATATACTACATTAGCAACTTCAATGTTGATTTTGGGGTCAGCCTGATAAAAGATAGCAATGTGAAAAAACCTCATATCATAACCAACCTAACTTTTCATTGAAAACAATGAAATGTACAAGTTGCCATGTAACATATTTATGACAAACTTCAGCAGTTTCCAGTGTAAACGTGTAATGATCAACTATTTACAATTCTGTAGCGTTGCTGTGATAGAGCAGAGAGTTGAGAGAGTTGTTCTGGTCCCAAATTATGTGTCTTAAAATTTGAAGAAGAAAAAACAATAAAAAATGCAAGTAATTTCATACTCCACTTGAACTAAAGCACTCCTATCTTGCAGCACAATAACTTCCATGAATGCTCGACATGCTCCAGTGTGTATTTGTATCATGTCATCATCATAAAGAAGTTACAAAGTTTTTCTACCTTCCCCTTCTTTTCTCCTACTACATCTACCACCCTCATGAGTCATGAGATGTTTATAGATAATAAAAAAGAAATAACTACATCCTTGTAGATGAATCGTTGTGCATCAAGGACCGTATCAGTAGCCAAGGCACCACACATAAAACAGAATACAAAGACGCAACCCCCCCCCCCCCAAGTATGAAGTCGCTATATGCATCTGCCAATATTCAATTCTCCAAATTCTAAGTTTTTTTTCTCTAGACACAAAATAGCATCCAAAAAACACTCAACAAAGAAATAAACCAGAAAATCCAAACTAATAAGTGAAGGTTGTTGTATGAGATAACCGGATAATCTTTTACGAACCTTGTGGATCTACCTCACGAGCAATTTTGATAGCATCAGATGTAGCAAGATCTTGGTTGGCAGGAGAAACTGCCAAAATAATGCAGTTAGGCTGCAAAACAAGCAGAAAAACAATTTTCAATTTGTGATGATCCCAAATTCCCAATACACAATGTTGCATAAGCCAATCTACTAATTGGAAAGCAGCATCAGTGAAATGAGAGAAGTCGCTTTTTTATCGTGCAAAGTAGCCAAATGGTTTTGTTTGACTATAAGAAAATGGGGGCAGAAAATCTGTCAGGTAAATGTACCTTCTCAATGTAGGATCTAACCATGTTTTCAATATCTTGCACAATGCTCTCTGACTGGCCCTCTACAAAGATCATAGAAGTGTTAAATCTCTTGAGAGCACCCAGCCATCTAAAGTTTACAAAAATTAGTCACATGATGCTAAACTTACCAACAGCTACTTTTGTCAGACCAGGAAGATCAATCAAGGTCAAATTCACAACTGCCAATACCATACATTAACAAGTGAGTTTTTGTAACCAAAACAAGAAACAAGCATATAAATGAATGTGCAATACTAAAAATTGCATGCAGTATAAGAAGTGAATATTTTGCAAGCGTAGTTCAAACTTGTCACCATATATAGTGGCTCGTGATTTCTAGAAAGCTCCTTGGTTGGCAAGGGCGGGACATAAAAGTCTTCCTTTACTGAGGCTGTTTTTGTGACTTAAAACATGTTACCTTCCTATCAAAAAGAACTAAGAAGTAGTAACCCCTTACTTTCCCAAAAGGACGTGTGCACAACCCCAATAAAAATAGACAAAATCATTATAGCCCTCCCTTGGAGCACTTGTACACTAAAAATGTAGATGGATTGACATGCCAGCATGCATACTTTTTGTTTTTAAATTGTCCTTTCAAAGGTCCCACATAACTATCCTTGACACCCAATCCACCCGCAACCATATTCACGAATTTCCTACTGGATCCATAATGCTAAACTATTATTCTATATCCCAAAACAAAAGGTCACCTAAACTGAAACCCACAGACAACTCTACAATCACTGCATGCCAGGTGTTCTTTTTACTTATAGTTTGGGACTACCTTAACCATTAGGTCATTAGTGCTACACAGGAAACTCCCCAAGATCCCTATTTATTTCTTTATATATTAGTGTAACTTGGTAAAAACTTCCCTACTTCCATCTTCAAAAGGAACCCTTCGACCAGAGGGATCCCAAACAACAATACAAGAACAAAAGCTTATATGTGACATGGGTATATAATAGCTCCTAAAATTAGTCCATGTATCAGGAAGGGTAAGTAAAGAAGTTTCATAGATTTTGAAATAATATTGTAGGTTTAATTGATGTAGAGCTAAAATTAATATATGTAGCTAGTATGACCCAAATAAAAACAGGTAAAAGAAGATGATGAAAGATGAATAATAATAAGGCAAGATATGAGACCATTAGGAGAATAGATGCTGAGATAAATAGGAACAGATGAGATCTGTTTGGTCCGACCGGTCTCACGGTCCGTCTCATCAGAAATCTCTTTCCTGACAGCAGCTGCAGAAGAAAAAACATCAAGGAAGGTAAATCCGAAGGTATATTGAGATATAAAAAAGAAGACAAGAGAAGAGAAGAGATACCAAAATCAGTAAAGCGCTTCCTTGGTTGGTGAGCAAACTCAGCATATTCTCTAGGCTCGTCAATTCTATGAAGCTGGAGAACAAGAGGGCGGCGAGTAACAATGCCAGATCCACGAGGCAGAAAATCCTTGCCAACAACACTCTCCAGAACAGAGGACTTTCCAGAGCTCTAAAAAGTAAGGGAGGGAGGGAGCATTAGATCTAAAAACCAAGGCAGGTGAATAGATCTAATATGAATGAATCACCCAGGGTGAAGTTAAGTTAGATGTATATAATATAAGATAATACCTGACCGCCAACGACGGCGATGGTAGGCAAGGCGTCCCAAAGGGTAGGCAGAGAGGATCCTTCCCCAAAATCACCCAGGGCTGTACATGCTCTCTGCAGCTTGTTCACCAGATTTATTAGATTCTCCATTTCTCCTCTTCTTCCTTTTCCGCTTGCTTAAACACACAGATCAGATCAGATCAGATCTCAGGCGTCAGAGTCTAGGGTTTGTATGATATGGTCCGCTACCCCCAACAAACTTCAATTCAAACTCTTTTAAATTCAATTCCGTGCTTCAATCAATCACTGTTTTAACACGCTCCCATATCCGCCCCCACTAAATACGGGTGGTGTCACTTCAACTCAAATAATCGGTAAGGAAGGGTTTACCGATTATTTCTATGCCTTGTATTGTCCAATTTGTATCTTTTTCTAAACTAATTCTAATTCATTTGCCTTGGCTTGTTTATTGGTGTGCATGTATAGATGTTGATATGGGCTGATGTTCATGAGCTTGGGCTGGTTATGAGGGAGTCCAGTAGCAGGGAGAGTCTAGTAGTTGTATTGATCGTGGGCCCAGATGAACTGTTGGCCTGATGGCCCAGTTTTGACATATTATAAAGAGAGTTGTTCTCAGCCGTTCAGTTGGTGATCCATGTCAAAGTGAAGATCTAACGGCTGATATTATAAGATTTGTGTTTTCTCTGCGGAACCTTCCACGAGCTCTATATAAGCTCTCTTTCACGTACAGTTATCTTTTTTAAAATCAATATTCTTCTTTCTATTATTAGGGTTTGGTAATAAGTCTTCGTTGTTCATAGCTTTCATCTTCTATCTAGATCATAAGGTTAGGGTTTGTGTAATCAGATACGTCTTGTATCTGTGTTAGAACTTGTATCTGTTTGTGATCAGTAGATTTGTTAAGGTGGTAAAGCTATTCGGGACTTATTCAGATCTTGATTGTAATAGTTTAGATCTGTAGGTGTATTGTCTGATTCTTGTAGTTTGGTTCAGAGTTTTTTGGTTAATAAAGTTTTCTTTGAAGTTTTTGATATCATCCATGTTTTGTAACATGGTATCAGAGCCCTTGATTATCTTCTTGGGTTCTTGTGTGTTCTTTGTGTTAATCGCTTCCGTCATGTCTCTGATCCTGGATTTATGAAGGCTTCAAGGTGTTCTCTGTTGTCAAGCTAAAAACCCTAGGCTCAAGGGTTGGTTCTCTGGAATAACTGAGGTTGTGGTAAGGGCTTCGTGTGAATCTTGGTCAATAACCCTAAGTGAAGGTTATTGATCCTGATTCTAAAAACGTTGAGGAGTGCTTTATCTTCTCTTCATTGATCTGTAACCCTAAGTAAAGGTTACAGGTCTTGAACCTGGTTTGGGAAGCAACGCAACTGGTTAGATTGTTCCAACTCTTTTTAATTATTGTCATTTTTTTCTTTTTAGGAGCATTGGTCGGGTTAGGGGGACCGGCATTGGCTCAACTACGTGTGAATTACTGTAATCTGTTCTGTGATATTTGCTTATGCTTGGATTTTTTTTCTTATCTGTTTCTCTCGTTTTGTTGGTTGTATTCTTGGTTTATTAAGAGTGCTTGTGTGTGTTTAGATTAAGGACTCCCGTGTTAAGACTTGTCCTGACACCCTTTAAGTGACAAACCAGGAATCTGGAACACTGACACGGTTTCGTCCTTTGCATGCTTGTGTGTTATTTCTGTGATTACTCTTGATTGTTCTGGTAGTGTTAAATAAGTTTGTGTTGTCATGGTGAATGAACAAGGTCCTGTTATTGATCCCCTACTTGGGCCTCAAGGTCCACATGGTGGGAATGAAGGACCAAATGTGACTCTTGTAAGTAAACTGGATGCCAATGATCCACTTTACTTGCACCCTAGTGATTCTGCAAACTTAAACATTATAACTATAAAATTAAAGGGTATAGAAAATTACACAGTGTGGTCTAATGCATTAAAATTGGCTCTTCAAGTTAAAAACAAATGGGGATTCATAGATAAGTCTTGTATAAGGTCTGTAGAAGATGAAGTATTAGGTAAACAATGGGAAGAATATGGAAACAGCTGAAGCAACGACTATATTCAGTTGAAACAGTTCCAACGTTCACCTGAATACTTTGAAGAAGCTTAACTACATAGCGGATATTGTGGGATACATTATTTACTTCCTTGTATTATATAAATGGGAATGATGGACGAGATATAGGACACATTGCTTTTACTAGAGCTACACACACACTCTCAACTACTGAGAACACTCACATATCATTGTAATATTAGATCACTCGTCCACTCATTTATCCAAAGCTGTAGTCTTTTTTACCACATTAATATTAACAAACAAGGCAGGGGCCTAGTATCCTCCCGAGGTTTTATGTCGGCGATCTATCATTGATCAAGGGCTTTCCTCGTACATCGAGTGTCGTTTCTTTATAGCATTTTATGTACATTTGTCCATCTTAACATAATTCACATTTCAGCCTGACAATTACATCCTCAGGATATAACTGTCCATACTCAATTTTCTCATCATCATCTCGAGCATAGTTGTCAATTAACAACTTATTTATATTAACAAGTTACCATCCTGAGAATAACACTTAGTTTTTATCAAACTAGCACTCTACCTCACTTTAACTAATTTGGAAAACAAGATTATTTTTAGTAGATAATTTTTGACCAAAACATTAGTGTTTCTGATAATACTGATAGTGCCATTAAGGGTTTTACTCCTGATCAGATTACCAGATTATTGAGTTTAATAGGAGAAAAAAGTGACAGTCAAACAAGCTGCAATGTTGCAGGTAATATGTTGAGTCCTTTTTGTGCTAGTGTTATGTTTAGACCTGCCTTTTGTTTTGTGAGTGAATTTAACAAAAAGGGTTTTGTGGGTTGGATAACTGATTATGGGGCAAACCAACACATGGTTAAAGATGATGAAAACCTTACTGAATGCTTTAATGTCATTGATTTAAACATAAGGGTTAAACATCCAAATGGCACTGATGCTTTGGTAACCAAAATAGGTAACATTAAATTAGCTGAAAAGGTTGTGTTAAAAGATGCCTTTGTTGTCCTAGAATATAATGTCAACCTAATTTCTGTGCATAAACTAGCTAAGGATAACAAATTGTTTGTTGGTTTTGATGAGCATAATTGTTACATCCAGGACTTAATCACCAAGAAAAACCTGGTGACTGATAGTCAAGTGGATGGCTTGTACTACTGTGGTAACTCTGTGATTTCTGGAAATGTGTGTTATAGTAGTTTTGTTTTGTTCAATCTGTGGCATGATAGATTAGGACATCCTTCTAATAATGCTTTGAAAATGTTTAAACATAAGTTCAACTTAGGAAATCTTGATTCTAACACCCCTTGTGAAATATGTCAAAAGGCTAAGCAGCACAGGGATCCTTTTCCCTTTAGTGAGCATAAGTCTAAGGCCATAGGTGACTTAGTTCACTTAGATGTATGGGGACCATATAGAGTAGCTAGTAGGGAAGGGTTTAACTACTTCCTTACAATTGTAAATGATTTTTCTAGAGCTGTATGGGTGTGCCGTGTGTATGATGAAGAATAAACAAGAAGTTTTTCAAAATTTACAAGATTTTGTGGCTATAATTGAAACTCAATTTAAAACCAAAGTTAAAATTTTTAGAAGTGACAATGGTACTAAGTTTGTCAATAATTAAGTAAACAATTTTTTTAAAGATAAAGGTATTCTTCATCAGACCACTTGTACATATACAATATACACCCCAACAGAATGGAGTGGTAGAAAGAAAACATAGACATCTATTGAATGTAGCTAGGGCTCTGTTGTTTCAAAGTAATGTTCCTATAAGATTTTAAATAAGCAAAAATAATTTAAAAATCATGGGGGATAATTTGCATAAAATAAGGAAAAGAAGTCTACCTATAATTTAAATAAGCAAAAGCTGAATAAAGTTTAAGGGATTAAAGTGCACCTAAGATGAGGAAAACAAGTCTATTATTTTTTGTTTGTAATTTGTTTTTAATAAACACAGTACATGTTCTTCGTTATTTGAACTTCATTCAAACCCTATTGTTTTGTATTTTGACAGGTCTCAGATCTGAATTTATTCTATTATAACGAAGTTCAATCTTGGTTGCACATGTATGTTTCATATTTTCCTTTTATGTTTTCAATTTAGTGGTTTAGGGTTTTTATTATTTTCCTCTTTTATGATTTTAAAATCAGGATATGTTATGTTCGAAGTTTGTAATGTCTATTTCATATGCTAAACTCGGATTAGGACTTTATACTGTGAAACGACTATTGTTCTTGATATATAAACCCAAATTAGGGCTTTATGAATATTTATATATTATGTTAGTATTGCTTTTGTTATGAACTCTAACAATATTTACATCATTTCAGATAACTATTTTTTTATATGTAGAAAACACTTAATGATAGCACAAATGGTTGACCAAATAACCAGCTTTTGAATGGGAAAAAGCTCAATGCCACTCACCCATGTTTGGAGCCATCAACATATGAATTGGTGTCTGTCGGAGGTTTTCCGATATGGTAAACCATTTAGATCTGCGTTTGATTGACATCTTAATCTTTTAAATGAGTTTGTAAACTATTTTTTAGTTTTGTGGTTTTCTGAATCAGTGATTGGTCTGAGGTTTTCCGATATGGTAAACCATTCAGATCTGCGTTTGAAATCTGATTTGGGGGTTTTTTGAATGAAATTTGTTGTTAGGTAGAATCTTCAAAAGGTTGGTTAAGTATAAAGTAACTTTTTCATTAATTACTAAAATGCTACCGTCCCTTTTAAGTGATTCGTACAGTTCGTACGAAAATTATATTTGTAGGGGATCTTATCTCTTGGCTTATATTAGTTGTGACCTAATCACCTCTTCCGTGTTAAAGGGGACTTTGTATAAAAATATGTTTCATTTAGTGAAATTTACCACTATAGGTGAAGATACAACCCCGTTGTTTTAGATACGATAATTGTGGAATTCTATTATTGGGTAACATTAACCATTTTTATGATAATTTGCAATAAACTAAAATTGATACGAATTGTATTACATAACTTTCAATAAAGAAAACTTGCATACTACAATTATAGATTTTTTTTTCATTTGACTTGGACATGTGCCGTGTGTACACGCGGGGCTCTAACCTAGTTATTTATATTTAATATATTAACTAAATAGATAATAAATGAGTCGAGCCCGAGCCGAGCTTGAGAAATTACCAACAAGGTGAGCTTGAGTTTTGAAAACAAAGCTCGAATTAAGCCGAGCTTGAGCTTAAGCTCTCATAAGTTAATGGGAAAATGGCCAAAATAGCCCGTTGACCGGGCGTTTTGCACAAATAGCCCTCTCCACCCTCTTTGGAGAGAGGGGTCACGGTTCCCAAAGAGCCTGAACCGTCTCCCGAGAGGCTTCCCATTTCAGCCAACAGAGGACCGCCACGTGTCGTTGTTGATCCCGAGACAGACCTAAGACGTGAGACAGACCTG
This sequence comes from Ambrosia x helenae, assembly GCA_030844895.1. Lineage (NCBI taxonomy): Eukaryota > Viridiplantae > Streptophyta > Magnoliopsida > Asterales > Asteraceae > Ambrosia > Ambrosia x helenae. The sequence goes on from CM061226.1 coordinate 112,789,184, forward strand.
AGACGTCTTTGGTGACGTCAGAGACGCCTCCGGTGACGTCTTAGAGACGCCTCCGGTGACGTCTCCGAAGACGTCTCCGGTGAAGACAAAGAACAAGAAAAAAAAAACAGAGGATAATGAAACTTCGTCGGAGAAGACAAAGAACTCACCGGAGAAGACGACCGGAGAAGACGAAGAACTCACCGGTGCTTTCTTAAGTAAAAGGTACAACCATTGAAGGTGAGGAGGCCGAGGCCATACTGTCTCACAGGATATCATTATCATATCTTCGTCCTCGCTGTCTCCTTCCTTCAACCACCCAACTCTTTCTTCTCCGGCGAGTCTCCTTCCTTCAACCACCCAACTCTTTCTTCTCCGGCGAGATCCATTCATCAATCAATCAATAATATTTTTCAACAAATTAACTCTACGGTATACCCACTTCCTTGATCCATAATAATATGTTTATCTTCCTTGATGTTTTATTATTATTCTTGATTTAGTTTCATGTAGCGGTGCTTTCTTAAGGTCACAAGTGAAGGCAAAGATGAAAGAGAAATAGAAAAAAATTATAGTGTAATATTAAATGGAAAAAAAGTTGGGAAAGGACATAGGTTGGCATGTGAGGAGACGGTTCAAAGAGAGAGGAAAGAGAAATGGAGAGAGAGAGAGTGAGGAGAGAGGAAAGAGAAAGAGAGTGATGAAGTGTTGGTTTTTTATTGGTCTATACGGGAGACCTCTCAAGAGACGTTTTAGAGGTCTTGGGAGCCGTGACCCGTCTCTCCAAAGAGGGTGGAGAGGGCTATTTGTGCAAAACGCCCGGTCAACGGGCCATTTTGGTCATTTTCCCTAAGTTAATCATGCTATAGCTCAAGCTTAGTCAAGGTTAGGTTAGGCTCGGCTTGTTTATACACTAGTTATTAGATTCAAAAGAAAGATAAGCATAAACCCGGAGGCATTCCAGGATATTCTCCCTCCCTCCTTCCTTTTCCTTTGTTTCTTTGGATTTCGATGCAGTTGAAGAAGAAGAAGGGAGTTTTATGGACCCTCTCATCTTAACATACCAATACCCATACCTGCATCCTTCGTTAACCCCCTTTTCTTTTTCTATCAACAAACTTAAACTAAAAACAACTTCCACTTGCTGTTGCATCTCTCTTTCTTCAAACCCTCCTACTAAATCATCATCGGTATGGCAAAAATACACTTCCTCCATCAAAAGCTTACCGATTCTCAGATCAATCTTACATGGCTTTAAAACTTTAGATGACAAAACAAACATGAATCAATGGCCAGCAGCAGATGGACCACCTTACCTCCTCAATGGAGGCCTTGGTATGGCTCTCTTGAGTGTAACCTCTACTGCAAAGGTTAGGTTAGGTAGAGTATGGAATGGAATGGAATGGATATTTTTATTTTCTATTTGTTGTTGAAATTAAAGTCTTGTTGTTTTGTTTTTGAAGGTTGGTTTTATTAGCCCATTTGTTGCAACACTGGCTGCCAATCCGACTTTTGTTTCGGGTTTCTTTGCGTGTCTGATGGCGCAGTCTTTGAAAGTGTTGTTGCATTTTTGCTTTGAGAAGAAGTTGGATTTACGAATAATGTGTTCCTCTGGGGGTATGCCCTCTTCACATTCTTCTTTGTGCACTGCTTTGACCACTTCCGTTGCAATCTGCCATGGCGTCGCAGATTCTTTGTTTCCTCTCTCTTTGGGCTTCACTCTCATTGTCATGTATGATGCTATCGGCGTTCGCCGTCATGCTGGGATGCAAGCACAGGTATTAGACTAAACTTCACAGACATATATATATATATATATGATACGTTTAGAGAATAATGGACATATATGATACAAGCTTCCTTTTATGTTTTTAAGTTTTCACATATAAAGGGTTCTCATTTAAACCTTCCCTTATGTGTGTGCTAGCATAATTAAACAGGGTAGTAGGAAAATTCATACACTAGTGGTAATTGCTGTGGAGGGATATATGTGTAAAACTGAGGCTTGTTATACTAGGTTGTTATATATTTAAAATTGGTGTGGTTTGTGCAGGTTCTAAATCTGATAGTTGAGGATTTGTTCCAAGCTCATCCCATCAGTAAAAGGAAGCTGAAGGAGCTACTTGGGCACACCCCATCACAGGTTGTCGCCGGGGCACTGCTTGGGATCCTGGTCGCTTGTTTTTGTTGTCAAGGTTGCTTCAGTGCCACCTGATGCTGCCACCCAGATAGTAAATAAATACATAGTCTTGTGCTCCTTTTATTGAAATCAGCCATTCAAATGAAATGTACAACTACTCAAAAGCTGTTACTTATTTATTTAGGAAGCTTGGTTGTGAGATTCTAATCCCCATATTCAGCATATATGTTTTTTCCCACCATGTATGTAATTAATAACCATAAAAAAACCTCATCCCAGTTCGTGAAATAACATTTTAGCTGTGGGTTTTTCGGTACACTAAATAAGCGAAATGGTACAAGCCGAACTTCGGCCGCGAAGCGCGGGACATTCTACTAGGTATTAGTTAACCCGCGCTTTGCAACGGCGCGTAGTTGTTGTGCAGAAGTGTTTAGTAGTACTAGATGCAACGATTTCTCTAAATTTCTTCGCGTGATGTGACAGTAAATGGGTTGGTATTTTTCATTATAGTACCGGCACATGTTATAGCAAATGTCCTGCACGTTGCCACAGGACGCGGTTTTCACCTGTACCGGTGCCGGTCCCCAAAGACGGTAAAAATAGGCGTCGGTAACTGTATCAAGAATGATTGCAACGAAGAAAAATAACGGTGAAAAAGAATACATGTTGATAAGAAAAAATAATTAATAATAAAATATTAATGTCTAAAAAGGAGTAACAAATCACGTGTGGGAAGGGAATAGAAAGGAGAGGATAGGAATTTCAAATCTTAAAGCAGTTAAAAAAGAAAAAAGAAAAGGAAAAGTGTATGAAAAATCGGAAGGCAATCCAGATAAGCCAATCAGAAGATGATCCCTACCATCCTCACATCACGTCTAATCTTCTACTGTATTTTGCTTAGCAAACAACCAACTTCTTTCCTCTCCTCTATTTTATTATTATTATTCCAAACAGAGACACTGACTATGGCTCCCACACTCGCCTTTCTTCAAATCCCTACTACTACTTCTACAATCATTTCCTCTAAATCTTCATCACATTCTCAGTTACCCATTCCTTCCTCCAAAGGAACACTAAGCCTCTGTCCGATCAGCAACTCCATTTCTCTCCCTCTGTCTCTCCCTTTGGCAGTAGCAGTGACATTTGTAAACCCACAGGATGCCCTTGCTGCCGGTGGTGAATTCGGGATTTTGGAGGGCAGATCACTGGCCTTGATTCATCCCCTTGTCATGGGCGGCCTCTTCTTTTACACCCTCTATGCTGGCTATTTGGGATGGCAATGGAGGAGGGTCAGGACCCTACAGGACGAGATTAATCAGTTGAAGAAGCAAGACCCCTCCCCTGTTACTGTTGGATCCCCACCACCAGCAGCAGCAGCAGCTGACCCCTCCCCTGTCCAACTCCAGATTCAACGTCTCTCTGAAGAGAGGAAGGATTTAATCAAGGGGCAATACAGGGAGAAACACTTCAATGCAGGTTCTATTTTGCTTGGCTTTGGTGTCTTTGAGTCCATTGGCGGTGGCCTCAACACTTATCTCAGGACAGGAAAGCTCTTTCCCGGCCCTCATCTTTTTGCTGGCGCAGGTATCTATCTCTCCTCCTCTTCTCTTCTCTTCTCTTCTCTTCTCCAGTAGCGCAACGCCGGATATATATATGTTTTGTTTTTACTACTTATATATAATAATACATATATATATGTTCAACAGCAATAACAGTGCTATGGGCCGCAGCTGCCGCACTAGTCCCCCCTATGCAGAAAGGAAATGAAACTGCCAGATCCCTTCATATTGCCTTGAATCTCTTAAATGTTGTCCTTTTTATTTGGCAGATCCCTACCGGCTGGGATATCGTTCTTAAGGTCTTTGAGTTCACCAAATGGCCCTGACTCCCCACCCCCCATTCTTTTCTAATATTATATTTCAATTGCAATGATATGTAAATGAAGCATTGTTTGTTATTCATCTTAAACATATATCAAATTCAAATCATATAGCTACTGGACTCGACTACACTCGACTGGACGGACCTAAAAATAATCAGAATCCATGCCTTTATTATTATTATTATTATCATTCACTCCCTCAAACATTAATAATAATACTACTACTACTAGTTGATGGTTTGTTTATTTGATCCCTGAGTTGGGCTTTCTGGAGAGAGATAGATGAACACCAGGGTCATGATGATTGGTGGAGCTATTGTACAGAATCGAATTGTTTACACCCTGTACATTGCTATTCATGATTGCCCTCATCACTGGGGACTTCAATTTCATCTTCTTTCCCTCCGAATTGCTTTCAACGTCACTTGAAGGTTTCTTATGGCTGAAAGGTGTCAAGTCCATGATGGCTCCTTTGTTTTCGCCTGCAATTGTTATGATCCTCATCCCCAAATCATCAGAATCCGAGCTGTTCTTACCTTTAGCTTTCTCTTTTGTTGGAGGGAGAACCAATGGAGATGGAGGCTGAGAGATGGTAGGCGGAGGTGAAGATGTTGGGATGGAAACACGGGATGCTTTTGAAACTGTGGGTAATGGTGTTGGGGCGGAAGCACGAGTCATGGATGCTTTTGGAACTGGGGGTGATGTTGGGGCCACAGCATTAGGAGGAGGACGTGGCACAGCTGGGCGGACAAATGCAGGCCTTGGTGGAGGATCAGGCTGTTGAGGTGGGGGTGGGGAGGGCGAGCCAAGGTGGCTAAGCGGAACCATGGACGAGATGGCTGGGTGGCCATTAATGATAATGACGAATGCGTGAAATGGGAGTAGCGTAGACATTGTTTATATAGAGTATTAAAAACCTGGGATGAAAAGAATCAGATTCTGGCATTAGTATCAAATCCCACGAATTGTTATTGCTGGTTGTTCTCTTATGACGAATGGGGGATTAGTTTTATGGCAACACTTAATGGTGACCGTGGACGTTCCTTCATTAAAGCGCATAATAATATATTTACAAACACAAGTTCTTTCTGAAGCCTCTAAAACGGAGGGAGCTGAATTTGGAATACGTAAAAATCAAGCCTTGTTTGTTTCCCACTGCGGAAAGAAAAGATTCTGGCCGACAAACTCACACTGTTCCCTTTGCAGCCAAAAGATTAACAACATGACTAAAAAACCAATTTTAAACAAACATGTGCAATTATAATTATACTCAGCCTCTAAACCATAAACAAAAATATCAATATATTGTTTGTTTTCTTTTATTAAAACAAGAAACAAAAGTTATAGTAAATATTTTCTTAACTACATGATGTTCTAATATATTGGAAACCAAACCAAACCAAACTATGAGACTTCGATGTGCACTTTTAAATATATTTAGCCATGTGCTAAATAAAGGTGGGTTTAATGAAAAGAATAGAAAACCTCATAATTCATAAAATACTTTTCATCATAGTCTAGTCTATGTGGGTGGATTATATATTGGAGGGTCAAGTTATTCTACACAGTAACAAAAATAAGAAGGGTGAGAATGATAAAAAAACACAATATATCAAGAAATATGACACAATAAGCCACAAAATATAACACAGTGCCAAAAAATATAACACAATGCTGAAGAAAATAATTGAAAAATTGACACAATGATGAAACTAAGAAGTTTTCCTTCCTAGTTGCCCGGATCTGATGCACTTGCCAACATATCCATACTGTGCTTGAGGTTGCTATCCATAGTTCACACGATTTTGTCATCCATAGTCTTCAAAAGTTGGTGGTTAATTGTGGCAATGCTGCTTGAATGAGTTCAATTGGACTTCGTTTGATACCCTTCCCATTCTTCTCTGACTGTGTATTTGATCATAACCTTGGAATCCACAACTTAATTTTCAGTATTTGACAGTTGGCTTATAATGTTTGTCCTTTTGTTTTTCATTGCTTCCGCTAAAAATGTATGGGCATTGTTGTTTTTAACAATTTTATTATGGTAAAAGATGTGCTAAAAGATGATACAAAAAAAGCTACATACCACTTATCTATATATAGAAACACCCTTAACTGGTCAAAATGTAGAAACACCCTTAACGGTTCAAAATGTAGAAACACCCTTAACGGGTCAAGATGTAGAAACACCCTTAATGGGTCAAAATGGTAGAAATACCCCTAACGGGTCAAAATGGTGGAAGGAAGGATATATATATAGGGTATGGATATTGTGAAAACCCTTTGTTATGTAGTAAACCAAATAAACTCCATCCTATCCATCCATTACATGCCATCAATGGTCTAGATTAAACCATTGTACTTCCAATCAGAAAAATTAATTTTTTAATATCCAAAAGATGATTCAGGGGTAATATGGGGAACAACCAACTCCTCTCTCTCTCTCTCATAAGTACCACATCAAATCATCTCTCCTCTCTCATCTTTTCAATGTCATCACCTCTCTCCTCTCTCATCTTTCCAATGCCACAATCTCTCTCCTCCCTCCTCCTTCTTCTTCTTCTTCATTATCATCTTTAAAGAAAATCATCAACCATCTTCTACACTAATGAAAAACAACAAGCATACACCTTCAAAAAAATCATCAACCACCACTACCGTCGTTCCGTCTCTCTCTCAGCAACCCTCTCTCGTTTTTGTCTCTCTCTCTCTCTCGTCCATCTTCCCCTCCCCATCTTCATATTCTTTGTGTTCTTCATCTTGTTGTTGAATGTTAGCAATAGTGGTGGTAACGGATCTATTTGGTTTATCTTCATCTTCTTGGTGTTCTTTATTTGGTTTATCTTCATCTTCAAAAGTTATAAAAAAGATGAGATTGTGTTGTTTTTGTTGCTGATATGTATGAATATTTACATATTCTATTGAGTTTTTTTATATATTTTTTATTCTTGTGTTGGTTTATTTTGCTTGTGATTTACGTTGGAATTGAATTGTTACTGTTTAATTGTTTGTTTTGTTTTTTTAGTTTTTATATCTCGATGATTAATTTTGTAGCATTTATTAGAACCTACTAGCTTTAAGTCTAATATAACAGAAGTATACAGGTAGTTGCATGTATTTTTACGAGGGTAACATGTGTTATTTGGCCAAATCAACGTGCCTAGTAGGTAACATGTGTTATTTGGACAAATCAACGTGCCTAACAGGACGGTAAAATCAACGTGCATATATGGTAACATGTGTTAACGTGCCTAGTAGGTAACCTGTTTTCACTTCATAAGTTACCAAAGAAATAAGTAAACATAGCATACAAACTATTAACACACATTATTAAGACGTGTCACATAGTTTAACTTATACATAACAAAGGCTTTAAAAAGATCATATGCACTAAGTAACTGCTAGAAGCAAAAAACATGGCGACATAGATACCCAGTTCATATGAAAGCCATACAAGAACAAACAGCTGTGTTATCACTTCCGTTAAACTTAACCTGTGGGAATCAGCACAAAAAAACACCGTTATAATTTCTGTTAACACGTGTTATTATCGTGGTTGTAAGCTAACATGTGTTAAGTTAAACAAAAGAGTAAAATACTATGTCTGTTTGAGATGTGTAATAACATGTGTTATCCTTGTGTATGCAAATATGGTAACATGTGTTAACCTGGTAAAAACCTTTAAACCCCTACCAACAAAAAAGAGTAACACTAGGTGTGTTTGTAAGGTGTGATAACAAGTGTTACCCTTGTTGTATTAACAAACTATTAACACACGTTATTACAAAGTATCATTACAAACTTTTGAACCACACAAAAACCTACCCATGACATTCAAATGAACTGCATGGAAGGTTAACATATGTTAATGTTGCATAAGAGGTTAACATGTGTTATTTGGTAACATATGTTAAACTTATGTTTATTTTGTCAGCCTTTTTTTTTGTCTTGCTTACCCCCTATAGTTTTCACATCATAAGTTTACTGAGAAATAAAGCACACAAACGATTAACACACGTTATTACAAAGTATCATTACAAACTATTAACCACTTTAACAAAATAAATCTAGTAACTCTATACATTGAGTACAAAAAAGAAAACGTTATTAAAAAGTTTTTCTACATATTTTTCTCGGCTTCCTTCGACTTCGTTTTGTTAACATATGTTAACCAGTGGGGGTCTTCGTTATCAACTGCAAAACAATAGATGAGATATTAACCGGTGTGACCAAGTCATCATCTAACATACTAAACAGGAGTAACATATGTTAGTCGGGGCCCAAATGTGAACATGTGTTATCAAACACAATTGTTATTTGGTAACACGTGTTATTACAAACTATCATTACAAACTATTGAACAAGAGATAAACCTACCCCATGACATTCAAATCATAAGTTTACTGAGAAATAAAACACACAAACTATTAACACATGTTATTACAAAGTATCATTACAAACTATTAACCACTTTAACAAAATAAATCTAGTAACTCTATAATTTTGAATACCAAAAAGAAGACGTTATTCAAAAGTTTTTCTACATATTTTTCTCGGCTTCCTTGGACTTCGTATGTTAACATAACCGGTGAGGGGTCTTCGTTATCAACTGCAAAACAATAGATAAGGTGTTAAACGGTGTGACCAACTCATCATCTAACATACTAACAGAAGTAACACATGTTAACCCAGTCACGCATTTCATCAAACACATGGAGTGCATATATCCAAAATACATAAGACATTATAATTACCTTCCATACATTCACCATTAACTTTAAATGGACATCCATATATCCAAAACACAAAAGACCTTATATCTAGCTTCCATACAATCACCATTAACTTCTAACATACTAACAGAAGTAACACATGTTAACCCAGTCAGGCATTTAATCAAACACATGGAGTGCATATATCCAAACCACAAAAAGACATTATAAACAAAAAACCAGAACCAGTGAAAAAGAATCTAATAAACAACAAACAACAAGTAAAATACAACATTACATTCTGCACTTAAATTAACATAAAACACAACAATATTATCCACTCAGGCATTTCATCAAACACATGGAGTGCATAAACTTTAACCAACAAATTTACCTATGATCTTTATGGTGGGTCAAACAATAAGAATAGAGAGCATCAACACAGCTTCAAAATAAAAAAAATGTTTACACATAGTCGCTGAAAAAAAAAATCTAGCAAAGACCCAAAACAGAACACAGAGACAAAAACAAACCTAATAAAAAAAACAACTCAAAAAAGGGTGGTGTCGGTGGTAGTTCAAAAAAGAAAAAAGAATAACAAGATAAATGGTTTAAATGGACAAACAAACCTTTCCACCAAGATAAATGGTTTCCATATTAGAGTAGTTACAACAAATGGGATTCTTGCGAAGCCTGGGACTGCAAACGTAGATCCATCAACTCAGTAGCCACACACATGTGAGAAAAAATGTTAAAAAAACGAGAAAAAAAATACGAAAAGGGTTTCAGGTACAAACCTGCAATGGTGACATCCCCTGCAAAGTTGTTGAGAATCACACCACGTGGAGGAGATGAAAATGAAGGATCCATGTCTAAAGGTGGATCTTGAAGGTTAACTTCCATGGATGGTTGATGAAGAAAGGTGTGGGAAGGTTGGTGAATCTTTGGGAAAATAAAAGTGGATGTTTGTAAGAGAAAATCGTGGGTAAGAGATGGTTTGGTGAGAAGTACATAGTAAAAACATGGGGGAGTGTGAAAAAAGAAAAAGGTTGATGTGATGGTGAAAAAGATGCCATATGGTAAAAAGACCATCTTACCCTTTTTCATTAAAAAAAATAATAATGATTCTTGATGATGTGGCTTCATAATGGCCACATATAGGGTTTATTTGGTTTACCAAATAACAAGGGTTTCTTGGGGATACTTACACTATATATATATATATATATATATATATATATATATATATATATATATATCATGGTTCAATGGATTGCTTGGTGTCCCTTCAACAAGATGATGATATTATTTTTAGCATACTAAATGTTTGCATGTTTGAATTGTTAATAGGTAAAGCTCACGAGTGAAGATCAAGTCTCGTGAAGGTCGGATCATGCACGCTCAAGTTCTTTTGGGTTGGGTACCATGGTAGTATTAGGATCTTTGAGTCATATAAACAAGTTGTCAATGTTTTGTACATGGTTTTGAATATGGGTCAAAGATTCACATGGTAGCCATCTTAGGCATTGTCTTTTGTAAATTCAACTAATGTCGCCAAGGTTGTTTCTATGTCGTTTGACAAGATGTTATGGATATATATATATATATATATATGTATTTATATATTATGTATATGTTTAAAAAAACGGGTCTTATAGTTGGGCTTGTGGGATCGGTTTCATCGGTGTTTTGCGGTTGTAAACAAGGCCCACTTTCTGGGTCTAAAAGAGGCCCAGATGGACGTAGCTCAATATCCGGTTCCCTTTGTTGTTTCACAGGTTCACTATCCCACCATTTTGGGGGTATAAAGATTTTTTCTTCTTCAAGAGTGGCGTTTTTGAAAGGAAAAATGTTTTCAACAAATTTGACATCTCTTGAAATAATTATTTTGTTTTGTTTGGCCGAAAAAAATTTATACCCCTTTGTGCCCGGTGGATACTCCACAAAAATACCCGGTTTGCCTATTTCAACAAATTTGTCACCAAGTGTTTCGGTGCTCTTATAGTATGCTAGACAATGTAAATTTTGCAAAACAAGATGCTAATTTCTTGACTATTTCAAGATATTCAACTAATTTTTTACCTTTGCTGCATAAGATCCATTAAAATGGTTAGTAATCAACAAGGAATCAACAAATACTTCTAAATTTAAAACATCCATATCCTTAGCAAGTTGCAAACTAGCAATGAGAGCTTCATATTCAGCTTCATTATTGGTTGTTTGAAATGCACATCTAATTACATGAGGTATTTTGTCCCATTGTGGCGATTTTAGTAGTAATCCTAACCCTGTGCCTCTCATGTTTGAAGCACCATCAGAATATAAAATCCATTTTCCCAAGTTTTCATTTATTTGTTGTTGAGGGTGAAAATCATCAGGATGATTTTACCCTACATCCCTAATGTACCATCCTCAGGATGCTGAAGGACTCAACTGACTTCAGGATGTAACAGTATTTCAGCATGTGCACATCCTGATAATGAACTAACGAGTTAGCTTTCTTATATGTAATTGCAGGAACAATTAAGTTATAATATGGATTCCTATATGCTCTCCAACATCTATATTATAACTCCCAGTCAAAGAAGTCAAGGATCAAAGAGTATCTCATGCAAGCCATAGTCTAAGATTAAAGATGGAATCAAAGTTGTAACCGATATACATTTAATATCGGAAAAAGATAAGGAAACAATTGGAACATCATAAACCTGAGTTGAAACTGCCATCCAACGACTATATTTTGTTGAAGACCTCCAACGTTCACCTGAAACAGTTTCTACCAACATTGAAGGAGCTTAACTACTTAGCGGATCTCATGGGATTCATTTTTTTACTTCATGTACTATATAAATGGGAGTCTTGGACGAGTATAGGACACATTGCTCACACTATAGCTACACACATACACTTAGCTGATCAGAAACACTCACACAATCATTGTAATCTTAGTACACTCATCCATTTGCTCATCCAAAGTTGTATCTTTTTACCAAATTAATATTAACAAACAAGGCAGGGGCTAGTCTCCTCCCGAGGTTTTATGCCGGAGATCTACAATTGATCAAGGGCTTTCCTCGTAGATCGAGTGTTGTTCTTTGTGTTTTACTACTTTACTTGTTCATTATTAACAGTTCCATCCCGAGGATATAACTGTCCATCCTGAAGCAAACCTAAGCCATCCCGAGCATAGTTGTCATATATTTACTTCTTTAGCATCCTGATACACCATCTTCAGAATATAATTGACTCTTTAACATATTTTCACACATTTAGCACTCTACCTCACTTTTACTAATTTGGAATACAAAATTATTTCTACTAGGTAATTTTTGACCAAAACACTTGTTATACTTCTTTTTCAACTTCACTTAGGATGTCACTACTGAAATCAGCTAGAGCCTGTGATTTGATTGCATTTCCAGGCTCAAATACTAAGTCAAAAGCACTTAATTTCACTGACCATTCTGCCATTCTTCCTGACATTTCTGGTTTTCTAAGCACATTTTAATAGGGTAATTAGTTTGAACATGTATCCTATGCGTTTCAAATTAATTGTATCTTGAGGATGTCTCTATCCTCTCCTGTATCTTCTTGTCATCTTCAAGACGGATGAATCTTAAAGCTATATTCCGAACTTCATCGAGATTCCTACAAAGATTCATCACCAATTCTTTATAGAAAGGCGAATCCTTCTGTAGTCCCATCTTGAAGACTTGCACTGCTGTTGTGACATCTAGGTTTGGGATGTCAAGTTCTTCCTTCCCAAACCTTGTGATATATTCCCTTAATGATTCTCCCTGTGGCTGTGTCACCCTATACAAATCACTTGTCAAACGTTCAATGTTCGACTACAAGAAAACCGATTGTTAAACATGTTAATTAAATGAGCAAAAGAAGTAATAGAATAGGGATGAACACTTAGTAGCCATTTTAAGGCTGGACCAGTGAGGGTAGAACCAAATCCTTTGCATAAGCATGCTTTTTTCAAGTTTGCTGGAATGGGATTTATTTCCATCCTTTCCCTGTATTGTGCTACATGCTCTTCAGGATCAGTAGATCCATCATAAAGCTTCATGCTTGGAGTCTGGAATCTCTTTGGAATCTCAGCATCACATATTGGAGGTGCAAAGCGAGACACCCTGTGACATGCTGAAGATACCTCAGGGACGGGCTGTATTATCCCTGGCACACCAGATACCATATCCTTGATTTTCTGAAGCCCTCTTGCCAACTGTGGACTTATACTTGTATCCTGCAAAGAAGCAACATCGTTAGTAGCAAAAGTACTGGAACTTAAATTGTTACCATTGTTATATCCTCGGAATGGTTCGGTGGTATATCCTCGAGATGGCTCCACAGCATATCCTCGAGATGGCTCGGCAGTGTGTCCTGCATCTCTAGGTGTTGCCATCCTGGGTGCTGAAACAGTTTCTGGTGCAGAGAATCCAGTGCTCATGGGGATGAAATCTCCTTGATGAATGCCCACAGAGATGCCAGAATTGAAATCCAACACTCTAGGCTGCAATGGTATCCCCATGTCTTCAGCCGGTCTCTTTGAGGATGTTTTGAGAGATTGAATTTCTCTCATCAGCATCTGGTTGGTATCCCGTTGTTGCTTTATTTGATCCTTCACCATTGAAAACATGGAAAAGAGCTCATCATTTTACACGAAAACAGGATGAGTGGATCCAGATGTTGCCATCCCAGATCTAGCAGTATTAGGAGCAACACTCCTGGTAATTTGTGCAGAACTCTTGGGAAAGGTAGGAGGAGGTGGTAGAGTCACATTTTTGGCAGAGGTTGTGGATGGTGTGGAAGAAGACACAGATCTTGGGTTTGAGGCCATAGTTGTCAATAATTTTGAAGTAAATTAATTGGGAAAAAGTTTTAACAAGTTTTTGTTAAAAATAACACAACTTGCTCCACGGTGGGTGCCAAATTGTTTTGGTCAAAAATTAACTGGTAGAAATAATTTTGTATTCCAAATTAGTAAAAGTGAGGTAGAGTGCTAAATGTGTAAAGTATGTTAAAAACCCAGTTGTATTCTGAAAATGGCAGTTTAATATAACAAAGAAATAACAATATAACAACTATGCTCGGGATGGCAAAAAATGAGTTCAGGATGGACAGTTATATCTTGAGGATGTAACTGTCAGACAGAAAGGTGAATTAAGCAAAGATAGACGATTGTAAGTATAATGCAATAAAGGAACGACACTCGGTGTACGAGGAAAGCCCTTGACCAGTTGATGATCGCCAGCACAAAACCTCGGGAGGAGTCTAAGCCCCTGCCTTGTTTGTTAATATTAATAAGGTAAAAATAAGTACAACTTTGGATAGGTGATGAACGAGTATATAAGATTACAATATGAGTGTTGTGTATGTGTCGAGAGAGAGAGTATCGGGTTTCTATGAAGTGTTTAGCAAGCGAGAAGAAGTGTCCTATTACTCATTGATCACCCCTATTTATAGTTACACGAAAGTAAATAATGAATCCCATGATATCCGCCGTCTTTAATGATCTTGTGGACTGTTTCAGGTGTCCGTTGAGGGTGTTTCAACTAATATGGACGTTGGATAACAGTTTCCACCTTTTTTGCCTAGCATTCATCACTTTGGCGGTTACACTTTGACTCATTGTTCAAGTTTATACGCGTACATCTCATGCATCCTTGATATCTTTGACTTAGCAAGACTTTGTAGCCGTTGAAGGGGAGTTACAAGTCTTACTCATGCATTGATTACACCTGCAATAACATTAGTACAAGATAATCCGTTAGTCTATCCTCAGGATGCACACAAGTTAGAACACTATTTCATCCTGAACCCTGCTTAGTCCTTCAGTATCCTGAGGATGTTGCTCAGAGAATATGAGGTGAAATCATCCTGCATTCATATAACAATAAGATAGTTCGTTAGTCCATCCTCAGAATGTGCATAAGATAATATTCAGTGTTATCCTGAATCCTGTTCTGCCTGCAGTATCCTGAGGATGTCACATAGAAAATATAGGTTAGTTCTATCCTGAAGATTTCACCACCAACAGGTTAGGATAAAAAAAACATGTAACTGTGTTCAAACACTCATAATTCTATATTCGCTATGTTATCGGTAGACGGGCTGTCTTCCATATTTGCGGTTTTTGCTGTTTTACTTAGCACGCACTCTAAGGTGAGTTTCACTACACTTTTCTCAAAAGCATGCGTCTCAGGTTTTGGAGACAACTTAATTCCGGGTTTTGGAATTACTTAACTTTTTAGTCCAGGTTTAGGACTACTATTGTATCCCGGGTTTTTGGGATGTGTTGACTCTTGGGAGGAATCAGGTTTTACTAGTTTCACAACTTTTGTCCTTGGTTAACTGAATTGAACACTATCACGGAAGTTCTTCAGTTATACCGAATGAGTTTTCGGGTTTTGGCAAGCGGGTTACTAGTTGATAACACTATTAGGTTTAACAAACCTCACACCTTGCTGGGAGCTGGGCGTTGACTTTTGACCTTAGACTTTATCATTGTTGATAGGCAATGATGGGAGGCATAACTGCTCACGGACGTTAAACTATATGTTTACAAACGAAAAAGTTAAACTATATCTTTACAAACGAACTGAATGGCTTGGACGTTTTATACACGGACGTCTCGTAAATAGATAAAAATGCTGTTATTTATAATAAAAATATTTTAGAAATTAGTTTTTTATATTTATTTGGGGTTGGGAGTGTGGGTAGTTAAGAACCCTAAGTCGGCTTCTTAGATCTGGGCCTAGTGTTAGTGTTGTCGCAGGTAAGATAAGTTGGTTATTTGTGTTCCTGTAATTTTAGGGTGTAAAATAAACTGATTCGGGTCTCTCATTCAGTCACATTAATCGATTTGATTATTAGTACACAGTTTGGTGTAACGATTTGATGTTTCTACTTGTAGATTGATCATCAGAAATCAATGGGTTCCGAGACCAAGCTTCTTTCATTGGAGGAGGTTTCCAAGCACGACAACAAAAATGATTGTTGGCTTATCATTTCAGGAAAGGTCAGATCTTTGTTATTTCCTTCAATTCTGCATTTCTTTGTCACTCTCAAAGTATGTGTTATGTTTTTTTATGGAACCTGTCTCACATAATAAGTAATATTAGTCTTCAACCTCCCAAACTGCTTTGTTAAACAAATGCAGATCATCATCATCATTATTATTATTATTATTATTATTATTATTATTATTCATTATGTACTTATTGTAATCATAACATAATTAGTATATGAAATTAAAAATTGTAACTCTCATGGGCAGTTAGTTTATGAGCCATCTAAACACAGAAGAATACAACAGTCTGTTAGTATAACTCTTCCTTCCTTCCTTACAACCAATAACCTGGAATCAATGTGTGAGATGCAAACATGATAACTATATTTCTTGCTTCTCCTATAATACCGTATACTCAAACATTTAGCTAAATGTGCTCCTGCATGATTTTGGAAAAGCTTCTGTAACTAACTATAAATACAAGTTACTAACAGAGATGAAGGGTGGCTTTTGAGAGAGGTTCTTAAGGTCAATTTTGAATTGAACAAGCGATCCTAGTTTGATTACTAGGCTAGGATCTGGTGTGTATTCTTTTAATAACTTGATTCCATCAAACATAATACGTTAATTCTTCCTTCAATATCCATAAAATTCAAATTTTAGTGCATGCTTGATGGCCATACTCCCATCCCTAGCCGATATATAGTTAATAGTTACCAGGTAAAGTTGAGTTTCTATTAGATTAGATTAGATGGAGCTATGTGATATGATAGGTGAAAATCCTTAATTGCATTTACACTTGTTATGCTGGACCAATTTTGCTCCCAAGTGAAAGCGTTTTATAATACATCCATATCCATTGGGAAATTGTAATTTCATATTATTGATGTTTTGTAGTGTGATGTAGGTGTACGATATTACACCATTTATGGATAATCATCCAGGAGGTGATGAAGTCCTAGTGTTAGCCACTAGTAAGATGGCCTCCTTTTCTTCATTCTTTAACATCAATCTTGCACCTACCCTCACATTTCATTGATTTTTTTATATATCTTTTCTGCAGAGAAAGATGCTACAGAGGATTTTGAAGATGTGGGCCACAGTCAGAATGCAAGAAACATGTTGACAGATTACTATGTGGGTGATATCGAATATCAACACTATGCCAAAAAAAGGTCAGCAGCCTACAAGCCCAGGTGGATCTGGATCGCAACAGGCTTCTGGGAGTTCAATTGTCATGTTAGTTTTACCACTATTGGTGTTGGTGTTGGCGTATGGTCTCTATTATTTTGCCAATCATGCTTCAGTTTGAGTGGAGGAGGGGTTTTGGTATTAAAAGCTACAAAATGTTATGTATGGATACTGGAATGATACCTTTGATCATGAACAAGGTTTTGTTGTTTTCGCTTGGTCTGAACCTAAATGCATTATAAAAAACTAATCTTACATACGTTCATTTCCACATTCAAAGGTCGATGGAGCATACGTGGGTTTTCATTGTGGATTAAGAAAGGGTGGTTATATTTAAACCCCCACCTTCTATTTTAACCCCCTCAAAGCACCTCGCTTAGGCCTAAGCGAGGCGCTTTGAGCTGAATTCGAGGAGGTCAGTACGAGGGGTAGAAAAAGCTGTTTTTTTAAATTTGAAGCGCCTCGCTTAGGCCTAAGCGAGGCGCTTCGAGGGGGTAATTTATTTTGGTAGTTGTTTTGATGTTTTGAGTTGTTTTTTTTTTAATTTAATAATTATAAAAAGTTAAAAAAATTTAAAAAACAAAGTAATAACCCTCAACATTTGTCAATGACTTAAACTTGACATCATCAACCACGTAAAGTCAATGAATGCAGTATGCGCGTTAAATTTCATTAAATGCGGCAACACAGGCAAGTCCTCGTCTGATAACAACTGAAAAGTAGCCGGTGCAAGTTCTCGATGGATGTAGCTCATATGTTATTATCTCATATGTTATTATCTCTTCTCTTATTCTCTCTTTCTCAAGTTCTCGATGGATTATTGCTCTCATATCATGGATCAGAGAGATTTAAGCTAATTAAACTCATATCTCAAGCCGGTGCAAGTTATGTTGTAGCTCATATGTTATTATCTCTTCTCTTATTCTCTCTTTCTCAAGTTCTCGATGGATTATTGCTCTCATATCATGGATCAGAGAGATTTAAGCTAATTAAACTCATATCTCAAGCCGGTGCAAGTTATGTTGTAGCAGTCAAGATTGATAACTGGACAGGTTAGCCAGGTGTTTGTCAAAAAGGTAGAGCACACCACTAGAGCAAAAAGTTGTGTGTATGAATAGTGACCCTCTGGCAAACCTGCGTAAAGGACTAAAGCCACATATCTTGCCATTAATACCAACGATGATTGCCAGAGGGTATGTACAATAGTTTTATTTATATATAAAGAACATTAATCGGTTTTATTTAGCGTAAAAAGTTCATTGTACATATACCTCCTTATCTAAAAACAAATCACATCATTGTAGAGGTTACTAGGTTACTCATTACCGTTGGACGTTGAAGGTAAACATGGACAGTGAGAAGTGAGATTGATAACTTCTCTATGGAAGTTGCTAAAATAGTTAAACAAAAGCTGAAATTGAACAGTTATTTGGAATGTTCCTGATCATTACAGTAATACTTGGATCCGGTTCGAGTCTAAAGCTTCGTGTGTCATCTTGGTCGAACTTATGTGGCAACATACTTGAAATCAATGGGAAGATAAACAATCCTCATCCACAATGTTCTTACCTATGAGTTTAATCAGCTTGAATCTCTCTGATCCATGGTATCCACTTTTAGAATCTGAAGAGAAGCTATCATCTCAGAGAGATATCTGTCAAGTAATTACAAGAAGATGATCAAAGATGCTACAACATAACTTGCACCGGCTTGAGATATGAGTTTAATTAGCTTGAATCTCTCTGATCCATGGTATCCACTTTCAGGCTGTATTCATCGTTGACCGCTATCTCTCGGATAACAACTGAAAAGTTGTCTCATTAATTCCAATTCCACCGGTGCAATCAGAATCTGAAGAGAAGCTATCATCTCAGAGAGATATCTGTCAAGTAATTACAAGAAGATGATCAAAGATGCTACAACATAACTTGCACCGGCTTGAGATATGAGTTTAATTAGCTTGAATCTCTCTGATCCATGGTATCCACTTTCAGGTTGTCTTCATCGTTGACCGCTATCTCTCGGATAACAACTGAAAAGTTGTCTCATTAATTCCAATTCCAATTCCACCGGTGCAATCAGAATCTGAAGAGAAGCTATCATCTCAGAGAGATACATGTCAACGATGGAAGGGAACCCGAAACAATAGAAAGTAATTACAAGAAGATGATCAAAGATGCTACAACATAACTTGCACCGGCTTGAGATATGAGTTTAATTAGCTTGAATCTCTCTGATCCATGGTATCCACTTTCAGGTTGTCTTCATCGTTGACCGCTATCTCTCGGATAACAACTGAAAAGTTGTCTCATTAATTCCAAAACCTAAAGAGAAGATATCCTTTTGGTGGATCTATCATGAGTTAAACAAAAGCTGAAATTGAACAGTTATTTGGAATGTTTCTGATCATTACAGTTATGCCTTTTTTGGTGAAATGAACTTGAAGAAATGATTTGGTGGATCTATCACGAGTTAAACAAAAGCTGAAATTGGACGGTTATTTGGAATGTTCCTGATCATTACTTTTCATGCAAGCAAGTAAAATTCAGTTGTTGGACAGTGAGATTGATAACTGGACAGGTTAGCCAAACCATACGAGGGTGGCAGGAAAAAGTTGACATTTTGATCCAAAGGAACTTCAGGTTAGCCAGACGTTTGTCAAAAGAACATTTTTTATAATAATTATATTAAAAAAAAACAAAAAACTAACTCAAAAGTTATTTTACCTGCTTTGCATGAAAAGTTATTTTAAATGCTTGTTAATATATTTTTAAATGTTTGATCTGCAATATTTGAAAATTATCATTTCTTGACATGCTTGGTAACACCTTGATCTGTAATATCTGAAAATTATCATTTCTCGAAAAGTAATTAAAAACACTTAAAAATGAATTAAAAACAATTGTTGCGAGTTAGGTTTAGTCGGAGGACCACGTACAATGATTCATCAAAGTTGTACAAAGCTGGATGTTTTTACTGGAAAACCAAAACGAGCAATTAACGAAGCGAAACGGAGAGATATAATTTTCATGGCTTGGAAACAACTTAAAAGAACCAAAAATGAATTAAATTTTTTTTTGGTGATTAACAGATAATTTTAAAGAATTAAAAGAAATTAATTTTTTTTAAAAAAAAGGCCAAAGCACCTCGCTTTGGTCAAAGTGTTGTTTAGTATTCTTTGACCTACAGCACCTGAAAATCCAACGAGATACCCATTTTAGTTCGTTAATACTATAATTAGGCTGCCCTTATAAGGATAGGTGATTCTGGGTCCCGTGACTAACCCAATAAGGGTATACAATAGGCTATAAAATATTTTCAAGAGTAAGAATTTCCAGCCTTTATAAAGTGTTGTTCAGTATTCTTTGACCTACAGCACCTGAAAGTCCAACGAGATACCCATTTTAGTTCGTTAATACTATAATTAGGCTTCCCCTATAAGGATAGGAGATTCTGAGTCCCGTGACTAACCCAATAAGGGTGTACAATAGGCTATAAAATTATTTCCAAGAGTAAGAATTTCTAGCCTTTATAAAGTGTTGTTCAGCATTCTTTGACCTACAGCACCTGAAAGTCCAACGAGATACCCATTTTAGTTCTTTAATACTATAATTAGGCTTCCCCTATAAGGATAGGAGATTCTGGGTCCCGTGACTAACCCAATAAGGGTTTACAATAGGCTATTAAATTATTTCCAAAAGCAAGAATTTCCAGCCTTTATAAAGTGTTGTTCAGCATTCTTTGACCTACAGCACCTGAAAGTCCAACGAGATACCCATTTTAGTTTTTTAATACTATAATTAGGCTTCCCCTATAAGGATAGGGAATTCTGGGTCCCGTGACTAACCCAATAAGGGTGTACAATAGGCTATAAAATTATTTCCAAGAGTAAGAATTTCCAGCCTTTATAAAGTGTTGTTCAGTTTTCTTTGACCTACAGCACCTGAAAGTCCAACGAGATACCCGTTTTAGTTCGTTAATACTATAATTAGGCTTCCCCTATAAGGATAGGAGATTCTGGGTCCCGTGACTAACCCAATAAGGGTGTACAATAGGCTATAAAATTATTTCCAAGAGTAAGAATTTCTAGCCTTTATAAAGTGTTGTTCAGCATTCTTTGACCAACAGCACCTGAAAGTCCAACGAGATACCCATTTTAGTTCTTTAATACTATAATTAGGCTTCCCCTATAAGGATAGGTGATTCTGGGTCCCGTGACTAACCCAATAAGGGTATACAATAGGCTATAAAATATTTTCAAGAGTAAGAATTTCCAGCCTTTATAAAGTGTTGTTTAGCATTCTTTGACCTACAGCACCTGAAAGTCCAACGAGATACCCATTTTAGGTCTTTAATACTATAATTAGGCTTCCCCTATAAGGATAGGTGATTCTGGGTCCCGTGACTAACCCAATAAGGGTATACAATAGGCTATAAAATATTTTTAAGAGTAAGAATTTCCAGCCTTTATAAAGTGTTGTTCAGTATTCTTTGACCTACAGCATCTGAAAGTCCAACGAGATACCCATTTTAGTTCGTTAATACTATAATTAGGCTTCCCCTTTAAGGATAGGAGATTCTGAGTCCCGTGACTAACCCAATAAGGGTGTACAATAGGCTATAAAATTATTTCCAAGAGTAAGAATTTCTAGCCTTTATAAAGTGTTGTTCAGCATTCTTTGACCTACAGCACCTGAAAGTCCAACGAGATACCCATTTTAGTTCTTTAATACTATAATTAGGCTTCCCCTATAAGGATAGGAGATTCTGGGTCCCGTGACTAACCCAATAAGGGTTTACAATAGGCTCTTAAATTATTTCCAAGAGCAAGAATTTCCAGCCTTTATAAAGTGTTGTTCAACATTCTTTGACCTACAGCACCTGAAAGTCCAACAAGATACCCATTTTAGTTCTTTAATACTATAATTAGGCTTCCCCTATAAGGATAGGTGATTCTGGGTCCCGTGACTAACCCAATAAGGGTGTACAATAGGCTATAAAATTATTTCCAAGAGTAAGAATTTCTAGCCTTTATAAAGTGTTGTTCAGCATTCTTTGACCTACAACACCTGAAAGTCCAACGAGATACCCATTTTAGTTCTTTAATACTATAATTAGGCTTCCCCTATAAGGATAGGTGATTCTGGGTCCCGTGACTAACCCAATAAGGGTATACAATAGGCTATAAAATATTTTCAAGAGTAAGAATTTCCAGCCTTTATAAAGTGTTGTTTAGCATTCTTTGACCTACAGCACCTGAAAGTCCAACGAGATACCCATTTTAGGTCTTTAATACTATAATTAGGCTTCCCCTATAAGGATAGGTGATTCTGGGTCCCGTGACTAACCCAATAAGGGTGTACAATAGGCTATAAAATTATTTCCAAGAGTAAGAATTTCCAGCCTTTATAAAGTGTTGTTCAGTTTTCTTTGACCTACAGCACCTGAAAGTCCAACGAGATACCCATTTTAGGTCTTTAATACTATAATTAGGCTTCCCCTATAAGGATAGGTGATTCTGGGTCCCGTGACTAACCCAATAAGGGTATACAATAGGCTATAAAATATTTTTAAGAGTAAGAATTTCCAGCCTTTATAAAGTGTTGTTCAGTATTCTTTGACCTACAGCATCTGAAAGTCCAACGAGATACCCATTTTAGTTCGTTAATACTATAATTAGGCTTCCCCTTTAAGGATAGGAGATTCTGAGTCCCGTGACTAACCCAATAAGGGTGTACAATAGGCTATAAAATTATTTCCAAGAGTAAGAATTTCTAGCCTTTATAAAGTGTTGTTAAGCATTCTTTGACCTACAGCACCTGAAAGTCCAACGAGATACCCATTTTAGTTCTTTAATACTATAATTAGGCTTCCCCTATAAGGATAGGTGATTCTGGGTCCCGTGACTAACCCAATAAGGGTGTACAATAGGCTATAAAATTATTTCCAAGAGTAAGAATTTCCAGCCTTTATAAAGTGTTGTTCAGTTTTCTTTGACCTACAGCACCTGAAAGTCCAACGAGATACCCATTTTAGGTCTTTAATACTATAATTAGGCTTCCCCTATAAGGATAGGTGATTCTGGGTCCCGTGACTAACCCAATAAGGGTATACAATAGGCTATAAAATATTTTTAAGAGTAAGAATTTCCAGCCTTTATAAAGTGTTGTTCAGTATTCTTTGACCTACAGCATCTGAAAGTCCAACGAGATACCCATTTTAGTTCGTTAATACTATAATTAGGCTTCCCCTTTAAGGATAGGAGATTCTGAGTCCCGTGACTAACCCAATAAGGGTGTACAATAGGCTATAAAATTATTTCCAAGAGTAAGAATTTCTAGCCTTTATAAAGTGTTGTTAAGCATTCTTTGACCTACAGCACCTGAAAGTCCAACGAGATACCCATTTTAGTTCTTTAATACTATAATTAGGCTTCCCCTATAAGGATAGGAGATTCTGGGTTCCGTGACTAACCCAATAAGGGTTTACAATAGGCTATTAAATTATTTCCAAGAGCAAGAATTTCCAGCCTTTATAAAGTGTTGTTTAACATTCTTTGACCTACAGCACCTGAAAGTCCAACAAGATACCCATTTTAGTTCTTTAATACTATAATTAGGCTTCCACTATAAGGATAGGTGATTCTGGGTCCCGTGACTAACCCAATAAGGGTATACAATAGGCTATAAAATATTTTCAAGAGTAAGAATTTCCAGCCTTTATAAAGTGTTGTTCCGTATTCTTTGACCTACAGCACCTGAAAGTCCAACGAGATACCCATTTTAGTTTGTTAATACTATAATTAGGCTTCCCCTATAAGGATAGGAGATTCTGGGTCCCGTGACTAACCCAATAAGGGTGTAAAATAGGCTATAAAATTATTTCCAAGAGTAAGAATTTCTAGCCTTTATAAAGTGTTGTTCAGTATTCTTTGACCTACAGCATCTGAAAGTCCAACGAGATACCCATTTTAGTTCTTTAATACTATAATTAGGCTTCCCCTATAAGGATAGGTGATTCTGGGTCCCGTGACTAACCCAATAAGGGTATACAATAGGCTATAAAATATTTTTAAGAGTAAGAATTTCCAGCCTTTATAAAGTGTTGTTCAGTATTCTTTGACCTACAGCATCTGAAAGTCCAACGAGATACCCATTTTAGTTCGTTAATACTATAATTAGGCTTCCCCTTTAAGGATAGGAGATTCTGAGTCCCGTGACTAACCCAATAAGGGTGTACAATAGGCTATAAAATTATTTCCAAGAGTAAGAATTTCTAGCCTTTATAAAGTGTTGTTAAGCATTCTTTGACCTACAGCACCTGAAAGTCCAACGAGATACCCATTTTAGTTCTTTAATACTATAATTAGGCTTCCCCTATAAGGATAGGAGATTCTGGGTCCCGTGACTAACCCAATAAGGGTTTACAATAGGCTATTAAATTATTTCCAAGAGCAAGAATTTCCAGCCTTTATAAAGTGTTGTTCAACATTCTTTGACCTACAGCACCTGAAAGTCCAACAAGATACCCATTTAGTTCTTTAATACTATAATTAGGCTTCCCCTATAAGGATAGGTGATTCTGGGTCCCGTGACTAACCCAATAAGGGTATACAATAGGCTATAAAATATTTTCAAGAGTAAGAATTTCCAGCCTTTATAAAGTGTTGTTCCGTATTCTTTGACCTACAGCACCTGAAAGTCCAACGAGATACCCATTTTAGTTTGTTAATACTATAATTAGGCTTCCCCTATAAGGATAGGAGATTCTGGGTCCCGTGACTAACCCAATAAGGGTGTAAAATAGGCTATAAAATTATTTCCAAGAGTAAGAATTTCTAGCCTTTATAAAGTGTTGTTCAACATTCTTTGACCTACAGCACCTGAAAGTCCAACAAGATACCCATTTTAGTTCTTTAATACTATAATTAGGCTTCCCCTATAAGGATAGGTGATTCTGGGTCCCGTGACTAACCCAATAAGGGTGTACAATAGGCTATAAAATTATTTCCAAGAGTAAGAATTTCTAGCCTTTATAAAGTGTTGTTCAGCATTCTTTGACCTACAGCACCTGAAAGTCCAACGAGATACCCATTTTAGTTCTTTAATACTATAATTAGGCTTCCCCTATAAGGATAGGTGATTCTGGGTCCCGTGACTAACCCAATAAGGGTATACAATAGGCTATAAAATATTTTCAAGAGTAAGAATTTCCAGCCTTTATAAAGTGTTGTTTAGCATTCTTTGACCTACAGCACCTGAAAGTCCAACGAGATACCCATTTTAGGTCTTTAATACTATAATTAGGCTTCCCCTATAAGGATAGGTGATTCTGGGTCCCGTGACTAACCCAATAAGGGTATACAATAGGCTATAAAATATTTTTAAGAGTAAGAATTTCCAGCCTTTATAAAGTGTTGTTCAGTATTCTTTGACCTACAGCATCTGAAAGTCCAACGAGATACCCATTTTAGTTCGTTAATACTATAATTAGGCTTCCCCTTTAAGGATAGGAGATTCTGAGTCCCGTGACTAACCCAATAAGGGTGTACAATAGGCTATAAAATTATTTCCAAGAGTAAGAATTTCTAGCCTTTATAAAGTGTTGTTAAGCATTCTTTGACCTACAGCACCTGAAAGTCCAACGAGATACCCATTTTAGTTCTTTAATACTATAATTAGGCTTCCCCTATAAGGATAGGAGATTCTGGGTCCCGTGAGTAACCTAATAAGGGTTTACAATAGGCTATTAAATTATTTCCAAGAGCAAGAATTTCCAGCCTTTATAAAGTGTTGTTTAACATTCTTTGACCAACAGCACCTGAAAGTCCAACAAGATACCCATTTTAGTTCTTTAATACTATAATTAGGCTTCCACTATAAGGATAGGTGATTCTGGGTCCCGTGACTAACCCAATAAGGGTATACAATAGGCTATAAAATATTTTCAAGAGTAAGAATTTCCAGCCTTTATAAAGTGTTGTTCCGTATTCTTTGACCTACAGCACCTGAAAGTCCAACGAGATACCCATTTTAGTTTGTTAATACTATAATTAGGCTTCCCCTATAAGGATAGGAGATTCTGGGTCCCGTGACTAACCCAATAAGGGTGTAAAATAGGCTATAAAATTATTTCCAAGAGTAAGAATTTCTAGCCTTTATAAAGTGTTGTTCAGTATTCTTTGACCTACAGCATCTGAAAGTCCAACGAGATACCCATTTTAGTTCTTTAATACTATAATTAGGCTTCCCCTATAAGGATAGGTGATTCTGGGTCCCGTGACTAACCCAATAAGGGTATACAATAGGCTATAAAATATTTTTAAGAGTAAGAATTTCCAGCCTTTATAAAGTGTTGTTCAGTATTCTTTGACCTACAGCATCTGAAAGTCCAACGAGATACCCATTTTAGTTCGTTAATACTATAATTAGGCTTCCCCTTTAAGGATAGGAGATTCTAAGTCCCGTGACTAACCCAATAAGGGTGTACAATAGGCTATAAAATTATTTCCAAGAGTAAGAATTTCTAGCCTTTATAAAGTGTTGTTAAGCATTCTTTGACCTACAGCACCTGAAAGTCCAACGAGATACCCATTTTAGTTCTTTAATACTATAATTAGGCTTCCCCTATAAGGATAGGAGATTCTGGGTCCCGTGACTAACCCAATAAGGGTTTACAATAGGCTATTAAATTATTTCCAAGAGCAAGAATTTCCAGCCTTTATAAAGTGTTGTTCAACATTCTTTGACCTACAGCACCTGAAAGTCCAACAAGATACCCATTTTAGTTCTTTAATACTATAATTAGGCTTCCCCTATAAGGATAGGTGATTCTGGGTCCCGTGACTAACCCAATAAGGGTATACAATAGGCTATAAAATATTTTCAAGAGTAAGAATTTCCAGCCTTTATAAAGTGTTGTTCCGTATTCTTTGACCTACAGCACCTGAAAGTCCAACGAGATACCCATTTTAGTTTGTTAATACTATAATTAGGCTTCCCCTATAAGGATAGGAGATTCTGGGTCCCGTGACTAACCCAATAAGGGTGTAAAATAGGCTATAAAATTATTTCCAAGAGTAAGAATTTCTAGCCTTTATAAAGTGTTGTTCAACATTCTTTGACCTACAGCACCTGAAAGTCCAACAAGATACCCATTTTAGTTCTTTAATACTATAATTAGGCTTCCCCTATAAGGATAGGTGATTCTGGGTCCCGTGACTAACCCAATAAGGGTGTACAATAGGCTATAAAATTATTTCCAAGAGTAAGAATTTCTAGCCTTTATAAAGTGTTGTTCAGCATTCTTTGACCTACAGCACCTGAAAGTCCAACGAGATACCCATTTTAGTTCTTTAATACTATAATTAGGCTTCCCCTATAAGGATAGGTGATTCTGGGTCCCGTGACTAACCCAATAAGGGTATACAATAGGCTATAAAATATTTTCAAGAGTAAGAATTTCCAGCCTTTATAAAGTGTTGTTTAGCATTCTTTGACCTACAGCACCTGAAAGTCCAACGAGATACCCATTTTAGGTCTTTAATACTATAATTAGGCTTCCCCTATAAGGATAGGTGATTCTGGGTCCCGTGACTAACCCAATAAGGGTATACAATAGGCTATAAAATATTTTTAAGAGTAAGAATTTCCAGCCTTTATAAAGTGTTGTTCAGTATTCTTTGACCTACAGCATCTGAAAGTGCAACGAGATACCCATTTTAGTTCGTTAATACTATAATTAGGCTTCCCCTTTAAGGATAGGAGATTCTGAGTCCCGTGACTAACCCAATAAGGGTGTACAATAGGCTATAAAATTATTTCCAAGAGTAAGAATTTCTAGCCTTTATAAAGTGTTGTTAAGCATTCTTTGACCTACAGCACCTGAAAGTCCAACGAGATACCCATTTTAGTTCTTTAATACTATAATTAGGCTTCCCCTATAAGGATAGGAGATTCTGGGTCCCGTGAGTAACCTAATAAGGGTTTACAATAGGCTATTAAATTATTTCCAAGAGCAAGAATTTCCAGCCTTTATAAAGTGTTGTTTAACATTCTTTGACCAACAGCACCTGAAAGTCCAACAAGATACCCATTTTAGTTCTTTAATACTATAATTAGGCTTCCACTATAAGGATAGGTGATTCTGGGTCCCGTGACTAACCCAATAAGGGTATACAATAGGCTATAAAATATTTTCAAGAGTAAGAATTTCCAGCCTTTATAAAGTGTTGTTCCGTATTCTTTGACCTACAGCACCTGAAAGTCCAACGAGATACCCATTTTAGTTTGTTAATACTATAATTAGGCTTCCCCTATAAGGATAGGAGATTCTGGGTCCCGTGACTAACCCAATAAGGGTGTAAAATAGGCTATAAAATTATTTCCAAGAGTAAGAATTTCTAGCCTTTATAAAGTGTTGTTCAGTATTCTTTGACCTACAGCATCTGAAAGTCCAACGAGATACCCATTTTAGTTCTTTAATACTATAATTAGGCTTCCCCTATAAGGATAGGTGATTCTGGGTCCCGTGACTAACCCAATAAGGGTATACAATAGGCTATAAAATATTTTTAAGAGTAAGAATTTCCAGCCTTTATAAAGTGTTGTTCAGTATTCTTTGACCTACAGCATCTGAAAGTCCAACGAGATACCCATTTTAGTTCGTTAATACTATAATTAGGCTTCCCCTTTAAGGATAGGAGATTCTGAGTCCCGTGACTAACCCAATAAGGGTGTACAATAGGCTATAAAATTATTTCCAAGAGTAAGAATTTCTAGCCTTTATAAAGTGTTGTTAAGCATTCTTTGACCTACAGCACCTGAAAGTCCAACGAGATACCCATTTTAGTTCTTTAATACTATAATTAGGCTTCCCCTATAAGGATAGGAGATTCTGGGTCCCGTGACTAACCCAATAAGGGTTTACAATAGGCTATTAAATTATTTCCAAGAGCAAGAATTTCCAGCCTTTATAAAGTGTTGTTCAACATTCTTTGACCTACAGCACCTGAAAGTCCAACAAGATACCCATTTTAGTTCTTTAATACTATAATTAGGCTTCCCCTATAAGGATAGGTGATTCTGGGTCCCGTGACTAACCCAATAAGGGTATACAATAGGCTATAAAATATTTTCAAGAGTAAGAATTTCCAGCCTTTATAAAGTGTTGTTCCGTATTCTTTGACCTACAGCACCTGAAAGTCCAACGAGATACCTATTTTAGTTTGTTAATACTATAATTAGGCTTCCCCTATAAGGATAGGAGATTCTGGGTCCCGTGACTAACCCAATAAGGGTGTAAAATAGGCTATAAAATTATTTCCAAGAGTAAGAATTTCTAGCCTTTATAAAGTGTTGTTCAGCATTCTTTGACCTACAGCACCTGAAAGTCCAACGAGATACCCATTTTAGTTCTTTAATACTATAATAAGGCTTCCCCTATAAGGATAGGAGATTCTGAGTCCGTGACTAACCCAAAAAGGGTGTACAATAGGCTATAAAATTATTTCCAAGAGTAAGAATTTCCAGCCTTTATAAAGTGTTGTTCAGTATTCTTTGACCTACAGCATCTGAAGGTCCAACGAGATACCCATTTTAGTTCGTTAATACTATAATTAGGCTTCCCCTATAAGGATAGGAGATTCTGAGTCCCGTGACTAACCCAATAAGGGTGTACAATAGGCTATAAAATTATTTCCAAGAGTAAGAATTTCTAGCCTTTATAAAGTGTTGTTCAACATTCTTTGACCTACCGCACCTGAAAGTCCAACGAGATACCCATTTTAGTTCTTTAATACTATAATTAGGCTTCCCCTATAAGGATAGGAGATTCTGGGTCCCGTGACTAACCCAATAAGGGTTTACAATAGGCTATTAAATTATTTCCAAAAGCAAGAATTTCCAGCCTTTATAAAGTGTTGTTCAGCATTCTTTGACCTACAGCACCTGAAAGTCCAACGAGATACCCATTTTAGTTCTTTAATACTATAATTAGGCTTCCCCTATAAGGATAGGGAATTCTGGGTCCCGTGACTAACCCAATAAGGTGTACAATAGGCTTTAAAATTATTTCCAAGAGTAAGAATTTCCAGCCTTTATAAAGTGTTGTTCAGTTTTCTTTGACCTACAGCACCTGAAAGTCCAACGAGATACCCGTTTTAGTTCGTTAATACTATAATTAGGCTTCCCCTATAAGGATAGGAGATTCTGGGTCCCGTGACTAACCCAATAAGTGTGTACAATAGGCTATAAAATTATTTCCAAGAGTAAGAATTTCTAGCCTTTATAAAGTGTTGTTCAGCATTCTTTGACCTACAGCACCTGAAAGTCCAACGAGATACCCATTTTAGTTCTTTAATACTATAATTAGGCTTCCCCTATAAGGATAGGAGATTTGAGTCCCGTGACTAACCCAAAAAGGGTGTACAATAGGCTATAAAATTATTTCCAAGAGTAAGAATTTCCAGCCTTTATAAAGTGTTGTTCAGTATTCTTTGACCTACAGCATCTGAAAGTCCAACGAGATACCCATTTTAGTTCGTTAATACTATAATTAGGCTTCCCCTATAAGGATAGGAGATTCTGAGTCCCGTGACTAACCCAATAAGGGTGTACAATAGGCTATAAAATTATTTCCAAGAGTAAGAATTTCTAGCCTTTATAAAGTGTTGTTCAGCATTCTTTGACCTACAGCACCTGAAAGTCCAACGAGATACCCATTTTAGTTCTTTAATACTATAATTAGGCTTCTCCTATAAGGATAGGAGATTCTGGGTCCCGTGACTAACCCAATAAGGGTTTACAATAGGCTATTAAATTATTTCCAAAAGCAAGAATTTCCAGCCTTTATAAAGTGTTGTTCAGCATTCATTGACCTGCAGCACCTGAAAGTCCAACAAGATACCCATTTTAGTTCTTTAATACTATAATTAGGCTTCCCCTATAAGGATAGGGAATTCTGGGTCCCGTGACTAACCCAATAAGGGTGTACAATAGGCTATAAAATTATTCCAAGAGTAAGAATTTCCAGCCTTTATAAAGTGTTGTTCAGTTTTCTTTGACCTACAGCACCTGAAAGTCCAACGAGATACCCGTTTTAGTTCGTTAATACTATAATTAGGCTTCCCCTATAAGGATAGGAGATTCTGGGTCCCGTGACTAACCCAATAAGTGTGTACAATAGGCTATAAAATTATTTCCAAGAGTAAGAATTTCTAGCCTTTATAAAGTGTTGTTCAGCATTCTTTGACCTACAGCACCTGAAAGTCCAACGAGATACCCATTTTAGTTCTTTAATACTATAATTAGGCTTCCCCTATAAGGATAGGTGATTCTGGGTCCCGTGACTAACCCAATAAGGGTATACAATAGGCTATAAAATATTTTCAAGAGTAAGAATTTCCAGCCTTTATAAAGTGTTGTTTAGCATTCTTTGACCTACAGCACCTGAACGTCCAACGAGATACCCATTTTAGGTCTTTAATACTATAATTAGGCTTCCCCTATAAGGATAGGTGATTCTGGGTCCCGTGACTAACCCAATAAGGGTATACAATAGGCTATAAAATATTTTCAAGAGTAAGAATTTCCAGCCTTTATAAAGTGTTGTTTAGCATTCTTTGACCTACAGCACCTGAAAGTCCAACGAGATACCCATTTTAGGTCTTTAATATTATAATTAGGCTTCCCCTATAAGGATAGGTGATTCTGGGTCCCGTGACTAACCCAATAAGGGTATACAATAGGCTATAAAATATTTTCAAGAGTAAGAATTTCCAGCCTTTATAAAGTGTTGTTCCGTATTCTTTGACCTACAGCACCTGAAAGTCCAACGAGATACCCATTTTAGTTTGTTAATACTATAATTAGGCTTCCCTATAAGGATAGGAGATTCTGGGTCCCGTGACTAACCCAATAAGGGTGTAAAATAGGCTATAAAATTATTTCCAAGAGCAAGAATTTCCAGCCTTTATAAAGTGTTGTTCAACATTCTTTGACCTACAGCACCTGAAAGTCCAACAAGATACCCATTTTAGTTCTTTAATACTATAATTAGGCTTCCCCTATAAGGATAGGTGATTCTGGGTCCCGTGACTAACCCAATAAGGGTATACAATAGGCTATAAAATATTTTCAAGAGTAAGAATTTCCAGCCTTTATAAAGTGTTGTTCCGTATTCTTTGACCTACAGCACCTGAAAGTCCAACGAGATACCCATTTTAGTTTGTTAATACTATAATTAGGCTTCCCCTATAAGGATAGGAGATTCTGGGTCCCGTGACTAACCCAATAAGGGTGTAAAATAGGCTATAAAATTATTTCCAAGAGTAAGAATTTCTAGCCTTTATAAAGTGTTGTTCAGCATTCTTTGACCTACAGCACCTGAAAGTCCAACGAGATACCCATTTTAGTTCTTTAATACTATAATAAGGCTTCCCCTATAAGGATAGGAGATTCTGAGTCCCGTGACTAACCCAAAAAGGGTGTACAATAGGCTATAAAATTATTTCCAAGAGTAAGAATTTCCAGCCTTTATAAAGTGTTGTTCAGTATTCTTTGACCTACAGCATCTGAAGGTCCAACGAGATACCCATTTTAGTTCGTTAATACTATAATTAGGCTTCCCCTATAAGGATAGGATATTCTGAGTCCCGTGACTAACCCAATAAGGGTGTACAATAGGCTATAAAATTATTTCCAAGAGTAAGAATTTCTAGCCTTTATAAAGTGTTGTTCAGCATTCTTTGACCTACAGCACCTGAAAGTCCAACGAGATACCCATTTTAGTTCTTTAATACTATAATTAGGCTTCCCCTATAAGGATAGGAGATTCTGGGTCCCGTGACTAACCCAATAAGGGTTTACAATAGGCTATTAAATTATTTCCAAAAGCAAGAATTTCCAGCCTTTATAAAGTGTTTGTTCAGCATTCTTTGACCTACAGCACCTGAAAGTCCAACGAGATACCCATTTTAGTTTCTTTAATACTATAATTAGGCTTCCCCTATAAGGATAGGGATTTCTGGGTCCCGTGACTAACCCAATAAGGGTGTACAATAGGCTATAAAATTATTTCCAAGAGTAAGAATTTCCAGCCTTTATAAAGTGTTGTTCAGTTTTCTTTGACCTACAGCACCTGAAAGTCCAACGAGATACCCGTTTTAGTTCGTTAATACTATAATTAGGCTTCCCCTATAAGGATAGGAGATTCTGGGTCCCGTGACTAACCCAATAAGTGTGTACAATAGGCTATAAAATTATTTCCAAGAGTAAGAATTTCTAGCCTTTATAAAGTGTTGTTCAGCATTCTTTGACCTACAGCACCTGAAAGTCCAACGAGATACCCATTTTAGTTCTTTAATACTATAATAAGGCTTAGGGGTGTTCAGAATTCGATTCGGATTCGAAAAATTCGAAATTCGACTTAGTTCGATTCGATTAACAAAAATTCGATTCGATTATTAAGAATTCGAATTCGATTCAATTCGAATTCGAGTCCAGTAAATCGAATACGAATCGAATACGAATTTATGATTTTAAATTCGATTCGATTCGAAATTCGAATAAAAACTATAAATGTATATTTTTTTAAAATATATATACACACATACACATTATTACATACACAAATATACACATTGAAGAAAAGAATTTTTAAATTTTGGTCAAACTCTAAGAATCCATAGTCTCTACAACTTATACCATAACCATATTTTACATATTTACCTTATACATCACAAAACTCTAACAAACTTTATAGTCTCTACTATTTTTACTATTCCTGTATTTTACAAATTGTTGTTTATCAATTTTGTAGATTTGTATTTTATCCGTTAAAAATAATGAGTTTGTATAAGTTTTAAAACTAAAAAAAAGTAAAACAATTTATTATTTGTGGTGAATTTGAACTAAATCGAATTTATTCGAATTCGATTCGAATTCGAGTTTCTTATTCGAATCGAATACGAATCGAATAAATTGAATTATAAGCGAATACGAATCGAATACGAATTCCGATAAAAATATTAAAAATTCGAAAAATTCGATTCGAATAATTCGAAAATTCGTTATTCGATTCGTTGAACACCCCTAATAAGGCTTCCCCTATAAGGATAGGAGATTCTGAGTCCCGTGACTAACCCAAAAAGGGTGTACACTAGGCTATAAAATTATTTCCAAGAGTAAGAATTTCCAGCCTTTATAAAGTGTTGTTCAGTATTCTTTGACCTACAGCATCTGAAAGTCCAACGAGATACCCATTTTAGTTCGTTAATACTATAATTAGGCTTCCCCTATAAGGATAGGAGATTCTGAGTCCCGTGACTAACCCAATAAGGGTGTACAATAGGCTATAAAATTATTTCCAAGAGTAAGAATTTCTAGCCTTTATAAAGTGTTGTTCAGCATTCTTTGACCTACAGCACCTGAAAGTCCAACGAGATACCCATTTTAGTTCTTTAATACTATAATTAGGCTTCCCCTATAAGGATAGGAGATTCTGGGTCCCGTGACTAACTCAATAAGGGTTTACAATAGGCTATTAAATTATTTCCAAAAGCAAGAATTTCCAGCCTTTATAAAGTGTTGTTCAGCATTCTTTGACCTGCAGCACCTGAAAGTCCAACGAGATACCCATTTTAGTTCTTTAATACTATAATTAGGCTTCCCTATAAGGATAGGGAATTCTGGGTCCCGTGACTAACCCAATAAGGGTGTACAATAGGCTATAAAATTATTTCCAAGAGTAAGAATTTCCAGCCTTTATAAAGTGTTGTTCAGTTTTCTTTGACCTACAGCACCTGAAAGTCCAACGAGATACCCGTTTTAGTTCGTTAATACTATAATTAGGCTTCCCCTATAAGGATAGGAGATTCTGGGTCCCGTGACTAACCCAATAAGTGTGTACAATAGGCTATAAAATTATGTCCA
The DNA here is from genome assembly GCA_030844895.1 of Ambrosia x helenae. Classification (NCBI taxonomy): domain Eukaryota; kingdom Viridiplantae; phylum Streptophyta; class Magnoliopsida; order Asterales; family Asteraceae; genus Ambrosia; species Ambrosia x helenae. The sequence continues at coordinate 112,824,036 of CM061226.1, forward strand.
AGAGTAAGAATTTTCTAGCCTTTATAAAGTGTTGTTCAGCATTCTTTGACCTACAGCACCTGAAAGTCCAACGAGATACCCATTTTAGTTCTTTAATACTATAATTAGGCTTCCCCTATAAGGATAGGTGATTCTGGGTCCCGTGACTAACCCAATAAGGGTATACAATAGGCTATAAAATATTTTCAAGAGTAAGAATTTCCAGCCTTTATAAAGTGTTGTTTAGCATTCTTTGACCTACAGCACCTGAAAGTCCAACGAGATACCCATTTTAGGTCTTTAATACTATAATTAGGCTTCCCCTATAAGGATAGGTGATTCTGGGTCCCGTGACTAACCCAATAAGGGTATACAATAGGCTATAAAATATTTTCAAGAGTAAGAATTTCCAGCCTTTATAAAGTGTTGTTCAGTATTCTTTGACCTACAGCACCTGAAAGTCCAACGAGATACCCATTTTAGTTCGTTAATACTATAATTAGGCTTCCCCTATAAGGATAGGAGATTTTGAGTCCCGTGACTAACCCAATAAGGGTGTACAATAGGCTATAAAATTATTTCCAAGAGTAAGAATTTCTAGCCTTTATAAAGTGTTGTTCAACATTCTTTGACCTACAACACCTGAATGTCCAACGAGATACCCATTTTAGTTCTTTAATACTATAATTAGGCTTCCCCTATAAGGATAGGAGATTCTGGGTCCCGTGACTTGTCACACCCCGAAAATCGCAGCGGAAATTAAGCGTGGGTAGTGGTACAAAAGTCGGTGACAGTAATGATATAAGCAAACATAGATAGTCATTTGGATATCAAATTATTAAAAGATAGTAGTTAAGTACACAAAGTAGTCTTTAAAACATATTTTATTTTAAACTTGCTTAACAAAAGCAAGCTTGCAACACACGGTCCCCTTGATCGTTGATACCCAAAGACATTCCCACGCTTGCCCCAAAAGCTACTAACATCCCCATACCGTCTATGTACCTGAAAAACATGCATAGATTTGAAAAGTATAGTTAGCTTAAAGCTAGTGAGTTTCACAGGTTTTTATTCATAAGAAATAACCTTTTCTTATAAACAAAATTATGATAATACTAAACATATGAACCGTTCGTAGATTAGCTAGATCTTCCGACATGATAGCAACCAGAGCCCATAATCAACCCAAAACAAATAAGTGGTCCCCCTACTAATGCCTTTCAAAATATATTTCCCCGTCTAGACGACCAGCGCGACTGATCACGAGGTGGGTGGTCAAACCCGATAGATCTACCAATATACCCTGCGGTTCCCTCCAAGAACTAATGATTATGACTGCCATGGGAGACACCGTGCACAAAATGCACAGGAAAATAGCACTTACTCTGGCCATCATTTGGTTACGAAATGTACTAGTATACTTACCATAATTACAAAAGCATGTTAATCCCCCAATGTTTAAATACATTAAAACTAATGAAAGGGGCCGTGAAAACTCACCTCAAAGCTTGATACTGTAGCTAGCAAAATTTAAGTCCAAGTTTATTTCTGACCTAACCGTTCCCTATACAAATGGGACACTTTAATGGTCAATTAATAAGTCATTCCCGTGAGTTATCACCTAACTCACTTGATTATCAAGTCTACTTCCGCAAGTTATTCACCTCAACTTGTTAGACTTTAAAATGTTTATTTTTCAAAGAAAAGACGTTTAACCTTATTTGACACGTTGGTGATCCGAACCCTCGGTTTTATGCTTTGCAATTATAAGTGACCTTGTATATTTTAGTAAATTTTCTTAGCACCAAAATATAATTCGAGATATATGTATTATACATATAATTCATATTTGTAGTACAAGTATATCACATAACACTTAGTTATAAAATACTTATACTTGTAATATATCCAAGTTTACCATTTTTGCATAATAATGCTTAATTATTATATTTCTAAATAACAAATATATATATTATCAAAATATACATATTAACACTTATCATATTGATTATGAAGTAAAAATTCATAATTTTATTAGTTTGGCTAGAAATGGTGTAACGGCGCGGTTTCTAGCCGAACCGTAGTTCCCTACGCGTCAATTTACACATTTTCTTAAGTATAAACATTAAAATACTTATTAACACTCTAAGACACTTATTTTAAACATATTTTAGGTCCAAACTTGCTGATCTAAATCAGTTTCAAAACTTACGATTTAAGCGTTAAAATTACCGTTTTAACGCCTAGTTTTGCGTTTAAGTTATGTTTAAACATATAGAAAAATACCAAACTTATTATTTACTTAAAAATATAATTTTTATACTTGAAATGTATTTTTATAAGCTGATTAAGATCAGTTTTGAAATTGTAAGGTTTCAAGTACCGAAAAGTTGCGAAAAACCGAGCTTTTTACGCATAGAAGTCGGTTTTAAACACATTGTTTTAGTTCTAATCTTTATCATAGATTATTTTGGTCATTATAAGGCCAAAATAACTTGAATATTACTGATAAAAAATAACATTTCCAAAATCTCTTTATTCAAATGCCATAACTACCATTTTAAGTCATTTTTAAGCATTTTGAGCTATGCTATCATGACCCTATGTTAGATTTTTATGTTTTTATCCAAAAACACAATATTTACACCATCATATAACATCTTTTAAGAATCCACATCAGATCTAAAAATGCATGCATAAACTTATATTTTTATTATCAAAACTTGAATTTTTGAACATAGTGTCATAAGATAAATCCATTTTCAAGTCTAGAATCATATCATGCCTTTTGTTATAAGTTTTTAACCAACATTTACATTTTACATCAGCCTTGTTTTTATGCTTTTAACATGGAAAAACCCTTATAAAAACATAAATTTTTATCAAATAGTTACTTATAAATATCAAGTTTTCAAGAACATCAAATACCCATACATACTCATACATACATACGACACACATTCACATACATATTACACCATTTTCATCCATTCATTTAATTAACAAGGGTTGGTTTTTAAGTCTCCATTTAGCAAAGTTCAAGGTGTTGGTGAACATTCTTACAAAAACTCACTTAGAATTAGATTCAAAATTCAAGAAAAATGAAACTAAATAAGGCTCATTCCCTTGATGGTCTTGAGTTTTTTGAGAGAAAAGAAGATGGTTTTCTTGTTCAAGCTTCTTACAAGACTTGTAAATACTCCAAAACTCCACAAAATCACCAAATAGCTTTAGAAAGGAGATGATAGTAATGGGATTTGTTGAGTTAAGATTTGAAAAAAAAGAATATGAAGGGTTGGGGGTGGTGGACGGTTCAAGAGAAGAAGAAGAAGTGAGATGGAGTGTCTTGGATGTTGCACTTGCATGCATTTAAGAAGCTCAACTCATCATTACCTATTTGTAGCTTTTACACTTGTTATGAGGTAGAGAATGATTAGTGGCTTCCAAGATCAATATAGGATCTGATTTTTGTTAATTAAAATCGTAAATGGGGGTGGGTTTTTAAAGGGTTGGGTTAATTTTTATAATTAGGGGGTATTTTAGGTGATTTAGGGGTATAAAAATGATAAAAATACACCCTAATATAATTTCTTTTAACCCAATAAATTATGAATTATTAATACCCACTAAATCTTATAATTTTCACTGTATAATAAATATTTTAGGTGCTGGACGCTTAATTAGATCGAATTTGTCGGCTAAAAGCGCGCGTACGTGCTGTACCGGACACTGCGCGACAAAAACTTTAAATCAGCGTTTTTATTCGTTTTAACTAAACTTCCACTTATAAAATATCATTTTATGCTATTCCAAGCATATAGGGCCATTTCTGGATTTTAAAAATTTACCGGGTCGTCACCAACGCTTAATTCGGTTAATTTGTCGCAATGCGACGTCGTATTTTTCTAAAATTAAACAAATACAAATCCATGTATTTAGGGACTTTGCTAGACTATAAAGAGACTTTAATTTATCAAAATTAAATCTTACTCAAGCTTAACTTATTAATATATTTGATTACAGTACGGATTAAAATCTGAAAATTACGGGTTGTCACATGACTAACCCAATAAGGGTTTACAATAGGCTATTAAATTATTTCCAAAAGCAAGAATTTCCAGCCTTTATAAAGTGTTGTTCAGCATTCTTTGACCTACAGCACCTGAAAGTCCAACGAGATACCCATTTTAGTTCTTTAATACTATAATTAGGCTTCCCCTATAAGGATAGGGAATTCTGGGTCCCGTGACTAACCCAATAAGGGTGTACAATAGGCTATAAAATTATTTCCAAGAGTAAGAATTTCCAGCCTTTATAAAGTGTTGTTCAGTTTTCTTTGACCTACAGCACCTGAAAGTCCAACGAGATACCCGTTTTAGTTCGTTAATACTATAATTAGGCTTCCCCTATAAGGATAAGAGATTCTGGGTCCCGTGACTAACCCAATAAGGGTGTACAATAGGCTATAAAATTATTTCCAAGAGTAAGAATTTCTAGCCTTTATAAAGTGTTGTTCAGCATTCTTTGACCTACAGCACCTGAAAGTCCAACGAGATACCCATTTTAGTTCTTTAATACTATAATTAGGCTTCCCCTATAAGGATAGGTGATTCTGGGTCCCGTGACTAACCCAATAAGGGTATACAATAGGCTATAAAATATTTTCAAGAGTAAGAATTTCCAGCCTTTATAAAGTGTTGTTTAGCATTCTTTGACCTACAGCACCTGAAAGTCCAACGAGATACCCATTTTAGGTCTTTAATACTATAATTAGGCTTCCCCTATAAGGATAGGTGATTCTGGGTCCCGTGACTAACCCAATAAGGGTATACAATAGGCTATAAAATATTTTCAAGAGTAAGAATTTCCAGCCTTTATAAAGTGTTGTTCAGTATTCTTTGACCTACAGCACCTGAAAGTCCAACGAGATACCCATTTTAGTTCGTTAATACTATAATTAGGCTTCCCCTATAAGGATAGGAGATTCTGAGTCCCGTGACTAACCCAATAAGGGTGTACAATAGGCTATAAAATTATTTCCAAGAGTAAGAATTTCTAGCCTTTATAAAGTGTTGTTCAACATTCTTTGACCTACAGCACCTGAAAGTCCAACGAGATACCCATTTTAGATCTTTAATACTATAATTAGGCTTCCCCTATAAGGATAGGAGATTCTGGGTCCCGTGACTAACCAATAAGGGTTTACAATAGGCTATTAAATTATTTCCAAAAGCAAGAATTTCCAGCCTTTATAAAGTGTTGTTCAGCATTCTTTGACCTACAGCACCTGAAAGTCCAACGAGATACCCATTTTAGTTCTTTAATACTATAATTAGGCTTCCCCTATAAGGATAGGGAATTCTGGGTCCCGTGACTAACCCAATAAGGGTGTACAATAGGCTATAAAATTATTTCCAAGAGTAAGAATTTCCACCCTTTATAAAGTGTTGTTCAGTTTTCTTTGACCTACAGCACCTGAAAGTCCAACGAGATACCCGTTTTAGTTCGTTAATACTATAATTAGGCTTCCCCTATAAGGATAGGAGATTCTGGGTCCCGTGACTAACCCAATAAGGGTGTACAATAGGCTATAAAATTATTTCCAAGAGTAAGAATTTCTAGCCTTTATAAAGTGTTGTTCAGCATTCTTTGACCTACAGCACCTGAAAGTCCAACGACATACCCATTTTAGTTCTTTAATACTATAATTAGGCTTCCCCTATAAGGATAGGTGATTCTGGGTCCCGTGACTAACCCAATAAGGGTATACAATAGGCTATAAAATATTTTCAAGAGTAAGAATTTCCAGCCTTTATAAAGTGTTGTTTAGCATTCTTTGACCTACAGCACCTGAAAGTCCAACGAGATACCCATTTTAGGTCTTTAATACTATAATTAGGCTTCCCCTATAAGGATAGGTGATTCTGGGTCCCGTGACTAACCCAATAAGGGTATACAATAGGCTATAAAATATTTTTAAGAGTAAGAATTTCCAGCCTTTATAAAGTGTTGTTCAGTATTCTTTGACCTACAACATCTGAAAGTCCAACGAGATACCCATTTTAGTTCGTTAATACTATAATTAGGCTTCCCCTATAAGGATAGGAGATTCTGAGTCCCGTGACTAACCCAATAAGGGTGTACAATAGGCTATAAAATTATTTCCAAGAGTAAGAATTTCTAGCCTTTATAAAGTGTTGTTCAACATTCTTTGACCTACAGCACCTGAAAGTCTAACGAGATACCCATTTTAGTTCTTTAATACTATAATTAGGCTTCCCCTATAAGGATAGGAGATTCTGGGTCCCGTGACTAACCCAATAAGGGATTACAATAGGCTATTAAATTATTTCCAAGAGCAAGAATTTCCAGCCTTTATAAAGTGTTGTTCAACATTCTTTGACCTACAGCACCTGAAAATCCAACAAGATACCCATTTTAGTTCTTTAATACTATAATTAGGCTTCCCCTATAAGGATAGGTGATTCTGGGTCCCGTGACTAACCCAATAAGGGTATACAATAGGCTATAAAATATTTTCAAGAGTAAGAATTTCCAGCCATTATAAAGTGTTGTTCCGTATTGTTTGACCTACAGCACCTGAAAGTCCAACGAGATACCCATTTTAGTTTGTTAATACTATAATTAGGTTTCCCCTATAAGGATAGGAGATTCTGGGTCCCGTGACTAACCCAATAAGGGTGTAAAATAGGCTATAAAATTATTTCCAAGAGTAAGAATTTCTAGCCTTTATAAAGTGTTGTTCAGCATTCTTTGACCTACAGCACCTGAAAGTCCAACGAGATACCCATTTTAGTTCATTAATACTATAATAAGGCTTCCCCTATAAGGATAGGAGATTCTGAGTCCCGTGACTAACCCAAAAAGGGTGTACAATAGGCTATAAAATTATTTCCAAGAGTAAGAATTTCCAGCCTTTATAAAGTGTTGTTCAGTATTCTTTGACCTACAGCATCTGAAAGTCTAACGAGATACCCATTTTAGTTCGTTAATACTATAATTAGACTTCCCCTATAAGGATAGGAGATTCTGAGTCCCGTGACTAATCCAATAAGGGTGTACAATAGGCTATAAAATTATTTCCAAGAGTAAGAATTTCTAGCCTTAATAAAGTGTTGTTCAGCATTCTTTGACCTACAGCCCCTGAAAGTCCAACGAGATACCCATTTTAGTTTGTTAATACTATAATTAGGCTTCCCCTATAAGGATAGGTGATTCTGGGTCCCGTGACTAACCCAATAAGGGTTTACAATAGGCTATTAAATTATTTCCAAGAGCAAGAATTTCAGCCTTTATAAAGTGTTGTTCAGCATTCTTTGACCTACAGCACCTGAAAGTCCAACGAGATACCCATTTTAGTTCTTTAATACTATAATTAGGCTTCCCCTATAAGGATAGGTGATTCTGGGTTCCGTGACTAACCCAATAAGGGTATACAATAGGTTATAAAATATTTTTAAGAGTAAGAATTTCCAGCCTTTATAAAGTGTTGTTCAGTATTCTTTGACCTACAGCATCTGAAAGTCCAACGAGATACCCATTTTAGTTCGTTAATACTATAATTAGGCTTCCCCTATAAGGATAGGAGATTCCGAGTCCCGTGACTAACCCAATAAGGGTGTACAATAGGCTATAAAATTATTTCCAAGAGTAAGAATTTCTAGCCTTTATAAAGTGTTGTTCAGCATTCTTTGACCTACAGCATCTGAAAGTCCAACGAGATACCCATTTTAGTTCTTTAATACTATAATTAGGCTTCCCCTATAAGGATAGGAGATTCTGGGTCCCGTGACTAACCCAATAAGGGTTTACAATAGGCTATTAAATTATTTCCAAGAGCAAGAATTTCCAGCCTTTATAAAGTGTTGTTCAGCATTCTTTGACCTACAGCACCTGAAAATCCAACAAGATACCCATTTTAGTTCTTTAATACTATAATTAGGCTTCCCCTATAAGGATAGGTGATTCTGGGTCCCGTGACTAACCCAATAAGGGTATACAATAGGCTATAAAATATTTTCAAGAGTAAGAATTTCCAGCCATTATAAAGTGTTGTTCCGTATTGTTTGACCTACAGCACCTGAAAGTCCAACGAGATACCCATTTTAGTTTGTTAATACTATAATTAGGCTTCCCCTATAAGGATAGGAGATTCTGGGCCCCGTGACTAACCCAATAAGGGTGTACAATAGGCTATAAAATTATTTCCAAGAGTAAGAATTTCTAGCCTTTATAAAGTGTTGTTCAGCATTCTTTGACCTACAGCACCTGAAAGTCCATCGAGATACCCATTTTAGTTCTTTAATACTATAATTAGGCTTCCCCTATAAGGATAGGAGATTCTGAGTCCCGTGACTAACCCAATAAGGGTGTACAATAGGCTATAAAATTATTTCCAAGAGTAAGAATTTCCAGGCTTTATAAAGTGTTGTTCAGTATTCTTTGACCTACAGCACCTGAAAGTCCAACAAGATACCCATTTTAGTTCGTTAATACTATAATTAGGCTTCCCCTATAAGGATAGGAGATTCTGGGTCCCGTGACTAACCCAATAAGGGTGTACAATAGGCTATAAAATTATTTCCAAGAGTAAGAATTTCCAGCCTTTATAAAGTGTTGTTCAGTATTCTTTGACCTACAGCACCCGAAAGTCCAACGAGATACCCGTTTTAGTTCGTTAATACTATAAATAGGCTTCCCCTATAAGGATAGGAGATTCTGGGTCCGTGACTAACCAATAAGGGTGTACAAAAGGCTATAAAATTATTTCCAAGAGCAAGAATTTCCAGCCTTTATAAAGTGTTGTTCAGCATTCTTTGACCTACAGCACCTGAAAGTCCAACAAGATACCCATTTTAGTTCTTTAATACTATAATTAGGCTTGCCCTATAAGGATAGGTGATTCTGGGTCCCGTGACTAACCCAATAAGGGTATTCAATAGGCTATAAAATATTTTCAAGAGTAAGAATTTCCAGCCTTAATAAAGTGTTGTTCCGTATTCTTTAACCTACAGCACCTGAAAGTCCAACGAGATACCCATTTTAGTTTGTTAATACTATAATTAGGCTTCCCCTATAAGGATAGGAGATTCTGGGTCCCGTGACTAACCCAATAAGGGTGTACAATAGGCTATAAAATTATTTCCAAGAGTAAGAATTTCCAGCCTTTATAAAGTGTTGTTCAGTATTCTTTGACCTACAGCACCCGAAAGTCCAACGAGATACCCATTTTAGTTCGTTAATACTATAAATAGGCTTCCCTATAAGGATAGTAGATTCTGGGTCCCGTGACTAACCTAATAAGGGTGTACAATAGGCTATAAAATTATTTCCAAGAGTAAGAATTTCTAGCCTTTATAAAGTGTTGTTCAGCATTCTTTGACCTACAGCATCTGAAAGTCCAACGAGATACCCATTTTAGTTCTTTAATACTATAATTAGGCTTCCCCTATAAGGATAGGAGATTCTGGGTCCCGTGACTAACCCAATAAGGGTTTACAATAGGCTATTAAATTATTTCCAAGAGCAAGAATTTCCAGCCTTTATAAAGTGTTGTTCAGCATTCTTTGACCTACAGCACCTGAAAATCCAACAAGATACCCATTTTAGTTCTTTAATACTATAATTAGGCTTCCCCTATAAGGATAGGTGATTCTGGGTCCCGTGACTAACCCAATAAGGGTATTCAATAGGCTATAAAATATTTTCAAGAGTAAGAATTTCCAGCCTTAATAAAGTGTTGTTCCGTATTCTTTAACCTACAGCACCTGAAAGTCCAACGAGATACCCATTTTAGTTTGTTAATACTATAATTAGGCTTCCCCTATAAGGATAGGAGATTCTGGGTCCCGTGACTAACCCAATAAGGGTGTACAATAGGCTATAAAATTATTTCCAAGAGTAAGAATTTCCAGCCTTTATAAAGTGTTGTTCAGTATTCTTTGACCTACAGCACCCGAAAGTCCAACGAGATACCCATTTTAGTTCGTTAATACTATAAATAGGCTTCCCTATAAGGATAGGAGATTCTGGGTCCCGTGACTAACCTAATAAGGGTGTAGAATAGGCTATAAAATTATTTCCAAGAGTAAGAATTTCTAGCCTTTATAAAGTGTTGTTCAGCATTCTTTGACCTACAGCACCTGAAAGTCCAACGAGATACCCATTTTAGTTCTTTAATACTATAATTAGGCTTCCCCTATAAGGATAGGTGATTCTGGGTCCCGTGACTAACCCAATAAGGGTATACAATAGGCTATAAAATATTTTCAAGAGTAAGAATTTCCAGCCTTTATAAAGTGTTGTTTAGCATTCTTTGACCTACAGCACCTGAAAGTTCAACGAGATACCCATTATAGTTCTTTAATACTATAATTAGGCTTCCCCTATAAGGATAGGTGATTCTGGGTCCCGTGACTAACCCAATAAGGGTATACAATAGGTTATAAAATATTTTCAAGAGTAAGAATTTCCAGCCTTTATAAAGTGTTGTTCCGTATTCTTTAACCTACAGCACCTGAAGGTCCAACAAGATACCCATTTTAGTTCGTTAATACTATAATTAGGCTTCCCCTATAAGGATAGGAGATTCTGGGCCCCGTGACTAACCCAATAAGGGTGTACAATAGGCTATAAAATTATTTCCAAGAGTAAGAATTTCTAGCCTTTATAAAGTGTTGTTCAGCATTCTTTGACCTACAGCACCTGAAAGTCCACCGAGATACCCATTTTAGTTCTTTAATACTATAATTAGGCTTCCCCTATAAGGATAGGAGATTCTGAGTCCCGTGACTAACCCAATAAGGGTGTACAATAGGCTATAAAATTATTTCCAAGAGTAAGAATTTCCAGCCTTTATAAAGTGTTGTTCAGTATTCTTTGACCTACAGCACCTGAAAGTCCAACAAGATACCCATTTTAGTTCGTTAATACTATAATTAGGCTTCCCCTATAAGGATAGGAGATTCTGGGTCCCGTGACTAACCCAATAAGGGTGTACAATAGGCTATAAAATTATTTCCAAGAGTAAGAATTTCCAGCCTTTATAAAGTGTTGTTCAGTATTCTTTGACCTACAGCACCCGAAAGTCCAACGAGATACCTATTTTAGTTCGTTAATACTATAAATAGGCTTCCCCTATAAGGATAGGAGATTCTGGGTCCCGTGACTAACCCAATAAGGGTGTACAAAAGGCTTTAAAATTATTTCCAAGAGCAAGAATTTCCAGCCTTTATAAAGTGTTGTTCAGCATTCTTTGACCTACAGCACCTGAAAGTCCAACAAGATACCCATTTTAGTTCTTTAATACTATAATTAGGCTTGCCCTATAAGGATAGGTGATTCTGGGTCCCGTGACTAACCCAATAAGGGTATTCAATAGGCTATAAAATATTTTCAAGAGTAAGAATTTCCAGCCTTTATAAAGTGTTGTTCCGTATTCTTTAACCTACAGCACCTGAAAGTCCAACGAGATACCCATTTTAGTTTGTTAATACTATAATTAGGCTTCCCCTATAAGGATAGGAGATTCTGGGTCCCGTGACTAACCCAATAAGGGTGTAAAATAGGCTATAAAATTATTTCCAAGAGTAAGAATTTCCAGCCTTTATAAAGTGTTGTTCAGTTTTCTTTGACCTACAGCACCTGAAAGTCCAACGAGATACCCGTTTTAGTTCGTTAATACTATAATTAGGCTTCCCCTATAAAGATAGGAGATTCTGGGTCCCGTGACTAACCCAATAAGGGTGTACAATAGGCTATAAAATTATTTCCAAGAGTAAGAATTTCTAGCCTTTATAAAGTGTTGTTCAGCATTCTTTGACCTACAGCACCTGAAAGTCCAACGAGATACCCATTTTAGTTCTTTAATACTATAATTAGGCTTCCCCTATAAGGATAGGTGATTCTGGGTCCCGTGACTAACCCAATAAGGGTATACAATAGGCTATAAAATATTTTCAAGAGTAAGAATTTCCAGCCTTTATAAAGTGTTGTTTAGCATTCTTTGACCTACAGCACCTGAAAGTTCAACGAGATACCCATTATAGTTCTTTAATACTATAATTAGGCTTCCCCTATAAGGATAGGTGATTCTGGGTCCCGTGACTAACCCAATAAGGGTATACAATAGGTTATAAAATATTTTCAAGAGTAAGAATTTCCAGCCTTTATAAAGTGTTGTTCCGTATTCTTTAACCTATAGCACCTGAAGGTCCAACAAGATACCCATTTTAGTTCGTTAATACTATAATTAGGCTTCCCCTATAAGGATAGGAGATTCTGGGCCCCGTGACTAACCCAATAAGGGTGTACAATAGGCTATAAAATTATTTCCAAGAGTAAGAATTTCTAGCCTTTATAAAGTGTTGTTCAACATTCTTTGACCTACAGCACCTGAAAGTCCATCGAGATACCCATTTTAGTTCTTTAATACTATAATTAGGCTTCCCCTATAAGGATAGGAGATTCTGAGTCCCGTGACTAACCAATAAGGGTGTACAATAGGCTATAAAATTATTTCCAAGAGTAAGAATTTCCAGCCTTTATAAAGTGTTGTTCAGTATTCTTTGACCTACAGCACCTGAAAGTCCAACAAGATACCCATTTTAGTTCGTTAATACTATAATTAGGCTTCCCCTATAAGGATAGGAGATTCTGGGTCCCGTGACTAACCCAATAAGGGTGTACAATAGGCTATAAAATTATTTCCAAGAGTAAGAATTTCCAGCCTTTATAAAGTGTTGTTCAGTATTCTTTGACCTACAGCACCCGAAAGTCCAACGAGATACCCATTTTAGTTCGTTAATACTATAAATAGGCTTCCCCTATAAGGATAGGAGATTCTGGGTCCCGTGACTAACCCAATAAGGGTGTACAAAAGGCTATAAAATTATTTCCAAGAGCAAGAATTTCCAGCCTTTATAAAGTGTTGTTCATCATTCTTTGACCTACAACACCTGAAAGTCCAACAAGATACCCATTTTAGTTCTTTAATACTATAATTAGGCTTGCCCTATAAGGATAGGTGATTCTGGGTCCCGTGACTAACCCAATAAGGGTATTCAATAGGCTATAAAATATTTTCAAGAGTAAGAATTTCCAGCCTTTATAAAGTGTTGTTCCGTATTCTTTTACCTACAGCACCTGAAAGTCCAACGAGATACCCATTTTAGTTTGTTAATACTATAATTAGGCTTCCCCTATAAGGATAGGAGATTCTGGGTCCCGTGACTAACCCAATAAGGGTGTAAAATAGGCTATAAAATTATTTCCAAGAGTAAGAATTTCCAGCCTTTATAAAGTGTTGTTCAGTTTTCTTTGACCTACAGCACCTGAAAGTCCAACGAGATACCCGTTTTAGTTCGTTAATACTATAATTAGGCTTCCCCTATAAGGATAGGAGATTCTGGGTCCCGTGACTAACCCAATAAGGGTGTACAATAGGCTATAAAATTATTTCCAAGAGTAAGAATTTCTAGCCTTTATAAAGTGTTGTTCAGCATTCTTTGACCTACAGCACCTGAAAGTCCAACGAGATACCCATTTTAGTTCTTTAATACTATAATTAGGCTTCCCCTATAAGGATAGGTGATTCTGGGTCCCGTGACTAACCCAATAAGGGTATACAATAGGCTATAAAATATTTTCAAGAGTAAGAATTTCCAGCCTTTATAAAGTGTTGTTTAGCATTCTTTGACCTACAGCACCTGAAAGTTCAACGAGATACCCATTATAGTTCTTTAATACTATAATTAGGCTTCCCCTATAAGGATAGGTGATTCTGGGTCCCGTGACTAACCCAATAAGGGTATACAATAGGTTATAAAATATTTTCAGGAGTAAGAATTTCCAGCCTTTATAAAGTGTTGTTCCGTATTCTTTAACCTACAGCACCTGAAGGTCCAACAAGATACCCATTTTAGTTCGTTAATACTATAATTAGGCTTCCCCTATAAGGATAGGAGATTCTGGGCCCCGTGACTAACCCAATAAGGGTGTACAATAGGCTATAAAATTATTTCCAAGAGTAAGAATTTCTAGCCTTTATAAAGTGTTGTTCAGCATTCTTTGACCTACAGCACCTGAAAGTCCATCGAGATACCCATTTTAGTTCTTTAATACTATAATTAGGCTTCCCCTATAAGGATAGGAGATTCTGAGTCCCGTGACTAACCCAATAAGGGTGTACAATAGGCTATAAAATTATTTCCAAGAGTAAGAATTTCCAGCCTTTATAAAGTGTTGTTCAGTATTCTTTGACCTACAGCACCTGAAAGTCCAACAAGATACCCATTTTAGTTCGTTAATACTATAATTAGGCTTCCCCTATAAGGATAGGAGATTCTGGGTCCCGTGACTAACCCAATAAGGGTGTACAATTGGCTATAAAATTATTTCCAAGAGTAAGAATTTCCAGCCTTTATAAAGTGTTGTTCAGTATTCTTTGACCTACAGCACCCGAAAGTCCAACGAGATACCCATTTTAGTTCGTTAATACTATAAATAGGCTTCCCCTATAAGGATAGGAGATTCTGGGTCCCGTGACTAACCCAATAAGGGTGTACAAAAGGCTATAAAATTATTTCCAAGAGCAAGAATTTCCAGCCTTTATAAAGTGTTGTTCAACATTCTTTGACCTACAGCACCTGAAAGTCCAACAAGATACCCATTTTAGTTCTTTAATACTATAATTAGGCTTGCCCTATAAGGATAGGTGATTCTGGGTCCCGTGACTAACCCAATAAGGGTATTCAATAGGCTATAAAATATTTTCAAGAGTAAGAATTTCCAGCCTTTATAAAGTGTTGTTCCGTATTCTTTAACCTACAGCACCTGAAAGTCCAACGAGATACCCATTTTAGTTTGTTAATACTATAATTAGGCTTCCCTATAAGGATAGGAGATTCTGGGTCCCGTGACTAACCCAATAAGGGTGTAAAATAGGCTATAAAATTATTTCCAAGAGTAAGAATTTCCAGCCTTTATAAAGTGTTGTTCAGTTTTCTTTGACCTACAGCACCTGAAAGTCCAACGAGATACCCGTTTTTGTTCGTTAATACTATAATTAGGCTTCCCCTATAAGGATAGGAGATTCTGGGTCCCGTGACTAACCCAATAATGGTGTACAATAGGCTATAAAATTATTTCCAAGAGTAAGAATTTCTAGCCTTTATAAAGTGTTGTTCAGCATTCTTTGACCTACAGCACCTGAAAGTCCAACGAGATACCCATTTTAGTTCTTTAATACTATAATTAGGCTTCCCCTATAAGGATAGGTGATTCTGGGTCCCGTGACTAACCCAATAAGGGTATACAATAGGCTATAAAATATTTTCAAGAGTAAGAATTTCCAGCCTTTATAAAGTGTTGTTTAGCATTCTTTGACCTACAGCACCTGAAAGTCCAACGAGATACCCATTTTAGGTCTTTAATACTATAATTAGGCTTCCCCTATAAGGATAGGTGATTCTGGGTCCTGTGACTAACCCAATAAGGGTATACAATAGGCTATAAAATATTTTTAAGAGTAAGAATTTCCAGCCTTTATAAAGTGTTGTTCAGTATTCTTTGACCTACAACATCTGAAAGTCCAACGAGATACCCATTTTAGTTCGTTAATACTATAATTAGGCTTCCCCTATAAGGATAGGAGATTCTGAGTCCCGTGACTAACCCAATAAGGGTGTACAATAGGCTATAAAATTATTTCCAAGAGTAAGAATTTCTAGCCTTTATAAAGTGTTGTTCAGCATTCTTTGACCTACAACACCTGAAAGTCCAACGAGATACCCATTTTAGTTCTTTAATACTATAATTAGGCTTCCCCTATAAGGATAGGAGATTCTGGGTCCGTGACTAACCTAATAAGGGTTTACAATAGGCTATTAAATTATTTCCAAGAGCAAGAATTTCCAGCCTTTATAAAGTGTTGTTCAACATTCTTTGACCTACAGCACCTGAAAGTCCAACAAGATACCCATTTTAGTTCTTTAATACTATAATTAGGCTTCCCCTATAAGGATAGGTGATTCTGGGTCCCGTGACTAACCCAATAAGGGTATACAATAGGCTATAAAATATTTTCAAGAGTAAGAATTTCCAGCCTTCATAAAGTGTTGTTCCGTATTCTTTGACCTACAGCACCTGAAAGTCCAACGAGATACCCATTTTAGTTTGTTAATACTATAATTAGGCTTCCCCTATAAGGATAGGAGATTCTGGGTCCCGTGACTAACCCAATAAGGGTGTAAAATAGGCTCTAAAATTATTTCCAAGAGTAAGAATTTCTAGCCTTTATAAAGTGTTGTTCAGCATTCTTTGACCTACAGCATCTGAAAGTCCAACGAGATACCCATTTTAGTTCGTTAATACTATAATTAGACTTCCCCTATAAGGATAGGAGATTCTGAGTCCCGTGACTAATCCAATAAGGGTGTACAATAGGCTATAAAATTATTTCCAAGAGTAAGAATTTCTAGCCTTTATAAAGTGTTGTTCAGCATTCTTTGACCTACAGCACCTGAAAGTCCAACGAGATACCCATTTTAGTTCTTTAATACTATAATTAGGCTTCCCCTATAAGGATAGGAGATTCTGGGTCCCGTGACTAACCCAATAAGGGTTTACAATAGGCTATTAAATTATTTCCAAGAGCAAGAATTTCAGCCTTTATAAAGTGTTGTTCAGCATTCTTTGACCTACAGCACCTGAAAGTCCAACGAGATACCCATTTTAGTTCTTTAATACTATAATTAGGCTTCCCCTATAAGGATAGGTGATTCTGGGTCCCGTGACTAACCCAATAAGGGTATACAATAGGTTATAAAATATTTTTAAGAGTAAGAATTTCCAGCCTTTATAAAGTGTTGTTCAGTATTCTTTGACCTACAGCATCTGAAAGTCCAACGAGATACCCATTTTAGTTCTTTAATACTATAATTAGGCTTCCCTTATAAGGATAGGAGATTCCGAGTCCCGTGACTAACCCAATAAGGGTGTACAATAGGCTATAAAATTATTTCCAAGAGTAAGAATTTCTAGCCTTTATAAAGTGTTGTTCAGCATTCTTTGACCTACAGCATCTGAAAGTCCAACGAGATACCCATTTTAGTTCTTTAATACTATAATTAGGCTTCCCCTATAAGGATAGGAGATTCTGGGTCCCGTGACTAACCCAATAAGGGTTTACAATAGGCTATTAAATTATTTCCAAGAGCAAGAATTTCCAGCCTTTATAAAGTGTTGTTCAGCATTCTTTGACCTACAGCACCTGAAAGTTCAACGAGATACCATTATAGTTCTTTAATACTATAATTAGGCTTCCCCTATAAGGATAGGTGATTCTGGGTCCCGTGACTAACCCAATAAGGGTATACAATAGGTTATAAAATATTTTTAAGAGTAAGAATTTCCAGCCTTTATAAAGTGTTGTTCAGTATTCTTTGACCTACAACATCTGAAAGTCCAACGAGATACCCATTTTAGTTCGTTAATACTATAATTAGGCTTCCCCTATAAGGATAGGAGATTCCGAGTCCCGTGACTAACCCAATAAGGGTGTACAATAGGCTATAAAATTATTTCCAAGAGTAAGAATTTCTAGCCTTTATAAAGTGTTGTTCAGCATTCTTGGACCTACAGCATCTGAAAGTCCAACGAGATACCCATTTTAGTTCTTTAATACTATAATTAGGCTTCCCCTATAAGGATAGGAGATTCTGGGTCCCGTGACTAACCCAATAAGGGTTTACAATAGGCTATTAAATTATTTCCAAGAGCAAGAATTTCCAGCCTTTATAAAGTGTTGTTCAGCATTCTTTGACCTACAGCACCTGAAAGTTCAACGAGATACCCATTATAGTTCTTTAATACTATAATTAGGCTTCCCCTATAAGGATAGGTGATTCTGGGTCCCGTGACTAACCCAATAAGGGTATACAATAGGTTATAAAAATATTTTCAAGAGTAAGAATTTCCAGCCTTTATAAAGTGTTGTTCCGTATTCTTTAACCTACAGCACCTGAAGGTCCAACAAGATACCCATTTTAGTTCGTTAATACTATAAATAGGCTTCCCCTATAAGGATAGGAGATTCTGGGCCCCGTGACTAACCCAATAAGGGTGTACAATAGGCTATAAAATTATTTCCAAGAGTAAGAATTTCTAGCCTTTATAAAGTGTTGTTCAGCATTCTTTGACCTACAGCACCTGAAAGTCCATCGAGATACCCATTTTAGTTCTTTAATACTATAATTAGGCTTCCCCTATAAGGATAGGAGATTCTGAGTCCCGTGACTAGCCCAATAAGGGTGTACAATAGGCTATAAAATTATTTCCAAGAGTAAGAATATCCAGCCTTTATAAAGTGTTGTTCAGTATTCTTTGACCTACAGCACCTGAAAGTCCAACAAGATACCCATTTTAGTTCGTTAATACTATAATTAGGCTTCCCCTATAATGTGACACCCGACAAATTCTGGTTAACAACGTTGTCTAGATGAAAGTCTACCTTAGCGAGTCACGCGTATATTGTACTTAACTGGGTTAGTTAAGTCGGGTTATGGTTCGGGAACTATTGGTTAGTCTAGAAGATCATTGGATGTTGGTCTAGAGGTTCGTTAGATGTCAGTCCTTAACCAAGTGTATAAACGGTGACGATTTGTAGGATCGTCAGGGCATACGGAACGTACGAGTCTCGAGTCCCGGGAATTGGTGAACGAGTGTAAATATGTGTATTTACTTGT
Organism: Ambrosia x helenae; assembly: GCA_030844895.1. NCBI lineage: Eukaryota > Viridiplantae > Streptophyta > Magnoliopsida > Asterales > Asteraceae > Ambrosia > Ambrosia x helenae. The sequence goes on from CM061226.1 coordinate 112,842,779, forward strand.
GTTAGGTGTTTACAATCATTATGTGACTTGTCGGTACGTGAATATGCATTAACATATGTTAAAACGGGGTTTAACGCGCAAAACGCACAAAACCAACCCCTATAGGCGATTAGGAAGCCTAATCACCTATAGGGGAGGCGAGTAGGGAACCCTAAGGGCGAGTAGGGCCCTACTCGTGTATAGGTAAGGGCGAATAGGCCCAATCACATGAACATTCAGGCGATTAGGAGCCCTAATCGCCTGAAACTGCTGCATACTCGCTAGTAACGGGCTGGACGACTAAAAACGACTATAAATACCATACTTAACCTCCTAAACTTCATTATACCAACCCTAGTCGTCCCATAACCCGCCCCAACACATAAACAACCTCTGGAAGGCGATTTTTGATCAAAACTCAAGGTTTCAAGCTTGAATCATCATACTTTCATAATCCTAAGGTTTGATTTTCATCCATAACTCTTTATAAACGTTTTTAATCAATCCCTAATGGTCCAGACCTGTTCATAAACGAAAAAGCTTTCTGAAAATCGTCAATAAGGGTTGTTAATCGGATTATAACTAATATACATGCGTTATGGGTGTGTATGATTAGAAAGCTAGGGTTTTTATGATTCATGATGATGGATTGATGTGTTATTATGTTAGGTCAGAATTGATATTGATATTATGATGCTAGAAATCTCAGTAAATGGTTATTAGGGTTATGATTACGCGTGTTAGTATGATGTTGCATGCTATGTGAATGGTGTTTGGATTACTTGGTTGCATGCAGGACTGATTATACGAAGTTAAACGAAGGATTTTGGGTTAAACATGTTTAGGATAGTGTTTGGGATGATATTGGGTGGTTACACACGTTCTGGATCTGATTTGGAGCGTTAAACGCGCGAAAAACCGGAACAGCAAGGTTACAGGCGAGTAGCATTCCTAATCGCCTATGTTATAGGCGAGTAGGGTGCTAATCGCCTATAACACAGGCGAGTAGAGGCCTACTCGTGTGAAAGATCAGGTGATTAGCCCTAATTGCTAGTAAGTTCATGTGAATAGCCCTAATTGCTAGTAAGTTCATGTGAATAGCCCTAATTGCTAGTAAGTTCATGTGAATAGCCCTAATTGCCTATAATAGAGGCGAGTAGGGTTTCTAATTGCTAGTTGACCAACCTAATTGCTAGTTGACTTTTCCTAATCGCGTGTACTGCGGCTGTAAGTGTAAATTAGCATTCCGAGACCCGATTTAACATGTAGTAACATGCTAGGAACCCCGTAACATGTCTAATAACTTGGTAACATATATTTGGATGTAATTCGGTGATACGTGAACTATGTGCTATAACCTGTTGTGCGTTAACGTATGTTAAGTGTAATTGCGTTATTGTATATTTTGGAGCGTAAACATAACACGGGGAGTCTCGGGTCACCAATGGGATGTCGAGTCTTGTACTTTGGGTCAGTTAAACAGTCACGGTGTTTTCAAACGAACTTGGTTATGGTCTGGACATCTAGGGACTAATTAACCTGCGGGTTATTAGTCTAAGTACTTGTAACTGTCGTATGTTAGGTCGCCGCTTTACGGGACTAGCATAGCAGCTGAGCTTACTCGGGTTAAGGAGTAACGCAACTTAAGGTGAGTTTACGGCCCCTCTTTTAAACTGGTTTTATACTTTCGGGGGAGAAAACATGTGTTAAAACGATTATTTGGTAACTACTGTCATACTATGGGTTTCTATTGTGTACTACACGATCTTTGGAAGTCCCGGGGGGAACCATGAATGTGCGGGTTTGCACAACGGGGAAATGTGAATAGCGCTATTGGGAGTGACCAACCCCGCTCGTCGGCTTGGAGGGCCGGGCGAGTGCATATTGTCTCAAACAGGAACAACAGGAACATTTGGAACTATTCGGGCACAACATCTGGTATTCGAGTTAGTAATGGTTTTCCAATCGTGGTAGTAACAAAACGTACGCCTAGCTAGCGTATACTGGTTTTCGATTTATTATAGTATGGATAGGTGGACTTGGTTCTTGGATACAAAACCTGTAAACTCACCAGCATTTTTGTGCTGACGTAAACTTTTACATGTTTTCTCAGGTCGCTAAGGTAGCACGACTGGACTAGGGCGCACGCGTCTGCACGGCGTCTTACTAGGGTTGCATGGTCTTTTGAACGTTGAACTATTGTTTCATTATTGAGATATTGTTTTTGAATAAGCTTCCGCTGTAAACGGGATTTTTAAAACTATGTTTTGAAATTGCATTTATATTCATTTAGACTTGTTTATTGTGATCGTTGGTTTGGATCCTGGTTTGTCATGCGCCTCGCGGTAAAAACTCCGCAAGTGGATTTTGAGGGTGTGACAGATTGGTATCAGAGCCAATGGTTATAGTGAACTAGGACTGCATGTAGAGTCTAGTCTATAGCCGAGTCGCACACACTAGACGATCACATGGTACTAAACATTATAGTGGTTTACGTATGGTCTTGTCGGGGTGTCTCTAAATCGTTGGTCTTTCTACGTTACATCATCCGTTCTATCTTAGGTTGGGTTACTTGTTTTCTAGGCAGTGTAGTCTATTGGGGTAACTCGTGTGCTCTTGAGAATTGTCCAAGGCTCGGACATCTCCCTTTCGCACTCCAATAGAAACACTTGTCATGAACTACCGTAGTATTACGGTGTGTAGCTAAGAGTCTATGTTCGGTGATTTGAACTTTGAACTAGGAGAACACTGGGAGGACCATGTAGAGCGGTTTATCATTTTGGGTGCACACAAAATCATAAACCGAAATGCATGGAAGTCCTGGTGAACTCTGGGTTTGGAGGGATAGTCCTGGATTGGATCTAGCTTTGATCTTGTGAACATTAGTGGTTATCTTTAACTGCGAAACTAAATTTTCTCGTTCTTTCTGCCAGAATCATGTCTGGAGTACGAGGAGGACGTGGAGGTGGTCGCAATGGTGGACGTGGTGGTGGTCGCGGTGGTGCTGGTGGTCGTGGTGGAGGTATTAACCTATCACAGGCTGATCTGAACAACTTGCTCCAAGCTGCCTTTCAGTTAGGGCACAACGGTGGTGGTAAGTTGATTTATCCATTTTCTTTGCCTTATTGGTGAACCTTGTTTACATTCTTCGTGGTTTCTCATACGTTCCATTTCAGGTGGTCCTGTTGACCCACCCCCACCCATGTGCACCTACAAGATGTTCCGGGACTGCAAGCCCCAGGAATTCTCTGGCACTGAGGGTGCGGTGAGCTTGCTTAGGTGGTTGGAGAAAGTGGAGTCGGTATTTCTGATGTGTAACTGTCTCCCAGAAGATCGGGTAAAGTATTCGGCTGCGTTATTTCAGGACGTGGCATTGACTTGGTGGAATGGCATCACCCAGAATATGGGTATTGGGGAGGCATATGCTATGCCATGGGAGAATTTTGTGCAGTTGCTGTAGCGTGAGTATTGTCCGAGGGAAGAGGTACAGAAGCTGGAGCATGAGGTGTGGAACCTCAAGATGACTGGGTCGGAAATCGAGAAGTATACTGTGAGACGGAATGAGTTGGCAGTGCTGTGTCCCGATTTGCACATGCCAGAATATCGTAGGATTGAACACTATGTCTCGGGGTTAGTGCCGGAAATTGCAGGGTTAGTGGCTGCGGGAAATCATCCTACGTATGCAGAGGTAGTCCGATCGGCCCATAGGATGACCAACTTAAAAGTGAATGAGGGGATGTTGCCTGCGAAGGGTTCAACTGTTAAGGCCCCAGAGAACAACAAGCGCAAGTGGGAAAATGACGGGAAAGGATCTGGGTCAGCACAGCAGGGTAAAAGGTTTGATAATGGGGGTTCATCTTCTTCGGGTAACAAGCAGGGTGGTTATGCGGGAAAACTGCCCAAATGCAACAAGTGTGGACGCCATCATCAAGGGAACTGCGACAGTAACCGTTGTCACCGCTGCCAGCGAATTGGGCATTATGCTAAAGATTGTCGGGTTACACTTCCATCGACTCAGGCTCCAACTAACAGCTCAGCTCCGACTACTCAGGGGACTACAGGGAAACAAGGATGCTACAACTGTGGCGACACTGGGCATTACAAGAAGGATTGCCCAAACTGAAGCAGGGTGGGAACAACGGGAATGGGAACAACGGGGGCGGCGGCAGAAATGCACGTGCCTTCGTCATTGGAGCTGCTGAGGCTAGACAGGACCCTGACACAGTCACCGGTACGTTTCTTCTCAATAATCGTTCTGTTAGCGTGTTATTTGATTCTGGTGCCGACAAGAGTTTTGTATCCATGGATGTTAGTCGACTGCTAGATGTAGTACCCGTACCATTAGAGACCAAGTATATTATTGAGTTGGCTGACGGTAAAACGATTGAAGCTACTAGTGTCCTACGGGAGTGTCAATTAGAGTTGTCGGGTTTATCGTTCCCCATCGACCTTATGCCGGTACCTTTGGGTAGTTTTGACGTTGTGGTAGGAATGGATTGGTTATCTTTGTATCGCGCGGAGATCGTCTGTTACGATAAGGTTATTCGGATTCCTCTCCCTGATGGAGAATTCCTTTCTGTGTACGGTATCAAGGGTGGTGTTCCGCTAAACATCATCTCTAGCATGAAAGCCCTTAAGTGTCTTCGAAAGGGTTATCCAGCTGTTTTGGCGCTTTTATCTGTTTCCTCTGTTGATGAGAAGAAGATCGACGACATTCCGGTGGTACGCGAGTTTCCTGATGTTTTTCCCGATGATTTATCTGGTCTTCCTCCTCATCGTCAAGTCGAGTTCGGTATTGATCTTGTACCAGGGGCTGCTCCTATTGCTCGGGCCCCCTACCGTCTTGCACCTCCCGAGATGCAGGAATTGTCTAGTCAGTTATAGGAACTCTTGGACAAGGGTTTCATCCGGCCAAGTTCTTCCCCTTGGGGAGCCCCGATTCTATTTGTTAAGAAGAAGGATGGAAGTTTCCGGTTGTGTGTGGACTACAGAGAACTGAACAAATTGACCGTCAAGAACCGTTATCCTCTTCCACGTATTGATGATCTATTCGACCAGCTTCAGGGTTCTAGTTATTATTCCAAGATCGATTTGAGGTCCGGTTATCACCAGCTGCGCGTCAGGGAGGCTGACGTTGCAAAGACTGCTTTTCGAACACGTTATGGCCATTTCGAATTCTTGGTCATGCCTTTCGGTCTCACGAACGCACCGGCGGTTTTCATGGATTTGATGAACCGCGTCTGTAAACCGTATCTGGACAAGTTTGTCATTGTGTTTATTGATGACATTCTGATCTACTCTAAGAACGAGACCGAACACGGGGAACATCTGCGGTTAGTTTTGGAACTCTTGCGACGGGAACAACTTTACGCCAAGTTCTCAAAGTGTGACTTTTGGTTACGCGAAGTTCAATTCCTAGGACATGTGGTTAATGAACTAGGGATTCATGTCGATCCAGCAAAAATCGAAGCGATCAAGGACTGGGGAGCACCAAAGACGCCAACTGAGGTGCGGAAATTCCTAGGCCTTGCGGGCTACTATCGTCGGTTCATTCAGGGGTTCTCGAAGATTGCTCAACCCCTCACCATTCTCACTCAGAAGGATAGGAAGTTCGACTGGGGTGAACCACAAGAGTCAGCGTTTGAAGAACTGAAGTCTAAACTGTGTTCTGCTCCTATTTTGTCTTTACCTGAGGGTCCTGATGATTTCGTTGTCTACTGTGATGCTTCTATTCATGGTCTCGGTTGCGTATTGATGCAACGCGAGAAAGTGATCGCGTATGCTTCTCGTCAACTCAAGGTGCACGAGAAGAACTACACAACTCATGACTTGGAGTTGGGTGCCGTGGTATTCGCGTTGAAAATTTGGAGACATTACTTGTACGGTACCAAATGCACCATCTACACCGATCACAAGAGTCTCCAACACATTTTTGACCAACAACACTTGAACATACGGCAGCGTCGCTGGATTGAACTTTTGAACGACTATGATTGTGCTATTAAGTACCATCCTGGCAAGGCGAATGTTGTAGCAGACGCCTTGAGCAGGAAGGAATCAACTAAACCTCGTCGCGTTCGGGCGTTGCAACTCACTATCCATTCGTCGTTACCTGATCAACTCCGTTCTGCCCAGTTGGAAGCTTTGAAGGAGGAAAACCTTAAGGCTGAAACTATGCACGGTGCCGACAAGCACCTAGAGCGAAGGCCTGATGGCCTGCACTATTTCGCAGAACGTATATGGGTTCCTTTATTCGGGGGACTACGGGAGCTTGTCCTTGATGAGGCTCATAAGTCCCGGTATTCTATTCATCCTGGTTCGGATAAGATGTACCAAGATCTGAAGGTGCTTTACTGGTGGCCAAACATGAGGTCGGACATAGCCTCATACGTGAGCAAATGCTTGACCTGTGCTAAGGTCAAGGTGGAATACCAGAAACCGTCGGGTCTCTTGCAACAACCTGAAATTCCGGAATGGAAATGGGAACGGATTACTATGGATTTTGTCACACAACTTCCTAAATCACCAAGCGGGAATGACAAGATATGGGTGATTGTCGATCGGTTGACGAAATCAGCTCATTTTCTTGCTATTAAGGAGACCGACACCATGGATCGGTTGGCTCGTCTTTACTTGAAAGAAGTTGTTTCTAAGCACGGGGTGCCAGTTTCTATTATCTCGGATCGTGACTCTCATTTTACTTCTCACTTCTGGAAGTCCTTGCACAAGGCTTTGGGTACCCAACTAGACATGAGTACGGCTTACCATCCACAGACTGACGGTCAGAGTGAGCGTACGATTCAAACTTTAGAAGACATGCTGCGGGCATGTGTGATCGATTTTGGCAAGGGTTGGGAAGCTCATCTACCGTTAGTAGAATTCTCGTATAATAACAGTTATCACACGAGCATCAAGGCTGCTCCGTTCGAAGCACTGTACGGACGGAAATGCCGTTCTCCTCTTTGTTGGGCTGAAGTGGATGAGAGTCAACTCACTGGGCCTGAACTAGTGTACGAAACTTCGGAAAAGATCGTACAGATTCGTAATCGGTTGGCGGCGGCACGGGACGGCAAAAGAGTTATGCTGATCAGCGTCGCAAACCACTGGAATTCCAAGTCAATGACAAGGTACTTCTAAAAGTCTCACCGTGGAAGGGCGTCATACGCTTTGGGAAGTGTGGCAAACTCAATCGCGGTATGTCGGCCCATTTACGATCCTGGAACGGATTGGGCCGGTGGCATATCGACTTGATCTACCGACGGAGCTCGGTAACGTACATAACGTCTTTCACATGTCAAACTTGAAGAAGTGTCTGGCTGACGAGTCTCTCATCGTTCCACTAGAAGAGATCAAGGTTGATGATCGTCTTCGGATTGTGGAAGAACTGTGGAGATCCTTGATTACAAGATTCGTAGCCTACGTCACAGCAAGATTCGTATCGTTAAGGTTCGGTGGAACTCGAACGGGGACGGAGTATACGTGGGAACGGGAGGATCAGATGAAGTCTAAGTATCCTCATCTTTTTCCTAAGGAAGCGTTCGAGTCGAGACATGTCTCTTCGGCAGCTGAATGAATCTCGGGGCGAGATTCCTTTTAACGTGGGGATGATGTGACAACTCGGGTAAATCTCTCTTTTGGTTTCTATCTTTTTGTTTGTTTCCTTCGTTATTTCTTTTGTTCTTTTGGTACTTGTGCAATTTTCGGGACGAAAATTCTTTTAACGTGGGGATGATGTGACACCGGCAAATTCTGGTTAACAACGTTGTCTAGATGAAAGTCTACCTTAGCGAGTCACGCGTATATTGTACTTAACTGGGTTAGTTAAGTCGGGTTATGGTTCGGGAACTATTGGTTAGTCTAGAAGATCATTGGATGTTGGTCTAGAGGTTCGTTAGATGTCAGTCCTTAACCAAGTGTATAAAACGGTGACGATTTGTAGGATCGTCAGGGCATACGGAACGTACGAGTCTCGAGTCCCGGGAATTGGTGAACGAGTGTAAATATGTGTATTTACTTGTGTTATGTGTTTACAATCATTATGTGACTTGTCGGTACGTGAATATGCATTAACATATGTTAAAACGGGGTTTAACGCGCAAAACGCACAAAACCAACCCCTATAGGCGATTAGGAAGCCTAATCACCTATAGGGGAGGCGAGTAGGGAACCCTAAGGGCGAGTAGGGCCCTACTCGTGTATAGGTAAGGGCGAATAGGCCCAATCACATGAACATTCAGGCGATTAGGAGCCTAATCGCTGAAACTGCTGCATACTCGCTAGTAACGGGCTGGACGACTAAAAACGACTATAAATACCATACTTAACCTCCTAAACTTCATTATACCAACCCTAGTCGTCCCATAACCGCCCCAACACATAAACAACCTCTGGAAGGCGATTTTTGATCAAAATCAAGGTTTCAAGCTTGAATCATCATACTTTCATAATCTAAGGTTTGATTTTCATCTATAACTCTTTATAAACGTTTTTAATCAATCCCTAATGGTCCAGACCTGTTCATAAACGAAAAAGCTTTCTGAAAATCGTCAATAAGGGTTGTTAATGGATTATAAACTAATATACATGCGTTATGGGTGTGTATGATTAGAAAGCTAGGGTTTTTATGATTCATGATGATGGATTGATGTGTTATTATGTTAGGTCAGAATTGATATTGATATTATGATGCTAGAAATCTCAGTAAATTGGTTATTAGGGTTATGATTATAGCGTGTTAGTATGATGTTGCATGCTATGTGAATGGTGTTTGGATTACTTGGTTGCATGCAGGACTGATTATACGAAGTTAAACGAAGGATTTTGGGTTAAAATGTTTAGGATAGTGTTTGGGATGATATTGGGTGGTTACACACGTTCTGGATCTGATTTGGAGCGTTAAACGCGCGAAAAAACGGAACAGCAAGGTTACAGGGAGTAGCATTCCTAATCGCCTATGTTATAGGCGAGTAGGGTGCTAATCGCCTATAACACAGGCGAGTAGAGGCCTACTCGTGTGAAAGATCAGGTGATTAGCCCTAATTGCTAGTAAGTTCATGTGAATAGCCCTAATTGCTAGTAAGTTCATGTGAATAGCCCTAATTGCTAGTAAGTTCATGTGAATAGCCCTAATTGCCTATAATAGAGGCGAGTAGGGTTTCTAATTGCTAGTTGACCAACCTAATTGCTAGTTGACTTTTCCTAATCGCGTGTACTGCGGCTGTAAGTGTAAATTAGCATTCCGAGACCGATTTAACATGTAGTAACATGCTAGGAACCCCGTAACATGTCTAATAACTTGGTAACATATATTTGGATGTAATTCGGTGATACGTGAACTATGTGCTATAACCTGTTGTGCGTTAACGTATGTTAAGTGTAATTGCGTTATTGTATATTTGGAGCGTAAACATAACACGGGGAGTCTCGGGTCACCAATGGGATTCGAGTCTTGTACTTTGGGTCAGTTAAACAGTCACGTGTGTTTTCAAACGAACTTGGTTATGGTCTGGACATCTAGGGACTAATTAACCTGCGGGTTATTAGTCTAAGTACTTGTAACTGTCGTATGTTAGGTCGCCGCTTTACGGGACTAGCATAGCAGCTGAGTTTACTCGGGTTAAGGAGTAACGCAACTTAAGGTGAGTTTACGGCCCCTCTTTTAAACTGGTTTTATACTTTCGGGGGAGAAAACATGTGTTAAAACGATTATTGGTAACTACTGTCATACTATGGTTTCTATTGTGTACTACACGATCTTTGGAAGTCCCGGGGGGAACCATGAATGTGCGGGTTTGCACAACGGGGAAATGTGAATAGCGCTATTGGGAGTGACCAACCCCGCTCGTCGGCTTGGAGGGCGGGCGAGTGCATATTGTCTCAAACAGGAACAACAGGAACATTTGGAACTATTAGGGCACACATCTGGTATTCGAGTTAGTAATGGTTTTCCAATCGTGGTAGTAACAAAACGTACGCTAGCTAGCGTATACTGGTTTTCGATTTATTATAGTATGGACAGGTGGACTTGGTTCTTGGATACAAAACCTGTAAACTCACCAGCATTTTTGTGCTGACGTAAACTTTTACATGTTTTCTCAGGTCGCTAAGGTAGCACGACTGGACTAGGGCGCACGCGTCTGCACGGCGTCTTACTAGGGTTGCATGGTCTTTTGAACGTTGAACTATTGTTTCATTATTGAGATATTGTTTTTGAATAAGCTTCCGCTGTAAACGGGATTTTTAAAACTATGTTTTGAAATTGCATTTATATTCATTTAGACTTGTTTATTGTGATCGTTGGTTTGGATCCTGGTTTGTCATGCGCCTCACGGTAAAACTCCGCAAGTGGATTTTGAGGGTGTGACATATAAGGATAGGAGATTCTGGGTCCCGTGACTAACCCAATAAGGGTTGAACTGGTAGGCTATAAAATTATTTCCAAGAGTAAGGAATTCCAGCCTTTATAAAGTGTTGTTCAGTTATACTTTGACCTAAAGCACGAAAGTCCAACGAGATACCCATTTAGTTCGTTAATACTATAAATGCTTCCCCTATAAGGATAGGAGATTCTGGGTCCGTGACTAACCCAATAAGGGTGTACAATAGGCTATAAAATTATTTCCAAGAGTAAGAATTTCCAGCCTTTATAAAGTTGTTGTTCAGTATTCTTTGACTACAGCACCCGAAAGTCCAACGAGATACCCATTTTAGTTCGTTAATACTATAAATAGGCTTCCCTATAAGGATAGGAGATTTGGGTCCCGTGACTAACCCAATAAGGGTGTACAAAAGGCTATAAAATTATTTCCCAAGAGCAAGAATTTCAGCCTTTATAAAGTGTTGTTCAGCATTCTGTGACCTACAGCACCTGAAAGTCCAACGAGATACCATTTAGTTCGTTTGTTGTTCAGTATTCTTTGACCTACAGCACCTGAATGTCCAACGAGACACCCATTTTAGTTTGTTAATACTATAATTAGGCTTCACCCATAAGGATAGGAGATTTGGGGTCCTGTGACTAACCCAATAAGGGTGTACATTAGGGTATAAAATTATATCCAAGAGTAAGAATTTCCAGCCTTTATAAACTGTTGTTCAGTATTGTTTGACCTACAGCACCTGATGTCCAACGAGACACCCATTTTAGTTTGTTAATACTATAATTAGGCTTCTCCTATAAAGGATAGGAGATTCGGGGTCCTGTGACTAACCCAATAAGGGTGTACATTAGGCTATAAAATTATTTCCAAGAGTAAGAATTTCCAGCCTTTATAAACTGTTGTTCAGAATTCTTTGACCTACAGCACCGGAAATGTCCAACGAGACACCATTTTAGTTTGTTAATACTATAATTAGGCTTCTCCTATAAGGATAGGAGATTCGGGGTCCTGTGACTAACCCCAATAAGGTGTACATTAGGCTATAAAATTATTTCCAAAAGTAAGAATTTTCAGCCTTTATAAACTGTTGTTCAGTATTCTTTGACCTATAGCACCTGAATGTCCAAAGACACCCATTTTAGTTTGTTAATGCTATAATTAGGTTTCACCCATTAAGGATAGGAGATTTGGGGTCCTTGTGACTAACCCAATAAGGGTGTACATTAGGGTATAAAATTATTTCAAGAGTAAGAATTTCCAGCATTTATAAAGTGTTGTTCAGTATTCTTTGGACCTACAGCACCTGAAAGTCCAACGAGATACCCATTTTAGTTCGTTAATACTATAATTAGGCTTCCCATATGAGGATAGGAGAATTTGGGTCCCGTGACTAACCCAATAAGGGTGTACATTAGGCTATAAATTATTTCCAAGAGTAAGAATTTCTAGCCTTTATAAAGTGTTGTTCAGCAATCTGTGACCTACACACCTGAAAGTCCAACGAGATACCATTTTAGTTCGTTTGTTTGTTCAGTATTCTTTGACCTACAGCACCTGAATGTCCAACGAGAACCCATTTTAGTTTGTTAATACTATATTTAGCTTCACCATAAGGATAGTAGATTTGGGGTCCTGTGACTAACCCAATAAGGGTGTACATTAGGGTATAAAATTATTTCCAAGAGTAAGAATTTCCAGCCTTTATAAACTGTTGTTCAGTATTGTTTGACCTAACAGCACCTGAATGTACAACGAGACACCCAATTTAGATTGTTAATACTATAATTAGGCTTCTCCTATAAGGATAGGAGATTCGGGGTCCTGTGACTAACCCAATAAGGGTGTAAATTAGGCTATAAAATTATTTTCCAAGAGTAAGAATTTCCAGCCTTTATAAACTGTTGTTCAGAATTCTTTGACCTACAGCACCGGAATGTCAACGAGACACCATTTTAGTTTGTTAATACTATAATTAGGCTTCTCCTATAAGGATAGGAGATTCGGGGTCCTGTGGACTAACCCAATAAGGGTGTACATTAGGCTATAAATTATTTCGAAAAAGTAAGAATTTTCA
>CM061226.1:112855310-112878416 GCA_030844895.1 Ambrosia x helenae
CCCAGGAAACAATTGGTCGACTGTCTCTTCCGCACCTTCACATAAACCGCAACGAGTGTTCCGAATGCTAATATTTGTTTTGGCTAACGCTGTCTTCGTGGGAATACGATCAAGCCAAGTTTGCCACATAAAAATGTTGCATTTCGCTGGGATCCATTTGCTCCACTTCATAACGTTTGGACAATCTTCGTGCTCGATGCTTCTGACCCACTATTTAGTGTCCTTAACACCTAGTTGTTGTACCGAATAATTGTTCCAGGTCCATGTATCCTTACCCGCTGACAAAACAACATTAGCAACCATCCGCGAACAAGAAATCAGTTGCTGAATTTCCTGTGCAGAATCCGAGTAATGTTTTCAATCCCACATCAAGATTCCAGCAAAATCATGTTGACCCACTCGATCAGCAACAACACACCACTTCCTCTTTTTGAGATGAAATAGGTCCGGATACAAAGTTTTAAGCGGCACCCGATCTATCCAGGATCTATCCAGAACTTTATATCATTACCATTCCCACTTTACCTTGAATTAAGCAGCTAAACGTCGAACCATCAACCATCAAACGAGTGCCACTTTTGACAATCACAGCCCAGGGGCCTCTTACAAGAGGATTACAAGGCAGGAGTTATAACGCCGATTAGATCCATGGATTGCATCTACAACTCTACACCACAAGGCATTCGACTCATTTCTATATCTCCATATTCATTTCAGTAAAAGAGCATTGTTCGAGTCCTCCAACTTAGATAATCCAAGACCACCATGTTCTTTAGATCTAGTGACCACATCCCACCTAACCCAATGCACCTTATTAACGTCAACATTACCTCCCCATAGAAATTTCTTGATCAAAGCCTCAAGTTTGTTTTTAACCGTAACCGGGGCCTTGAACAAAGAAAAGTAGTACGTTGGAAACTCTCCAATACGGATTTAATTAAGACAACCCGACCGGCAATAGATAAAACTTTTGCCTTCCACTTCGAGAGCCTCTTTCTAAACACCTCAACAACGGGGTCCCAACTAGATACCCTATTCATGTTTCCGCCCACTTGAATGCCAAGGTACTTGAACGGAATCTCCCCCGAAGAACACCCCAAATCTAAGGCTTTAAACTTTTAAATCGTCCCCATCCACCCCAATACCATAAAACGTAGACTTGGATAGATTAATTTTTAGCCCCGAACATAAGTGAAAAATTCTCAAAATTCTTTTCAGCACTTTAAAATTACCTTCCGACCACTCTCCCATAATCATAGCGTCGTTCGCGAAGAATAAATGAGAAACACATGGTCCACCATTCGGGAGATTAATCCCACTAAAAACCCCGTCATCACACGCCTTCTTTATAAGCCCCGACAAAGCTTCCATGGCTATAATGAATAAGAATGGAGAGATAGGATCTCCTTGACGCATGCCTTTCTCGCAAGAAAACTCATACGTAGGAGACCCATTAACCAGAACAGACGACCGAGCCGATGAGAGAACCCCGTATATCCAATCACACCACGTGTCCGGAAAACCCATCTGTCTCATTACCATACCAATAAAACCCCAAATGATATTATCGTAAGCTTTCTCGAAGTCTATTTTGAACATAAACGCTTGCTTCTTGCTGCATTTAGCCCACGCCAACACTTCACTAACAACCAAAGGGCCATCGAGAATATATCTACCGCCTATGAAAGCCGTTTGGGTTTCATGAATCAACTTGTCCATAACCAACTTTAATCTACATGCAAGTACTTTCGAAATAATTTTACTAACCACTCCAATCAAATTTATTGGTCTATATTCACCCAACATCACCGGATCTTTAACTTTTGGGATTAGAGTGATGAAAGAAGAACCAACTCCTCGCCGAATACTTGCATTAGAATAGAAGTCTTGAAAATATCAATGAAATCCTGCACAAAAAGAGACCAATATTTTTTAATAAAACGGAAATTAAAACCGTCTGGCCCCGGGGCTTTGTCACTGCCACACCCAAACGCAGCCTTCTTAATTTCAGCTTCTACAAACGGCTCCACCAGAAACCTCGTGTCCACCCTCGAAACCTGCTTTAAGCCGTAACACTGAAGCACCGGCCTATTCTTCAACTCCTCAGAAAATTTGTTCCGGAAGAAATGAAGAACCTTACTTTTAATCAAACTAGGACGCGTCTCCCAAACCCCATTAATGTCGAGGCCAGGAATGGCATTACTTGCCTTCCTACTATTTATGTATCTGTGAAAAAAAGCCGAATTTTCATCACCTTCTTTAGCCCACTTGACCCGGGATTTTTGTTTGATGTCTCTAGATTTCCACATTTCCAACTCTCTCACCCGAACATTGCCTTCTTCAAAAGCCCAAGTTTCCTCCTCTGTCAGAGATCTCTCTTCCATTAAAAGTTGAAAACGTATCAATCTCCTTTCTCAATATCGTCTCCTCTTCGGACTCTTTATTTTTTATTTCTTTAATCCAATCTTTCAACTCTGATTTGATATTCTTCAACTTACACAGTAACCGCAAATCAGGAGCATTCTCATTACCCACCTCTTTTAAAGCAGCCCTTCCCACTACCTTATCAATCCCTTGCCTCGCTAACCATGAGTTGAAGAACCGAAACGGTTTCGAGCCGAAGTTCTGAGTCACAACCTTGAATAATAAGGGGCTGTGATCGATAGCTCTCGTGGAAGCGCTCTATATTCCGCATTTGGCCAATCCAACAAAATGCTCAGGGAAATGAGGATGCGATCAATACGACTACATTTGTCCCCAACACAATAGGTGAACTTACGACCTCTTAATAGATGTTCGCACAAACCAACATCTTCTATGAAATCATTAAACTCCCGAGACGCCACCGCATTGAATTTAGAGTTCTTACGCTCCTCTTTATGTCTAACACAATTATAATCCCCCCATAATCCAGTACTCGTGATTAATTCCCGAAACATTCTTGATATCGTTCCACACCCTTCTTTTTTCGGCAATCTTACGAGGAATGTATACATTACCACACGTAATTACTTTACCATTCTCCTTGAAGGAGCCCGTAGCAAAGATGAAATTCTTATGCTTCACCACCTTATCGACATCAAACGCCTTCGGATTCCAAACCATTAGAAGCCTACCCGATCTGCCATTAGATGGAACCCATTCAAAGTTATGATCCTCCCTTCCCCATATTTTTTCCATATTAACTCCTTCTAAGGAAATCAACCGAGTCTCTTGAATCAATAAGACTTCCGCTTCATTTTCTTTACGTAATGTCCGAATCCAATCCCTAACCATCTTGTTAATCGAGTTTTCAAATAGTTCGATATTAGTCGCTCCCAATTTAACTCCTAGAGCCATAGTGTCTTCGACCTCCTTGTTTATATCAAGACAGACATCCAAATGCTCTGCTGTATCCCCAACCCGTTCGTCTACTGCATCCATACCAACTTCACTATTGACCCCTCTGTTTAAATCAATAGTACAAAAAACCTCCTGGGCCTCTTCTACATTATCACCATCTTGGGCTAAACTACCAGACTCAACTTGGGCTGCACCTATATTATCTTGATTCTGGGCCGGGGTGCCATAAACGTTCCTTATGAATCTGTCAATATCGAATAAGTCTTCATCACTTTTGGGCCTTTTCTTGGGCCTATCATGGCCCACTGGGGAAACCGAATAATTTTTCCTAGCTTTCTTACGAAACCTTTAGCCTTATTTAAATTCCCTTTTCCTTTATCACCAATATTTTGTAACTGATCACCCGAGATGTTTTCCTCCAAGTCAACAGTCTCCCCTCTATTTTTGGAACCACAATAAATCCCATCAATAGGAGAGAGACTAGACTCATTAACTTTTTCCTTGATTACAGAGCCTTCCAAAAATACTTCACCATCATTCCCAAGATCCTGCATGATACTATCTTCTTTCTCCATCGAATTCGACTCCTCCTTATCACCAGTCACCCTCGGATCGTCTTCATCTATATCAACTAAACAGTCTGGCACCCAATCCCCCGGATCTTCTTCTATTACCACCGGGAAGACGTTGTTCTTCCAAGAAAGCTGGACATTATTATGGACCCTATTAACTGACTTACATAGGACCCCTAATAATACGTAAGACCAATCATCACCATCGTCCATGTTTGAAGTTGAATAACTTCACCAACAGTGGCCCTAATACCATTTATAATCGAATCAACCATAAGACACATCGGAATTCCATACACTTTAATCCATGCAATACGTTCAAACTCGATGATCTGACCCTCCCATTCTTCTAATGATTGAAAAAACCGTTTCCCATAGATTCTTCTTAGCAAGAAACCAACTTTATCATCAACAGACTCAAAAACTATTATCACGTTTAACCCTCCCACATATTTAATAGAAACCATCTTATTGATACTGATAGAAAACCAATGCCTTAGATTTGTAAGTGAACTAAAATCAACTACTTTGCCAAGTAACCATACATCATACCAATTGGCACGGCAAAGAATGTCGTCTGGAACCGAAATCTCCACTATTTCTTTAACCGGATCAATATCTAACAAGGTATCCTTGAAAGTCCTCCCACCAATATTGCTCGGCCCAGGTTTATCTACTACCACTTTTGGATCTTGCTCAGCATGTTCATTATTCGCAATCGGCTGCTCTTGCACTGGTCTCCAGACTTTTTCTTCCTTTCTTTGCATCCACATCCATCCACAAATCTGGCGATGACAATAAAGAGCTTGTACGAACCCATCCAAACGTCCTTCATACTGTTTTCTAGTCTCTCCGGATCTTGAACATTGCCAAACGACATGAACCCGAATCTTTTCCCCAGTCTATCATATTTCCTTGCAATATACGTGCCTTGTATTTCCCCATATTCCTTTAGCGTTTGAACCAGGTCTACCGACGAGCATCTTGGAGGAAGATTAGAAACAAACATCTTTGTAATCTGAATAGGCCTGGTCCCTTCCTGATCTCTGTGTCTTCTTCTGTCCCTTGATGGAACATCGTACCATTGTCCCTCCTTGAAGTGATCCTTTCCCAACATTCTCGGAATTAAACTTTTTTTAGTGTCACACACACACACCTCACTCTATCTTAGTCATCAACATCACAACCACCACCCTCACAACCATCATACGTTGTCTTCATCATCAACAACACAGCCACCACCATCACAACCATCACAGCTACCACTGTCACAATCATCACATCCACCATTGTCATCATCATCATCATCATCGTAATAATAATAATAAAACACACACACAACAAGATTTGTAGAGAGATTTGCAGGCAGGGTTTATCTCTCGCCATCTCCACAACGAGACCAACCAAAACGTCCCGTAGTGCCGGCGGAGGCGGGGTTCCTGACGTTATGGGTGGCCAAAACGCCCCATAAAGCCCCCAAAAACGCCCACTACACATGATCTTAAAAGGTTTAATACGAGTGGTTTACTTAAAATAAACTTTTGACAATTAATATTGATAGTAAATTTCAGTTTTTGTAGATGTCGTTTAGTTCAAATAAGATTTTTAGCCTATTGATTTCAGTTATTCTTTTCTAGTTGCTTATGTTTCAGTTCTTCTTAGTAAAGTCCAAATGTCCAACTCATCTCCTTTTTTCTTATGGTCAACAAATCAAATTCGAGCATTCTCGGGGCATCCTTTCCACAAATCGAGTACTCCGAGAATAATCGGAGTTGTCAAACACCAATTCCGGGAAAAACCTAATAATCCATCCGCCCATAGGCACGACAGTGAAATTACCCATAAAACCCGTTTTGCTTAAGAATCAAACCTAGGATTCCTCGGGTCTTTTATCACTGCTCACCAATACCTGTACTGCAGTGGTATTGGCCATCTATTTTTAATTTTGTTTTTCTACATGTATTTTGTGAAAAACAAAATATGTAATCATCATATATATATATATATAGGATTTGGTTCAAATGAAAACATTTGGTCAAATGGATTAAAAACTTTATAGAAGGAGCCTTAAAATAAAATCTTCCTTTAGGTCTCCAAACAGGTTGACCCGGCACTGAGAACACCGGTTATAGATGGTGGTTTATGGAGGTTTAAAGAGAGATGGTTAAGGGTGAAGTTTGCTTTGTGGGTTACGGTGTAGGAGAAAACTGATCGCATATAAACCTCAACCGGTTGTGAATGAAACAATGAATTGGAAAGGTTGGGTGCCATTAAAAGTTAAGATTATGGTGTGGAGAGCAATGCGTAATCGTTTGCCTACGAAAATGGAGCTCATCAAACGTGTTTATCGTTGTCGGATGTTCTATGTAATCTATGCGACTCGGAGGAGGAGACGACTACTCACTTCCTAACGGGTTGTTTTTGCAGTAGAGATTTGGTCCCATATAGAGTGTTTGGTGCCGGCTGCCCTCTATGATTGTTTTCGATGTTCCTGATTTGGTGAAGATAGCCGATGTTCATGCTACATCAAGTCAATCGAAATTCATTTTGAGAGGTATCATTTTCACTACTATGTGGGTGATATGGAATGAACGCAACGATAGAATTTTTAAAGGCAAAAGTCGTCGACCCATTGAAGTGGTGGAGAACATTAAAATGATGTAGTTTTTTTGGATCCGTTATAGGTCTAGCTTGAAAGGTTTAGATTGGAATGCTTGGTGTAAATACCCTTTGGACTTGTTGTAATGTCGTTTTGTTTTGCCGGCGGTCCTTATTTTGAGGACCGTTCCGTGCTTTTTTTTAATGAATTTAACCTTTTAGAAAAAATGTGAAAAGATTAGGGTATATAGATATTTTTAGGTGAATTAAATGATCGCTGAAATAACCACAAAGGACGTGGAAGTTAGGCAGCTAATCATAACTTAATTCGATGTCGTATATACATGGCTTTTAGAAATATAGTACTTAGATGGTAGCGTATTAAGCGGTTAGGGGATACGGTAACTGTCGAAATGGAAGCTTTCCTTTGCAGCCGTATTTTGTTGAGTTTTTCTTGTGTGAATCATACATTGAAAATTTTATTACGTCATATTACATTTTTCAACTCCGGGATGCTTCCGGGGTATAAACTAGTTAAAAAATATCGTAATTCGTATAAATAAAATTTATCTTTGTCATTAATGAATAATGATTTTTCATTTTTCACAACTTTTGTCTCTTAAACGATTTTTGTTTATTTAAACTAAACAAATATAACCGACGAGAGATGTTTTATTAGTCAATTTATGTTCTTTTTGTTTATTTTGGCGATAATTGTTTCTTAAGTTACTATAATAAGGTAATTATTATTTCTATTAATCTTTTTAGTAATTAAAATGATAAATATCTACAATTAAAAACAAATATGCACACCCAAAGGGGACTCTATGATATCCGGCTGACTTTTTTTTTTTATTTTTTTTTATGGCAGATCGTCGATTGTAGTCTCGTTCATCACAAAATGTTATACGCAAACCATGGGTTTTATCATAGTGGACCTTTGGACGGTGGTTTTCTTCTGAAATTGGTGATGCTCCGGGTCACTTGACAACAGTCTGCAATCGTAGATATGAGTGACCTTTTACTTGGGTCTACCTGGATTGCCGAACTTTGTTGGACGTTAAAAAAAATCAAATATGCACAAATTGTCTTTTCTGTTGAAATTGTTTTTATTTTTTTAGTGTAAATTGTCGAGTTAATCAGTACGTGCATAACCTATATATTGATGTACAGTACTACCATTGGAGATAATTTATGTAACTCAACTAGCAATTAGACCCGCGCGCGTTGCCGCGCGGGTACATTGCAAACATAGAACGGATTAGGTAAAGCGTCACGTAACCAACAACCGACGCAGCCGCACGTTGCCACGATAGAGCGAACCCTGTCACATGACCTCACTAAAAACACATGGTACCCACAAAGCTAACCTATAGAAATGAAATGCTTTACAAATAGGTAGTCATAAACCTATGTATAAGCACCAAGTTTTATGTATTCAAGGTTTCGGAGCTTGAAATAAAAGAAAGATAAAAAAAGGGCTTAAAGCTAAAGCCTATAAATAAAAAGAAAGAAGCCACCGACTTCAACAACATTACTCCTGCTACAACATGAATCTTCACGCAGTCCTCCTTCTACTTGCACCCTTTATCCTCACAATCGTTCACGCCCGTATCACGTTTGACGATTTCCTCAGACTACCATCGGAGAAACATGACTCAGTTGGTACTCGATGGCAGAAACAGTCCCTCAACCGGTCACCTCTGATGACCGGAGTTCAACATCATACACAGTTAGACGTGGATTGCCAAGAATGTAATCGAGAATAAACATGCAGCCGGGGGTAAAAAATATACCAGAAGCTAAGTCGACCCGTAGCCGGAGCCGACGGATTTATGAATTGTCTTATTCGGTGGTGAAAACCAAGAGCAGCGGTAACATTAGCCGTCATTGCAACGCCGACCTCCGGAGTAGGACCCAGCAGCAACGATTGAGGTCAACACCTGTAGAGAAAACCCGGTAGAAGAAAGAATCGAAACGGAGATGCCTAGGTAAGTTGAGACGCGACAACCGGTGGAGCTGTGGTCTCTGCTGGGCATGTGTGTGTGTGTGAGCGAGAGGGCAAGGACAGAGGTAGGTGGTGCAAGAAGATTCTTGCAAATTGCGAGGGGCTAAAACTGGAGAAAAAAAATTGAAGGTTGCAAAGTGGAATATTGTTATCCACCGATTTGCTAAAACGTGGCAAACTATGATTGCGATAAACGACGGCCACCGACGTTGTACTTTAGTATATATATAAATTGAAAATATATATATATATATATATATATATATATATATATATATATATATATATATATAGGATTTGGTTCAAATGAGAACCTTTTCCCCAAATTGAGAACTGAGAGAACCATTCTGGGCCACACATTTCTCTAAGGCAAAAAAAAAAAAAAAAAAATTTTTTTTTTTTTGCAAAAATCGCTGCTTTATATGTAAGAAAATTTTTTTTTGTATTTTTTTTTTCAGTATACACATGTGTATAATTGCATTATACACATATGTATAATGCAATATACACATATGTATAACTGAAATATACACATATGTATAGCTGAAAAATGCTATATACACATATGTATAATTGCTATATACACATATGTATAATTGACATATACACATATGTATAAATGAAAAAAAAATAAAAAAAATTTTTTTTCCTTGCATAAAAATGTGCGACTAAAGCAAAAAAAAAAAAAAAAATTTTTTTTTTTTTTTTTTTTTTTTGCCTTTATATGAAATGTGTGGCCCAGAATGGTTCTCTGAGTTCTCAAATAGGGGTTGGTTCTCTTAGGATCCCTACCCTATATATATATTATATATATATATATATTTTTCTTATATAAATTTATTTAAACATAATACGTTAAAAATAAGAATCAAGATCTATTTGGGTATTGCATTTTAAATTTCGATAAGATCCAACTTATCTCAAATCGTAGAAAAAGGAATATGAACGCT
The DNA here is from genome assembly GCA_030844895.1 of Ambrosia x helenae. NCBI lineage: Eukaryota > Viridiplantae > Streptophyta > Magnoliopsida > Asterales > Asteraceae > Ambrosia > Ambrosia x helenae. The sequence continues at coordinate 112,864,781 of CM061226.1, forward strand.
TATAAAGTTAAATGAAAATTGAAACACATTACAATGATTTATTTTATTATTGTTGCTGTCTAAAAGATTCTATTATCTTATACTACAAGTTATAGTAAGCATATTAAACATAATTATACTATAATAATAATGCAACTGATTTGAACAGTAATATATTTATATTTTATTCAGCCACTTTATTGTGGCTTTATTTTTTTTTAATTTTTTTAGCTGGTTTTAATGTATTTATATTGTTATTTAAATATATCATACAAATATTGTTTCCAGCTCAGTTGGTTACTGTGTCGCACAACTATGAGATGTGCCTGGGTTGGATTCCAACTTCCAGTTTTTTTTTATTCTTTTCTTTTTCCAAAGGGTTGGCTAATTTTAAGTGGGACATGTGGCCTTTTGTTTGGCTTCCAGGTCAAAATAAACTATCTGACTGGCGCTACCTCATTGGTCAAGATTTGCGGTGCTGGCCTATTATTGGTGTATGTGGAGGCTGAGTTTGGTTATTACACGCGTCTAAGCTATCTGTCCTCTTCTCAACCCACCTGTCTCAAGATCATCTTTCCACTTTTTATTTGCTAAGACCTAGAGGGAACCCCCACTCTCTTTTTCCCAGCCATCGGTACTAACCCAGCACCAACACTCACATCCTTCTTCCCTTTTTCTCTATTAAGAGTCGCATAGCCAAACCTGTACCGCCGCAACGATTCCATCAACCTCCATCTCCACCAAGTTGCCTGAAACCTAACCACCAGCCACGATGTCGGTGCTAGACGGTGGCGATTACGTTTGCTTTGTATGGGCTACGATGTCGGTCGTCGACTCCCAAGCCGCCTCTACCCTTCGTTATGGCCGTCATGATGGTGTCTAATCTGTGGTTTGAAGATAATGTTTGCTGGATATTTGTTGTGTTGCATGGTGAGCCGTAGCTCATCTGAAAGGTAAAAAGATGTGACTTCTATTTGAGTTTTTGATGTATGCAAAGCCATTTTTCAACCTTCCAATATCACATAAACATTGAAAGGAAGTTGCAGCAGAACTAATGTTGTTGAATGATTTGCAGTAGGGCTTTTTGAGATACTTTATTAGAGTTATTATGACCAATTGGGGTTTTTTTTAATAATTCTGGTACAATTTAACATTGTTTGTGGAATTAATGTTGTTGAATGATTTGCAGGATCGGAAGTTTTGTTGAAGAGCCTGAATTTTGGTGTATAGTTTTTGGGGGTTTATGTGGTGATGAAGACGGGGTGTGCTGCCAAGGTTGATAGAATCAAATCACAATGCAGCACAGGTAAGGGTGATTATTTGCCACTGTTAAATGCTATATATGAATTGTTTATTGAAGTTGCTTTTATACATATAATAAGATATATTAATCCAAAGTGACTACTGACTTGAATATACAAAGTAATATAAGGGCTCACATTCCACTTATCCTATTTTTTTTGTAGTGAAGTAACTTTTCATGTAGTGAAACAACTGTTTTCCTAAAATGGCCTACATGTTTTGTCTTAAATTGATGTTATATTTGTAATTTATTCTTCTTAAAACTAATATGCCTTTTTGAAGTAGTGATCAATTGGTGTTAATAATGTGGTGTTGTATGAATAAGGATAAGAGAAAGTGTAAGTTCTTTAGATATTAAACTCTTTTATTTTCAGATTTGGTTGTGTGATGACCAATATTTTGTTAAATTAGATTCTGGTGTTATATTTTTTTTGGTATACAGATTCAAAGGAAGCATCAAGATAGTTGATGTTATGGACACAACTCTATTGAGTGTCATCGGAGACTTTTTGTTTGGGTAGATGTACCAAATGCAAGGGATCTCTTCTTTGAAGTTCATAGTAGCGATTATTCAAGTGATTTTACTATCTTGGTGATTGATTTGGGGATGGCAGTGTTGAACAGTTAATGACAATGTCTTTCGTTTGTCACTGATGACGACTTAGGTTCGTCTGAGACATTATACACACGTTGCCAACGACTAATCTATTCCGTTTTCGTGACGATGTTGTATTTCATTTGTCAATGATACTGATTTGGGTTTACTTGAGACGTCATTGACGCATTGTTGCCGACTCTGTTCCATCTATGGCGACGATGGTAATCATAAGTGTGAGGATTGATTGTCTTATGTTTGTGATAAATACTCGACCCATTGCTAGCGTTTGTCAAGGTTTGTAAACTAAAACCCTATCTTGGTGTTTTTTTAGCCATGGTTATGGTTCTCTTATTTCTGATGACGGTATGAGTCTGTATTTTCTTACTTCACCAATGCTTATTAGGCCTAACAGTTCACATGTTCACGCATTCGTACATATTTTAAGTTTTTAACTACAGCCAATTCATCAAATCCAATGAGAGGAGATAGCAGCTTCACCTGATATAGAGACCCACCGTCACATGAATGAGAGTCTAGATTTCATGTAAGTCAATAATTTTTCTAGGTCTTCCTATAGTTTTATATGTTGTTAGCCACATAATTATTCATAAAAAAATTCTCTTAGCAGGTCCTGGGTATTTTTTTTATGAATCGTCTCTAGCTGAAGCTAACTAAGAAGGTTAGCTATCTATTTGATTTCTTTGTATGAAAAGCACGCTTGGTTGATATTGCTTTCAAGGTGTTTAATGAAATGTATGATAGATATTACAGGCTCATTTAATTTGTTCTTTGGTTAGATTAATGTAACTAAAATATTGCTAAAAAAATTAAAACTTTGCAAAAGTAATATATATCTAATTGTAGATGGATTGTTCAAAATTAGAGGGCTCAAACAGGTTTCAATGAAAAACCAATCAATGCAAAATTATGTTAGTTTTTAAGGTAAGTTCTATATACTAATGTAAATTTAGTATAGATTTTTGATGGAAAAGGAAAGGGTAAAGTGGATACATGTTTTTTTGGAGGTTATTTGTTTCATGAAAATCATGATACTTCAAAAATTTATATGTGTACTTTCTGCATAAGTTTTATGTTCATTATTGTATGGTCGGAAAAGTGCACTGCTACAATTGCTATGACTATAAATAGTAGATGAAATCCCATGTAAAACACCATCTCAAAGGACAAGGTATAAACTTTACTTATAACATAATAACATAATTCTCTCCTGTGATGCATGTGCATTCATGGGTTGGAGACAAACATAAACATTGCAGAAACATAAATCAAAACACATATTATTAGACATTTTGTTAAAGTTATAATTTATTATTTTACTATGTGCATGTCAAGTATGCAAAAAAAAATTTTTACATAATGTAAACTATAATTTGATGCGTTTGTTGTTTGATATGTGTATGTCTTTGATACTTTGTGCAGAAAGACTAGGAGCGCTGACATCGCTAAGTGGATCCAACAAGTGAAATGTAGTCTAGAAGCATCTTCTGATGATGTGAGGTAGTGTTTGCAAAATGCAAGTCTTAATTCCACATACCCATGGCATTTGTAAATGTGTGTTTATAGGCTTCGTAGATGCACAATATTATCTTAACATAGTAGATAATGTACATATGGAAATTAAGCCTGTTTATAGTGATTTTGTTCTTAATGTGCAGCCATTTTAAAATCATTCCCTTGGAACGACAAGATAAAATGATCAAAAGGGTATTGAGGTCAGAAACGCACTTGATGTGATTTTCTTAAGAGTAGGAAAAGAACTTATATGGTACAGATCTATAACCTACAGATGAAACCGTTTTGATGCGAATCGAGTTCAGGGATCTGATGATGACTCCTACAAAGGAGTACACACTTGTCTAAGGCTTTGAGTAATGCGAAAGTGAATCCGCAATAAGTATCCTAGAAAACAGTTGGTCTTCAACTACATAATCGACTTCTGCCAGCTGGTTTGGTTGATCTGTTGCTTTCTTGCCGACCCGGGTTCGATTCTAAGTGGAACCATATTTTTTTAAACCCTATTTTTTCAAATCTGTTTTATAAAATTGTTAGTGGGATCATTTTTTATAGGGTTTAATTAACAGTTGTTTAGGGTATTGAGTGAAACGTTTATTTTACTTGACTCATTAGCATGTATGTGGTTTGGTTTCGGATCAAAGGGTGTTGCATGTTCTTCTCCTCTCTCTTCTTTGCGATCATCTTCCTGCTTGCAGATAAATTTCTTTTTTTCCCTCTTTAATGGTATTCTTGCTTTTTTTTTTCTTTTTTCTTTCTCCTGTTTTTTGTTGATTCCCCCCCCCCCCCACACACACACACCTGTTTTTCCATTTCATTGTTACAAACGTGATGTTTGATGAAGGTTTATTATTTTGGGTGGTTTTGGTGTTTATTTGGATTTGGTGTTTTGAAGACTTTTTCCCCTTTTGAGTTTGTTATGTTTCTTGGCTTCTATTTTTGTTGCCTTTAAGGTGTTCGACGAAATGTTTTTGTTCTTCTTTTTTTTGGGGGGGTTTTTACTTTTATCTGATGAACTACTTTTGTGTTGATTTTTCATGTGGAGTTTTTTGGGGTTTTGATTACAAACTATAAAGCATCAAATGAAACCCACGGGCCTGTTTATAAGTCGTTGAAACCGATATAATCATCTAAACTGAAGCAATTGTTTATAACTTTGAACAAGTCGTATAAAGTTTGCATGTTTCCATTTATTACAATAACGTTTTTTATTTACAGTCCTAAAATTTTAATGCAAACCAATGATTTTGAAAACAAAATAAAAAGAGTCATTTCAAACTGTCAAATAATTTGGTCTATGGAACGAAGCCATGAACTATCATGGATGTTTCTATAAACAAGTAGCATTTTTATAATGAATATTGATTTATTTAATCTCACCTGTCAGTATGCTAGCCAGTAAGGTTGTGGCATATATGGGGTATCTATTATTTGCATCAATGGTCGCTGCCGCATGCCTAATGTTAAGACAAGAAGAAAAACGTAAAACTGGAGTTTGCTGCAAGCCACCATTAACTATCATGCAAAGATATGTTGAAAAAAAAGACCCCATTAACCTCATTAAAATATAGCAAACCAAAAGATTCGATTTCAAATCCAAGCAACAAAAGATCCTCGAACGGGAGCGACAAGTTGTACAGTCAGCAGCGCCATGTATCTGCAACCACGACAAACAACAAACGAGACCTCCAGCAGCAATGCAAGACTAGCAACCCCAACACATTTAACACCTGACAAAGCAATCAAGTGAAACCAACAAAACAGCTACTGATATGCGCTCACTATTCGAAAAATAAGGTACAAAATAATCTGTACATTCATATTATAACAGCTTGCTTCTTCAAAACAACTAACACACTTGCATCATACGTAACAAAGGAACCACTGCAAAAAGGCCTGCACAAGACAAGTAGGAAAAAGGACATCTACAAAAACCACCTCTTTTGTTTGCATATCAAACGTAGGTCAATAGAACCACATTTTGTGATCAACATGTGAAAGGAAACATCTTTTGTAGCAATCGACATGTGTTTCGCTATAAGTCAATTTCAACCCATTCTCTAATTCTAAATGAAATTGTCTCTAATTCCCGCCTTTAGCTGCTATATCACAAAATGCTATCGTACCAAACCTACTCAACGATTGTTTATAAAATACAGGATCTTATGGTATTACAATTTTTATTGGTTAATAATTTTGTATACATTTTTCGTACAAATTCATTAAAAAATGGTCTATCCCACCACGAAACACGATTATCTTTTCACGACATATTAGAAGGTGCGCAACGCCGCGCCCTGTTATTAAACCTAGTTATTATCAATTGTAGTGATTATAATATTAACTAGTGTGTTTCAAGGCGCGTTTTGCGCGCCTTAAACTACCCTACCACCAAGCCACGTCCCTCATTACGAGCTTGTACACATGCTTCTAGAGCTACTCGGTTAGCTACAGCACCAGGAGCATTTCCCCAAGGGTGCCCTAAAGTTCCTCCACCGAACTGTAGTACGGAATCATCCCCAAAGAACTCGGTTAGAGCAGGCATATGCCAAACGTGAATACCCCCCGAAGCTACAGGCAGAACACCTTGTAGAGAGACCCAATCTTGGGTGAAATAAATACCGCGAATTATATCTTTTTCAATAAAATCATAACGTAGTAAATCAACAAAGCCAAAGTGATTTCTCTTTCCCCTTCAAGTTTACCCACTACGGTACCGGAATGAATGTGATCATATATATTCTTTTTTTTTTTGCAGAAAATAATGTTAACTAGCGAGCGGTTGAGAATCGATATGGAAAAGATGAAGATGAAGGCTTTTTGTTTTTGGTTTTTAATTGAGACTAATTGATTTAATATTATGTCTTGCTATTCGTAATCATATCAACATTATGTTTTTAAATGCAAATTTGACTTTATGAATTCGGTTAAGTGCTTATGGTATTAAAGTTAAAGACATAAAGTCTATGTTTATGTTACCTTTCGAGTCTGGTCACACATAGCAGCTCTAGCAGGGTTTGTTCCATACGCAACACCGGTATAATGCTTACATTCCTATGATGGTATCCTCTTCCCCTACAGTAGTGCAGTTTACCAAAGTCAATAACTAAATTATTTAACTTGGGGATTGAAGTTGACCTTATCGAACAACTAATTTACACATACCATATGATTATGTTCAAAAATCGTTAAAAAGACTATTAATGAGTCGGTCGATACGTTCAAAAAATCGTTTAAAAAGACTGTTAAAACGACTGTTAATGATTAGGTCGACACGTTCAAAAAATCGTTAAAAAAACTGTTAAAAAGATTGTTAATGAGTCGGTCGACACGTTCAAAAATCGTTAAAAAGTCTGTTAAAAAGACTGTTAATTTCCTGCAAAAAAAATTAAAAAATTCAAATATTTTAACTTATCTAATAATGAATATTATCAGTATATTATTTTCTAAATAATCATAAATATTATTTATATATTAACCTTATCAATATGATTTCTTAAATAATCAGAAATCTTTTCCTGGTTTTAATAAAGATTCAATACAAATCAAACAAAAAAACAATGATCTCATATTGTTTAAACTTTAAAGATAATAACCTACGCATATTTTTCTCACATATTCTAATACCAAATATAAATGTTTTTCTGAATTCCTATAAAACAACCTAAAACATATGCATAGTCCCATACAATTTCAAGTATAACACATTCATATTGCTGTCAAACTTAGCTGTTGTACCTGCACTTCTATAATTCTGCAAAGTGCAAAATCCCTTCCTGAATTCCTAACTTCCTGGTACAGTTTTTTTTAAACCTGCATTTTTTTATATAATGTGTCAAACTTAGTTGCTGCAGCTGTAAACCTGCAGTTTTTTTTAAACTGCAGTTTTTTTAAACATAATAATACAATGTTTATTATTATTAGTTATGGGTCAGTTTGTATATGTTAAGCATCTCGTCCCTTCACCATAATCGTTCGTGCTATGTGTGTGTATATATTAAGGTATCGATCCTAAAGAACAGTTATATTGATCCTTTTGTTTCTGTGAATATATAGTAAGAGTGTTATTCTGTGTGTTATATAAGTTCTTCAACTTTGTTTGTATGTTACACAAATCTGTTTGTCCGATCCTGTGAAGTTTAACTTTTTCAATAGTACTTACAATTTCTTAGACTAGCTCAACCATTTTCTTAGAGTTGATAGTTGAACACAATTATATGTTATATCACAACCCATATTGACTAGCTCAACCCTTAGTAAACAACTAACAGCTAATGTTTACTATAATGGGTCAATACTCCTTTCTGTTAAAAAAATACCATTTTACATAAAATCAATAAAGTAAATAAATTTTGGTCCATACTCTTTTCTGCCGTTGTCTCCTCTTAGCATGTGATTAGTCATCACATATGTGACATCTTTGTTAAATCTACAAATCTAGAAACTTATAAGATACAACTTAATTTAAGCACTCTTATATGTTTTTAATGAACTTTAGGTGTTCAGTTATTTCAAATTTTACGTGTCACTAGCCTAACCATTCAGTTTTTCACGAATCCATTTAAAATTTGAACACTTTTTCTTTTTGTTATGTTTTCTTCGCATATTGATCAAGCAATGTCTTTAATGAGGATTCTTCTATTGATGTATGGAAGTTTGTTGCCTAATTGCTGCTTGACCCCTTGGCTAAAACCGAACAACATGGCACTTCAACTATCCATAGTGATGTTCCATGTTTATTTGGGCTTTAAATTGTAGTGTTGAGGATCATAGGATAGGATTGGGGAGGAGCACATATTAGGTTTTATATTATTTTCATGTTATAGTAAATGTGGTTGCTTTTTTGTGGAAATCTTTATCTGAATTCTTAGACTAGCTCAACCCATAGTAAACAGCTAATGTTTATTGTAATGGGTCAATATGGGTTGTGAAATAAACTATTATTAATAGCTACTGAAAAGTTTCACATTTGTATAAAAAAAGTTGCTTATAATCAACCTAAAATATTCTGCATTTTCACCAACAGATTTAAGGTGTTGTTCTTGTTAGTTAAAGCAACTAATTAACACATAATTGAAGAATAAACAAAAAACCTGGCACAACGGTTTCTCCAGGTTTCAAAGATCCTCTAAGTAAAAGAGTTCCTGGAATCTGCTCAAAGACTTATAAAAGAAACAAAGAAATTTTTTAACACAAATGTGCTCTTGGCTTCTTGCAATAGACCACAACACAGAAGTATACAATCATTAAGTAATAGGCTAATAGCATATTTACCGTTACACGGAAATGCAAATCATTTGACTTTACATTGATATAAAACAAGGCATTACTAATATCTATTTTCATTACTAATATAGATTTTTTTATTGATTTATACATAGATGGATTCAACTAATATCGAGAATGTATCAAGCGACGAATCTCACGGAAGCTAAAATAGGAAGTCACAACATGTTGAAAAAGAAAACTAAAACCGTTGGTACCCAGAAAAATGGAGGTTCTACTTCTAAAAATTCAGGAAAAATAAAGTCTAATGTTTGGGCTGATTTTGAGAAGTTTAAAGACGAGGACGGGAACCAAAAGGCAAGATGCAAGCATTGCTCGAAAGAATTGGCTGCTGATTCGGTAAAAAAACGGTACCTCTTCATTGGGTAAACATATTAGGAGATGTGAAAAACACTTGGATTACTTGAAACCCAAAGCAATATATTTCTCAAAAAGAGCGATGATGGTGAGGCGGGACGTGGACGTGTGAGGTAAAATCTTGGAAATATTGTGAGAAATCAAGTAGAAGAGCATAGCTGAGATGCTTATTATAGATGAGCAACCGTTTTCAGTTGTTGAACATAATGGATTTAGAAGGGTTATACAAAGCTTTAATCCAACTTTTAAAATGCCCAGTAGGTTTACCATTGCTAGGGATATTAGTGAAATATATTTAGAGGAAAAAGCAAAGCTTAAGTCTTTCTTTGGAAAGAGTAGCAAACGAGTGTGTCTAACCACAGATACCTAGACCTCAAACCAGCGGGTTAACTATATGTGTGTAACTTGTCATTTTATTGATGACAATTGGGTTTTACATAAACGAATCATTAATTTTAAGCAAATATTCAGCCACAAAGGAGAGGATATAGGTAGGGCTTGCTTAAGTGTCTAAAAGAATGGGATATTGAAAATGTGTTGACCATTACAGCGATAATGCTTCGGCTAATGATGTTGCCTTAGAGTTTGTGAAAAGTAGGTTAAGCAACCTCTTGTTCGACGGGAGGTATTTACACATCCGATGTAAGGCCCACATTATCAATCTAATTGTAAAAGACGGATTACGTGAGGGGTCAACTAGTATAGATCGTATCAGGGACGCGATTCGCTATATTAGATTATCTCCTCAGAGGTTGGACACGTTTAAAAAGTGTGTCAAGGCAGAAAAGCTCGAGAGCAAGGCACTACTTAGTGTAGATATGCCTACTAGATGGAACTCCACATGGGAGATGTTGGACAAGGCTGAAAAGTTAGAGAAGGCGTTTTACAAGTACGACTTGATGGACAAGAGTTATAGAAATGATTTGGGTGAAATGTTCAAAAATTACAGATTTTCATTACGCGAGATAATTAGCAGGTGTGTTAGAATTGTTTCAGCGTAAACCACCAACGCCTCTGCTTCAAAATCTGTGACTGTTAACGTATTCTTTAATGATGTTATGGGGATAGACAAGCATCTAAGGAATTGAAAGTCGCAGGTGATGCGAGTAGTAGAATTATGGGTACTACGATGCTTGCAAAGTTTGACAAGTACAGGAGGAATTTGCCTAATGGCAAAAGTTTTAATTACATTTTGTACTTTGTAGCTTTTTTAGATCCTAGATTGAAGATGCGTGTGATTAAATTTGGTTTTACAAAAATATTTAAGGCTGAACAGAAAGATGGTGAGAAAGAAGATGACATTCAAAAAAAGGTTAAAATTGTCGTTGACAGTATAATGGGGGAACTGAATTTGGTGTTTAAACACTATGAATCAAAAAGTGAAACCCAAAGTTCCGATAAAGTTTCACAAAGTCAAGGGAACTTTGAACAAGATGCACAAGACGATGATGACTTTTTAACTGAATTTAAAGCGGATGGTGGTTCTTCCTCATATAGCACCGAATCAGAACTGGACCGGTACCTTGAGGACGCTGAGGAGAACAATTACCAGGGATTTAATATTCTGAATTGGTGGAAAGCTGCATCTTCAAAATACCCAATTTTTGCGCAAATGGCGAAAGGTATGTTTAATAGTTTAAGTATATGTACTTATAAGTATGATACCTTCTAGCCAATTAACTTGTTATCCATTATTATTATCGTAGATATTTTGGCTATCCTGATCTCTAGTGTTGCTTCAGAGGAAGCTTTTAGTACAGGCGGAGAGAGTTGTCGAAACTTATCGAACTTCTTTGTCACCCCCAATTGTAGAGGCACTAATATGTACAGAGGATTGGATTCGTGACTCCACTAAGAAAGATAAACTATAATGATGACCCAACAGAATTTGATGACACTGGAAAAGGTATATTTACAATGTTTTAAATACACATCTTTAAGTCGTTTTATTGTGTGTTTTATATATTGTTGTATTTCTTTATTTTATTTTTTTGTAGAAATATCTGATAGGGTTGTCCGGAGCTTGATTAAGCGGTGCTTTTTGGATGAATGTTGAAAACTTGAAGTCAACCTAGTAGTATACGTTTCAAGTTTTTTGGTCATTTTGTTTATTTTGTTTTGAATTGTTGGTTTCTTTCGTACTTATCTACGACTCTTCTACGGATGAACTAGAACAATTATGAACGATCTTTTGATTTTGTAATTTCTTTCTTACAATAATGTTTTGGTTTTTTCACTTAGGAATTGGAATTCTATCGAACACTTGGTGTGTAAACATATGGTACATAACAATCAAACCAACTAAATTAGCAAACAACCTATCTTCTATCAAGAACAAACCAATTACTTCTAACATCAACAACTAATCAAACCAACTACTCTTTTAGTTTTTTCACTGAGGCATTCAATCGAAACACTTGGTGTGCAAAGATCATATATGCTAGATTACATAAAACAAGCTATAACATGACCAACCAATTCCATCAAGAACACATATCATAGCTTTTTAGGGCAAATTCAGGTTAAGAAACAACTGAAAATCTGAATTTAGTTTTGAATATGTAAGCAAATGAACCCTTATCCACAAACAACAAACCATGTAATAAGGCTACTTACCTTTAAGAAATTAGATGTTTGATCAACAATTTGATGCCTTAAATGGCCACAGATCCAAGCATTCTGTTAGGAGGAATGAGGGCATGAAATTAAAGGGGATGAACTATGGAAAATTTGATGAAAATGCAGCTGGGTAGTCGGTTCGGGCATGACTCTATGGACCGACTGGAACCGTAATCGCAGGACTGAAGACCGACCCGTATTAAAGGTATATCTCGGTTCTAAATTTATAGGGTGTTCGGGTTTTGGCTCGGGTCGGGTCGAGTAATGAACGGGTCGGGTCGGTTCCTTGGATTTGCTCACCCCTAAGAACATGCTTGAGTTGTGAGAACAATAGAAACCATTATCAACCATTGATCAAATTAATCAATGGTTGTGGTTGAATCTAGATATTTTAGGTATAAGTGATATTATCTTAGGGATAGAAGGGCAAATTAGTAATTTACAAGATGAAATGATAACTCCTACAAAAGTTGTGAGTCTCGACGACGTTTTTAGGTGGTGGGCGACGGTTATGGTGGAGACGGTGTTGAGGGAGGCGGTGTGGAAGAAGGGGCGGTGCTTATGTTGGTGGTTCTGGGTTGTAGGGTGGGCGGTGAGGACACCGACACCGGCACCGGTCACCGGAGATGGTGGCCAGTTGAGTTTTCTTGGTCAAGGCACGGATTAGACGTGGGTCTTATCCTATTTGTTCGAAGGTGAGCTCTTGTGCTTCTTTTTCTTGTTCTTGATTATTATTATTATTATTATTATTATTATTATTATTATATTATTATTACTATTATTATTTTTGCGGTGGTTTTCATTGCTATTATTCGACATATTTGGTGTGTTGAAAGGATGTGCAGGTGAAGAGGACGGTGGTTTGGGGGTTTAAGAGAGACGACAGAGATGAGGAGGTGATTTGAATACATTATTTTGCCTTACAAGGTAATCAAATCTTTTGATTAATGATGTTTCTTTTTCTTAAGTAAGCTCATTAATCTTTTGACGAAGCCTTGCGTTATCTCTTTAAGTAACAAATAATTACGACCAACACTTGCATGTAGTCTGTTGTTTTACCTTTTGATTGATATTTAGCACTAAATTTTGTTAAAAAAGAAAGATGCACTAAAGATTCTTTTACAGCTATGGAAAGATGATTTCTTGAATCTTGATGGTACTGTCTTAAAGGTTTGAAAAGAAAGATGCATTACAGTTGTTTTACCTTGTTTAAGTTTCATGTTTACAATTTTTTTCTTCTATGATGCCAGCAGTTTCTTTTTAAAAATTATTATGGGATTAGTAATTTGATTTTTACATTGTTGTATTGGGGTACATTAGTGTATTTTGTTCTTTATACATTGATGCAAACATATAATTCCTTTTTGAATTTTTTGATCTGGTTGTTGTTTTACATTGATAATTTCGGTGAAAGGTTGATGTTTACACTGGTGTAATACGATTATTATAGCATCAGTAGTTCTCTATAGTGTTGTAATACAATTTTATAGACCTTGCTGGGTATTTACACTGGCGTAAATGATATTGCCGAGTATTTTACAATTGTGTACAACAAAAATACGATTATTGTAGCTAAACAATAGTTATCTACAATGGTTTTGTAATATGAATTTTATAGATTTCTGCAACGGTTTTACACTGGTGTAAATAAATTTTATTGATTCACTGAACGTAAGCATACCTGTACATGAGTGTTATTTTATTTTTTTCTAGTTTTTTATATATTAAATAAGTGAGACATTGGTTGTTTTAAAAAGAAATGAATTAAAAAAAAATAAAATAAAACATATGTTTATGTGATGGTGAGAGAAAAATAAAATAAAATAAAATATATGTTGATGTGATAGTGGTTGTGATTTTACCATATTACCCATGATTTATATTTTTAATATTTGTTAATCTAATAAAAATAATAGGAGGAACAAAAAGGCAAAATAAATATGTGGTACAATAAGAACCGTT
>CM061226.1:112878516-112901391 GCA_030844895.1 Ambrosia x helenae
CCCCCCCCCCCCCCCCCCCTAATGGCTCCACCTTAGCAAAAAAAAAAAAAAAACTACCAATAGCGCCCCCTTCATTTCCTAGCGCCAATGATTGCTCACTGCCACAATAACGAGCTTCAACAGGTGATGGTGGTGCGCCATGGCTATTCAACATGTTGATGGTGGGGCGGTATTTTCTTTTGGGGCTTTATTCCATTGATTGAGTGTTATTTGAAGGGAGCAATGGAACCGTGTGTTAAGGTGGCGCAAAGGTGAATCAAAAGTAAAGTAAATTTTATAAAACAAATAAACTTTTTTTAGACTAAATGAAATAAGCGAATAAATTAAAAAATAAATAAGTTATTTTGCAAAGAAACAAATCCAAGCTGCTAAGCCGACAAGCAGTGGAGGTGTCTCATCCGAGGCGGTAGTGTTGCGACAAGAACAAAGATGATTTACGAGAGATGGAGGTGTGACGGTGGAGGTGTGCAGGTGTCATCACTGTCATCAGGGTAAAAAATGGTTTTAAACAGCTAGAAGACGTGTAAAGACGGAACAACCCTTTCTACTATTCATCAAGGTTCTATTATTAACATATAGGATAATTAGACAATGGTTACAAAATTTACTTTCAACTAATTGTTTAACAAAAAACAATTGTTTAGAAGTTGCAAGTACTTAGATTTTTTTTTGAACGGTAACTTTTATATGAGTGACTCAATGTCACACTGCCTAATTGTCTTAACCGGGCTCACGATGGTGTATCAGACTTGGTTATGGCGTTTCCCCGGAAACCGTACTGCCTTCACACTATTTGAGTAATTATTGAAGGAAGCATAAAAGAGGCTTGAACCACCACACTATTTCTTAACTAAAAATGCTTAGGCTGACATGGCTACCATATGGCAAAAAACCGTCCGTAATGAGCTTGAACCAGTACACATAGTCTTATACTCTTATGTGTGTAAACAAAATGAGTTAATTGCCAAAATGGCCCCTGTGGTTTGGCCCAAATTGCTTGTTTGGTCACTTTTTTGAATTTTTTGCCAAAGCACCCCTCACAGATCGAAAATTGCCAAAATGGTCCATATTTAACTGAGTTTTTAACTGAGATTTGAAAGTCAGTTAAGTCTCAGGGGCAATTTCGTCCTTTCAACTCACTCCTTCTTCCTCATCATCTTCTTCAACCTACCTGCACCCACCCCTCCTTCAACCTACCTGCACCCACCCCTCCTTCCACAACCTCCTATCCATCCTCTATGACAACACCACTTATATTGCTTCAAATGGTTTTATTAAAACCATGATCCAACCCACCATATAAATAAACCAAACCACCCCCCCTGCCCATTCTTCTGTCAAGAAAACACACACACAACACACCAGATGAGAGAGAGGGGGGAAGCAAGGAGCCGGTGGCTCTTGCCGCCGTCTATGGCGGAGCTCCGGCGGCGTCCCCCTCAACAGCCACCCACCCCACATTATAGAGAGAGACAGAGGAGAGAGACTAGAGAGAGAGAGAGAAACGAGCAGAGAGAGAGGGAACATAGTTATAGAGAGAGAGTAACCAGAGAGAGAGAGATAGACAGACGAGGAGGAGGAAGAAGACGACGACGGCGGATTTGGTGGTGGTTGGAAGCGGTGCGGCGGCGGTGGCTGGGGATTAGGGTTTAACCCCCAAAAAAAAACTCAAGTCCCTTATGGTACTAAATCGAATAGTGGTTACAGTGATGTTGTTAATGGTGACTTAGGGTTCTGATTGGTGGCTATAGTGTAAACAGCGACGGAGGAAGGCGGTGGAGTTGAGGTTAGGGTTCAATCGGCTGGTACAGGGGGTGGTTACTGGTCTTGGGTTACGAAGATTACTGGTACAGGGGGTGGTTCTGATTGGTGGCTATAGTGTAGACCCGCCGGAGCTCCGCCGCGTCTCGCCTTCCTCGGACCCTTCCTCTTTCCTGGTTCCTTCTCTATGTGTATTTGTGTGTGGTTCAATGTGTGTTTATAAGTGAGCAGATAATAGGTTTGGGGGTTTTTATATGGAGAAGATGAAGTACAGATGAAAGGACAAAATTGCCCCTGAGACTTAACTGACTTTCAATACTCAGTTAAATATGGACCATTTTGGCAATTTTCGATCTGTGATAGGTGCTTTTGACAAAAAATTCAAAAAAGTGACCAAACAAGCAATTTGGGCCAAACCACATGGGCCATTTTGGCAATTAGCCATTTTGGCAATTAACTCAAACAAAATTTATTAGTTAACAATAAATGGAGTGTAAGCTAAGCTGAGCTTGAAACGGGCCAATTATTTGAGTCTCAGTTCTTTTACATTAAAGGAACTGAATTCAAACTTAAGATCGAATTTAGCTTGACTCGTTTATTTGGTACTTCAAAGTACAAACTAACTTTTGAATTAGATGTCAAGATTAGAAAACATAAGGTTCGGGTTCAGCTTACCAATAATATCCACGTAAGCTTGGTTGCCTAAATTACGAATATTCCCTAGTAGTTTGCCTACACCTTTATAATTTCCATCCAACCACGTAAAAGTCTTTAACAATCTTTGTTTTTTATAAAATATATATTCTTTATCCACTAATTCGTTCACTATATATACTTTCAACCCATGTACATTCCCATCACAAGCAAAATCAAATCATCAATCCATATCCAATAATCCTAACCATGGCTTTCTTAGGATACACTTGCATTTTCTTCCTAGCAATAATCTCTATCACAAGCAACGAGATGTGTTATGCTTCTCGCAACTTGTTACAAGCAACTCCAACAACACCTCAACCTCAAATACCCGCCATTCCAAATATGCCACAACCCCAAATCCCCACCATCCCAAATATGCCGCAACCCCAGATCCCCACCATCCCACAACCACAGATGCCCACCATCCCAACAATACCCATCATCCCGACAATGCCAACAATCCCTACATTCCCCAATATGCCAAAAGTATCCATGCCTCCATTGCCTTCTATGCCTACCATCCCAAATCTTCCAACCATTCCTTTCTTCGCTCCACCACCTTCCAAGAAGTAGACAATGGACCGGATGTGTCATATCCTGCTAGACCAGAGGAAAAGCCAGTAGCTTTCATTGATCTAGCCACTAGAAGGGTCCTTGATTTTACTATTTTTACACGATTGTTGAGTGTTTTCTCATGCACTTTTTTTTATTTTGTTTGTTGTTGTAATGTTTATGTGGTTTGATTTACTTTTTTTGTAATATATTGTTACTTTTTAGTTGAAAATTTTCATTATTTTAAACATTCTAGTGTTAAAAGGCTCATATTTTTTTTACTTAATCCCAATGAATATATATGAATGAATTGTTCTTGGTTATGGATGAAGCGTTGCGGTGATTTAAAACTGAAAGAGTTAACAAGAGTGATCCTCATTTTTGTCACCATTGTGTAAGTGACCGGACAAATTTCATATAAACATTACTTGAAAAACAAATTTTAATTTTATACGTATAAATCATTCATGAACAACATATTTCATACATATAGCATTAATAAAGTACTTGTAAATTTCAAATATATTGTTCATGACAAACTATGCAATAATTAGTAGACATGTAAGAATTGTAACACCTAGTATCGTCACATTTCAAGTCTAGTAAATTCATCTCAACATAATATTTTTATTAACTTGAGGCCTTGACAAGACCAAATGATAACAAAAATCATCATCATCATCATACTCAGGTAATTCCACCTATAGCAACGCTAAGGTAGGGTCTGAGGAGGGTAAGATGTAGACAGCCTTACATCTACCCCTAAGAATAGAGAGGCCTTGACAAGACCAAATGATAACAAAAGTAGTAAGAATAAAAGGGTTGTCATTATAGATCTCTAAAATATGAATATCATACTACGCTCAAGTTCAACGACACCTCAACCTAATGTAGTGAAATGACTAAAAACAAAATTAAGAAAACAAAAAAAAAATAGTGATTGGTAATTGAGGGTGGACTCCCACCATTTTTCCCTCTTCACACCCGTTAACATAATGGCGGAAAAGTATCCCCCCCCCCCCACACTACTCGGAATGGTGTTTCTCGCCTCCATGCTGATTTGGCATGCAGGTGCTAGTCTAACCGAACACTTCAGTTACCATGAAAGCAAAAAAAGAGTAAAAAAAGAGTAGTTCATTTAACGAGAACTTTTTATCACAAACCGGCATATATGTATGTGTTAAATTAGTTATTTCTATCTGTGTATATGGACGACAATTGAAGGTGAACTAAAGGGCAACCCAAAACATTCAAGATGCGTATTCACGTATGGAACAAAGGGTGTGAGATTAGTTTTGAAAATTTCTACGTGTATTGGAAAGGTATGAGATTAGATGACACCTTACCCTTCACCCAAAAACATATATCCTTTATCCAAACCATAACTGATAGTCTGATACATATACCCAAAAAAAATAACTTTAATTTTTATCAACACTAGTCTAGTAACTGCTTCTTCAACTATTATCAATAAAAAAATAAACTTTTACATTTTTTTCAAATACAAATATATTTATAACTACAATGAATATTTTATAACACTATATATTATGCATATTAGTTTATAACCCCTTCATTTGAAATCATTTCTTTGCATATTACTTAATTCATTTTTGGGCCGAAATGCCTAACATATTTCTTTTTTCAGAGTCCAAAGGCAAAGCTATAATTATTGGGCTACAAGTCAGTCTAGTTCTAACCCAAATAAGGCCCAAAGTAGGGTTAACATATCTTTTAAAACCCTAAATCCGATCATACATACAGCAACCCTACTCATATCGCTATATAAAGCCGTAACCTCCATCTTCATCCACACCATCGTTGATGCAGCGGTTAATAAGGTTAAATTATATATCTTTGAGTCCTTTCTTGTATTTGTTACGAATTATTATTATTATTATTTGAATATGATGAGAATTATTGTCGCCCCAGTCTTATGACCGTTGCAACATTGCATCGCTCAATGCTGATAGACATATTCATAATCTGATTCACTTTTATTTTTTTTATATAGATTGGAGTTGATTTAAATTGCAATTGATTGGTGTGATGATTTATTTACCCAATTATATCTGCACTGTTGTATGATGATCTATAATACATGCACTACCATCTGATCTCTCTCTTATGCAATCAATCATCTCCATTTTATTTTATTTTTATATAAAGAATTTTTTCTTAAGTTATTATTTTATTTAAAAATACAGTTACTGCAATCGATGATGCAATTAATTTATTTACACTGAGTTTTTCTGTGATTAACATAAATTATCACCATCTTTCGACTGAGATTGCACAATTATTATTATTATTATTATTATTATTATTATTATTATTATTATTATTATTATTATTATTATTATTATTAATTGATGAATGCCTATGGTATCTGATGCCTTAACCTAATTAATGTTTTAGGCATCTCGTTTAACGGGCAAATAGCGATGAAAACAGTTTTGCGACACAGTTTGCTGTTAGATTTAAAAGCTTACTGTTATTTATTCCTGTTCACATTTATATAAGATTTAATTTAATTTAATTGATTTTATGTTTTTATAATTTTATAGAAGGGCAGTGATGATACATTAGGAAAGTCATGCACCACTCTGATTATCTTTGTGATTGATAAACTTTCTTACCCATATTTTTTCTGAGCCCTTCTGTATAAAAAAAAATCTAACGCTATGGTTAACAATAGTCATTGTGACACATTTTTATATAATTTATTATTATTATTAATATATACAATTGGTAACTAGAATAGGAAGATACTAAAAAAGGTTCAATAATATTAATTACTGCACCAACCGTAAGTTTTGAAAATTTGACAAGCCGTAAAGTGGTGAAAAACTCATTATCATAGCTTGAGAAGGGAGTGAGCGAGGGGGTGCGGGAGAGGGGGAGACAGAAATAAAAAACATTCCCTGTATTCTTTGAACAAATATCCAAGACAGTTTTCTCACTTTTATTCTTTGGCATATGATAATGGTAATTATTTGCACATCACATCTACTTCGCGTATAGTCGTCACTCACGAGTATGTCATACCGGGTATGTCATACCTATATATGCCGTGCCAGGTATAGAGAGCCACAACATTGTTAAACCCCCTATACGTTTAGTATGACCCTATACACAGCGTATAGGAGAAGAGGGCGTGTAAATAAATGTTGAGGGTGTGCCAATACATCTAGTCTATTTTTTCTGCTCATCTTTAAACCGACATTGATACCATCGCATTCTTCAACAAGCATAGGTTGAAGCGGAGGCACAAGTAAAAACCGTTAATTCAGAAAAATATTTTCCAAATTCTACTTCATAGGTGGCATCATATCTTTGTATGGGCTACCTCTACGTTCCATTTCGCCTAATTTTTTTCATGTTATATAATTTGTAAAGTGTTATGGAACTTGTGGGATAATAAACTCCTCACCAAGCGGTGGTTGATGCTTTGAAAACTTGTAGCATTTCGGAAACAACTTCAACAACATTCCAATGTGAAGGATGGTATGATGCCGCTTTTCCCCGACCTACCAAAATATCATCATATGCAATTAAACTTTCTTTTTGCAAAACGTGTTTTTCGAACATGTTACAAGTGGAACTCTATCTTGTTGGACAATCCCAATTTGGACCCAAACAAATGGCATTCACACTTTTACAAAAATTGATATATTTAGCATGTCTTTGATTGTTGCTATATATATCGCGTAACAGTCTTCGAAAACCCTCTCTTGATAACGCATCGAATAATACTGTGGCTATTTCACAATTAAAATTAAAATACCTATTTGTGTATGGGTTTTTCATAGTTGTGTCGCGCACATAATCAATTTGGCCGTTCAAGATGGTCTAAAATGCATTGAAACACAAATATAAGGTTTCGAAAAATGTTACGTGATATATATAGTAACAATCAAAAACATGCTAAATATATCAAATTTTGCAAAAGTGTGAATGCCATTTCTTTAGGTCTAAATTGGGATTGAACAACAAGATGGAGTTCCACTTGTAACATGTTCGAAAAACACGTTTTGCAAAAAGAAAGTTTAATTGGATATCATGATATTTTGGTGAGTTGGGGAAAAGAGCCACCATACCATCCTTTGCATTGGAATGTTATTGAAGTTATTTCTTCGCTTTGCCGGGATTTTATTATCCCACAAGTTCCATTTTCACAAATTATATAACATTCCAAAAAAATTAGGGGAAATGGAATGTAGAGGTAGCTCATACAAAGATATGAGTATTAGTTGGGGTTGTGGTTTTGGATCTTTACTAGTGGGTCAAAAGATGTAGGTGGGAATTTGTGGGAAGAAGTTGTGAGTGGATAAATATTAAAAAAAAACTTTGGTGTGATGAAGAAAAAGTTATTATTTCTTTAAGTTCGTTAAAAAAAGGAGAGAGAGAGGTGGTATCATTCCAAATAAAGGGGGGGGGAGGGGGAGTTGGGTTCAAATCTTTGAGCTCGCAAAAAAAAGTCGGGTTCTTTGAACTCACAAGAAGAAAAGTCGGTTAGCTTGAACCCGCAAGAAGAAAAGTCGGGTTTAAAATCTTTGAATCCGCAAGAAAAGCAAACACTCTAACTTGAGGGTGAGTGTTAAAAAAGAAAGAAACATAGTCCAAGATCTCCACGCTCCAACTTCAGGGGGAGTAAAGTACAAGATTATTGACCTTGACCATTGACCATGATTTTCCTCCTTATATTATGTCCTAATATTAGTTCTCCATGTTTTGTGCCCTAATATTAGCTCATACAAAGATATGAGTATTAGTTCTCCTTGAATTGTACCAAATATCACTAATACATTCTTTCATATTTCATCTCTATATACGAACAACCACTTTGCCGTTTTGAGAGTCGGTGATTAGAAACCGAGCAGCCTTTGGCTACAGGGCTAAGATAAACTTAACCCAAAATAAAAACGCTTCCGCTAGATTTCTATAGAAATATGCTCATAATCAAACGACTGCCCTTCCCATTGCATAAGGTCATCGAACCAACCTTTCCACGCCTCTTCCGTGTCTTTGAAAAAACTAAGCAACTCCATATCATCAAACACCAACATTACACGAAATCCCCCAGGTACTTGATATCCAGACTCAACCAGTAACTTTCTAAGCGACTTTAATATCTTAAAATCCCTCACCCTTCCCACCAATGCATAACCAAACCACTTTTCAAATGCACAAACATTACCGTCGATCTTCATGGACATACCTTTTGCACCTTGTTTTTTGTTAGTAGGTATATCAGAAAAAGATTCATCACTGATCTTCTTATCTCCAATCGGCACATTCACCACAGGCCTCTTCTCCACGCAAAATTACTTCGTTCATGCTTCTCAGTAATAATCTTCTCCCCATCAACAATCTTGCAATAACAATGAAGAGTTTATATGATCCCATCTACACATCACCCAAAGTACGTTCCAAATTTGACGAAGAACACTTCCCCAGAAGACTCGAGAAAAAAAACTTTGTCACGACAACATTAGCCTTAGAGCTTTGGCCGTTCCTCCCATTCCTGTCCTTCTTGAAAAGTACATCGTGCAACTCTTCATCGTTGAAACTTGATCATGCTGCCATCAAAGTCTTTGGAAATTCTAATCGTCTCGAGAAGTTAGTTTTACTTTGTTATAAGGGGTTTAATTACGCTTTTTAAACATACTTTCAAAATCTACATCAATATCAACCATCAAACAACTTAGTGTTAAGTGGGCTAGCTATATTTTGTTTGCATATATTGAGCCAAATCAATATAATGTTATTTATAAAGCTACACACACACACACATATATATATATGGGGTGGATAATATGGAAACCCTATCTAATGAAAAACTTTCAAAACCCTCTAGTGACCATTGATCAAGTTTGATCAATGGTCCATAATTAATTTCTATATAATATTCAAAAGCAAGTGGGTCACTCTAATATAAAATAGGATTAAGGGCAATATGGTAATCATAGGTTTAAAAAGGTTGATTTGACACTTGTCAAGTCACTTCCCTCCTACTTTATGGGACTTTTTCCAGCATGAATATTAACGTACGTTAGTATTGTGAAACAAAATTCTGACCTCGTGTGAGACATCGCTAACATGTGTTACTAGGCATATACTAAACGGACACAATAAAAGAACACATAAAATGTGTATTTATTTAAGAAATGATAAAAAACGATGATTACAATCAACACTAAAACATATAAAAAAAACGATTCATACAAACATAATTATTTGTGAATTTTCAAAAAAAAAAACTATCATAACAACATAAAAAGATCTAGCTATGCTTCGTTCTTGGTATCCATCTTCATCTTTAACACAAAAACATTTCTTCACCTACAAAAAAGATAACACGTGTTAGTTGGCCTCTCCAAAACACATAATGAGACATCACTGACATGTGTAGTGTATTCTAAAACATATGTTTTACTGTATTAACTTATCATTATCTCATCGTAATTATTATTATTAAAATGTATACCCAATTCCATGCTTAACAAATGTATACCCACTTCCAAAGTTTTTTCTTCAAAAAAATAATTAAAACAAAAATAAAGGAAGGGGAAGTGAACATTATCCCTGATCTCAATCCGACGACACATAAACAACACAAACGATAACTCTCTTCAATGCCAATCGATCAAGCAGACCTCACTTCCAATCAGGTATCACAATCTTTTAATCCCCTCAATTATTATTATTATTATTATTATTATTATTATTATTATTACTATTATTACTATTATTATTATTACTACAGAGACCTCCAAAGCAAAAGCTGTACAAGATCTTATCTCTACATGGTCTCATAAGTTCATACCTGATGAATGAGTCGAAGCTGTACAAGTTTTGATGCGTGACGTACAACTTTTTAGTGCCTAAAAAAGGGCAAAACAAAGATTGATCAAGGTTGTTCAATGCTCTGTTATAGGATCGTTCATCAGTTGGTGGATTGTTGCTCGAGATGATGACGATGGTGGTTGGTTGGATTGTTGCTCGAGATTATATATATATATATATATATATATATATATATATATATATATATATATATATATATATATATATATATAGGATTTGGTTCAAATGAGAACCTTTCCCCAAATTGAGAACTGAGAGAACCATTCTGGGCCACACATTTCTCTAAGGCAATTTTTTTTTTTTTTTTTTTTTTGCAAAAATCGCTGCTTTATATGTAAGAAAATTTTTTTTTTTATTTTTTTTGTATATTTTTTTCAGTATACACATGTGTATAATTGCATTATACATATATGTATAATGCAATATACACATATGTATAACTGAAATATACACATATGTATAGCTGAAAATGCTATATACACATATGTATAATTGCTATATACACATATGTATAATTGACATATACACATATGTATAAATGAAAAAAAAAATTCAAAAAAAATAAAAAAAATTTTTTTCCTTGCATAAAAATGTGCGATTAAAGCAAAAAATTTTTTTTTTTTTTTTTTTTTGCCTTTATATGAAATGTGTGGCCCAGAATGGTTCTCTCAGTTCTCAAATAGGGGTTGGTTCTCTTAGGATCCCTACCCTATATATATATATATATGATAAATCATAACCAACAACAAAAACATATGTTCCCATAACTTATCTCAGCAAAAAAAAAATATATAACCCAACATCAAAAACATATGTTTTCACAACTTATCTCACCAAAAAACATATAATGAATTGTAGCCCATAATAAAAAAAACATATGTTTTCACACAAAAAAAATATTAAAACTATAAATTCAAACAACAAAAAAAAATATATTTTTAGATGAAAACAAAACTTTGATATAAAAAAAAAGATAAACAAACTGTCAACACTTCGATTAAATCATAAACTTTTAAAAAAAAAACATGTAATTTTGGAGTTGGTTAGTTTGTGTTGTTTGTACTTGATAGTCAAGCTTGGTACTTCAATCGTCTTAAACCCCCTTTGACCAAGCCCATTATGTTGGTCAAACACTTCCTTGATAACTAATTTGTAGGAAGGCTATTCCTTGATAACCTTTTACTCGTATATTGAATAAAGAATATTAAACAAACCTAAACAACGTAATTGAAACCCAAATCTAGATCTTGAACACCAAAACTCGGTGTCGGATATGTTAATAGTAGCAAAACCCTGCACAACATTGCCTCTCTTTGGTCTTGTTCTTGCTTTGGGTAGTTGTACCAAGTGCAGAAATAGTTATACATTCCTTCTTCATAAGTTGTACCTTGCTTCTTCATGAAAGAGTGGAGATAGGAAGATCTAAATAAGGGTGAGAGAGTGGACATGAGTAGGAGAGTAGTTTAGAGAAAAGAGAGAGGGGGGGGGGGGAGATAGAAACAAGGATGTATAATGCGTGTGTCAGTATCTAGAGAAAAGAGAGAGTGATATATAGAGACAAAAGAGTGATAATGTCTATAATACCATTTTTTCAATATTCAAGATAGTATACGTGGAAGAATCATGGCTATAGAACGGGGTTCTTTGGTTTGCTCAAGTGGTGATGGTTTGCAAATTAGAATTGCCCTATATATATATATATATGTAAATTGTGTGTATATTTATAATTAAATATATAATAAATAGATAAAAATGTATTCGAACCGAGCCGAGCGGACCTTTGCTCGTGCTTGGCTCGTTTATAAACCGAACCGAGCTGATCGGCTCATTTATAACCAAGCGAAAGATCGAACGAGCATTTTCGAGCGAACGACGAGCGCCGAACGATTTGAACAGCCCTACTAGAGGGTATGGGGGAAGGCATTGGGTCGACAATGGCAAGGGAGGCCTGACAACACCGCCCCCCAAGTGCAACATCATCATCAACGACATCTCGTTGCTGTCCAAGCCGTTCCTCCCTATTGGTGATTTGTTTTTTTTTTTTTTTTTTTAAGGAAGGGAGATCCATCGTTTATACCATTAGATTATCATGGGGAAAATGAACCTACCCGGTGGAGTATCCATATCACCCTATTAACTTAAAAGTTACAAGGTAGTGTTTGATTTCATTTTCAACCCCATAAATATAACATTAATCAGCCACAACATAAAGTAGGGCTCAAAACGACATCGTGTCTCTTGATGTGTGTATAAATCGTCACCAGCAGCTGTTTTGTTAGAAGAACCAACCAACAAACCAAGCAGCCGACAACTCTGAGGACATGAGATCTGAATTCTGACCTAAGAAAGAACAGCCGTATTTCGTGTTTGTGCGTGAATCTAACGATCCTTAATCAATCTTGTCACATCCATCCATCCATCAGAGGTTGATTGTTCGTTCGTTAGATTCACGCACAAACTCGTAATATGTCTCTTCATTTGCAATCAATCAAGAACACATCCGCCGACTGACTCTTTAAATCTGGGTAGTTCTAAATCTTAATATTTATGTTTTGAATATTTCATGTGTGTTTTGTTTTTATTATTGAATTTGGGTTTTGTTATTATGTGTTTAGAAATTGAACAATTAAATTGATTTGATATATAGTGGCATCTGATTGTTTGGTAGATTAACATATTTGATATTTAATTAATTTTGCTGATGAATTAACATAGTTTTTTTTGTAGGATAAAGACTTGATTGCTTGTAAGTTAAGCAAAATTGATGGAGACCACCTAAGCAGTTTTTTAACTTTTTTTTAATTGTGGACATACGCCTCTAAAATCTACTTCTAAAATCCGCTTATTGGTTGCTTTGTAGAACTTGAAGCTGCACCACTTAGGTGGCGATAAGCACCTGATGTCACTAGGCTAATCCGTAGATGGCAGGTTCGAGTTTAACAAGAAATCAGGTATTAAAAGGAAACATCATGGTTACCTGCAGCCAAGAGAAAACAACCCATTCATAGTTGTTGCAAGGTTGTTATTGGTTGTTTTCTGTTTTCTGATTCGGTTTTCGCTTAAACATTGACAGTCTGGAGTTTATTCTTGATTGAATGATCAAGATACATGAGGCAATGGTCGATAACATCTTGGACCCCTAAACAAACCTGTTTGTAATGGTTCACATAATATGTGTTATGTTAGTTTGATGCATACTCTCACATTAGAGTCTCGTCATATGGTATTGCCTCTCATTGTGGCGAGGCGATGTTATTGCGTATGCAAATTCAGAAGCGGCTCCATGTTTGTTAACGAGGATCTTTACATCAACATACAAGTATATAACACGCTAATTAATAAGATTTTGATAAATGTTAAAATCCCAAATCTGCAACTAAAGAGACAAGTATTTGCTAGCTCATTCTATTTGAAAGATACTGTTAAAAGGAGTAACTTTCAAATGTGTGTTAGTTTAAACTGTATGATTCCAAATATTTTTATTATTATGTGAAAATGATGACGATAAGGGTGGAGGGCATATTGAGTTGGTTATTGGATTACAGATAGAGAAGAATCGCGGATATCTTATAAAAGCGCCAAATACCTTTCAAGATGGAAGTTACCGTATCCTTGCCCTCCATGCCACTCTTGTTGTTGTCTATCTCATCCACATCAGCGTCAAATCAAATTCCACCAATTTCTTGCCCAACTTGCCAACTATCAAGAAACGTATGTATTTGCTTCTCATACTGCTCGTCTCTCTCCTCCACATCACAAAACTCATCTCCACTTTCATTTATCCATTTCACCCGACTTACCTCAACTTCACCTTCGCCTCCTTCATGCGGCAAGAGGAGCAAGGCAACCTTCTTGCCAAGTAAATCATGCCACACCCTCTTGCCGCACACCAAGGTACCTAGATGCTTCATTTGCCGCGCATCCTTCTAGCTGGCCTAAAAGTGGTTTGGACACGTAGATTATATTTTGAAATATATATATACACGCACTAGCTATATGAATAATTTATCAAAATAAAGTTTAGCAAAAATTCACTTTAAGCAATGCTAATAAACCACCATCTTGTAAAAGAGAAAATCATTAGCAGTTTAATATTGTTCCCAATAGATCCATTCTACTTGGGTTTATGTTTATGTGAGGGATTTGTTGGAGATCTTCAAAGTGGTCGCTGGGAACAAGAAGAGGAAGAAATCAGTGCAAGGTATTGTGATTGTGACCATGTGGCGTATTTACCTTGCTCGAAATGATAAGATTTTCAATCAAAAGAAGATATCGGTATTAGAGATCGTGGCTATGGTGAAATCGAAAACATTTTTCTAGTTTAGACATAGATTAAGATTTAAAAACATTGTTTGGTTTGATTGGTGTAATAATCCGATGTATATGTTGTAATTGGTTTGTGCATCGGTCATTGATTTGAGGATCAGTTGCGTTTTTTATTGAAGGTGATCGTTAAAAAAAATCTACTTGGGTTTATTTTTGTACATGTTACCTTTTTTAAAGAAAAAAAATAGTGATTTAAATGGAATATATATGAAACTTTATTACTATTTAGTTATTATTATTTTTTTCTCTTAAACCGAACAACTTATAAATTTTGTTAGAGCGCAGCTTCATAGGGGCGGGAGGGGGCTCCCGACCTCCCGAAATTTTCGTTCAGAAGTTTCGATTTTATAATATCCGTATATAATTTTTTGGTATATACGGTTTCGACCCCCGTAACCGGTTATTTCCGACCCCGAGATTTTCGCTCAAGCTTCGCCGCTGTTTGTTAGTGTCGAGTGATTTTTTTTTCTTGGCAGCAAACTTTTACTTTAAGTTAAACTTAAAAAAAAAACTAATCACTAGATAGTAGGCAAGATTCATGTATATTCTTTCAACGTCAACTAGTTTTAACCATGGTTTTGAAAACCGGACCGGACCGGCCGGTCGGACCGGTCGGACCGGGTTCCGGAGGGTGAGCCGGGCCGGTTCACAGATAAGGATCGGATGGTGCACAGGACCGGCGGTTCGACCGGGACCCGGGTGGTCGGACCGGGAACCGGGGCATTTGGACCGGACCGGACGGTTCATCCTCTGTATGTTGTTTTCTTTTGCATCTGTGCTCCGTTTGGTAGAAGAAGGATTTAGTCTTGCTAGTAGAAATCGAGCCTGCATGTTTCATTTAAAATCCAAATCAACTATTTCCAAACTATATAAATGGATTGAAACTTGAAAGGCCCCATACATCTCTGTCACTTGTCTTTACCCCTTCTTTAGTTTGTTTTCCTTTCCGATCAAAGCGTAAGATCAAACCATTTGGGTTTATTTTGAACAAAAAAAAGGGAGGAAGTTTTGTTGGGTGGTTAAGGGTATTATTTTGGTGTATCTATAGATTGTGTATTTGTGTGTGTTGAAAATGGGGGATGGGTTGTTGTAGACAAGAAGAAGTGAAGGACAGGTTGGATGTTGTGGGTATTAATGGGGTAAAAGAAAGAAAAGGAATGAAAAGAATAGCTTTGGTGACTCTTCATTGGGGTAATCAAGAATGGACATGTGTAATGGGGTAATCAAGAATGGTCAGATTAGTTGCATACTTGTATGTATGTATGTGTAATGTTTAGATTAGTTTCACGTTTTTTTATTGAATAATAAATCAATAATTCTGGTTTAAAAAAAAAGTTAAATTTTTATGGTTTTTTGTTTTTTTTTTAAATTTTTATGGGGTTTTTTGAATTTTTATGCTTTTATGAACATTTTATATATTTTTTTTAATTTTTATGAATTTTATATATTTTTTATAATATTTATAAGGTTGTCCGGTTCTTAAATCCGGTCCGACCGGTTCGACCGGTCCGACCAGTGAACCGGTAAGTAGGCCGGTTCGACGTCCGGTCCGGTTCTGAAAACCTTGGTTTTAACAAAATTTTAACATTTCATAACAATAGAACAACAATAAAATTTTTGAATTGTTATCGTCGAGTAGAGGTGCATAAAAAACATGTTTATAATCTATCCACAAGATAAAAAAAACCCCTAATCTGGGTATTAAAAAACCAAGGTATTCTTAACCTGGTTTCGTAGCCGACCCTATCCACAAGATATTTACAGGGTCCATACCTATGGTTACAAAAAACTGGCCCAACCTGTGTATACCCCTTACCCGATCAAAACCCAAAACCAGAACCAAAAAACTTGATCACTCTCTTTCCAAAACCTAATTCCATACCTGACATGTGGCATTTCAATATTCATTTTTAAAATTTGTTGACCATACCTAAAACCCAACTCCATGCCAGGAACCGTGTATGAAAAGGAAACCCACAATGTAGAAGCTAGGTTAGTATCAAGCAAATAAGCCGATGACCAATTGAAAGCCCCATGACCTTCCAATGCGAAGGTTTTGATTTTGAGTCTCGCATGGAGAAAATTTACTTAAGCCAGATGTTATACCATAGCAGGCCTTCGGGACGTAGGTTTCCTTTGGAATGGTTTCGGGCCTGTTTACCCGTTTCATCTGCATTTAAGGCCATGTTTGGCTCTCCTTATTTTGCCTCCTTATACCTTATTAACTTAATCAAAAAGTCAATAAGGAGATAAGTTTGTTTGGATAATGGGTTGAAAAGGAGGTTTTTGTGGCTTGAAAAGAAGATAAGTTATAAGTAAGAATTTGTAACTTTTTGATTAAGGAGATAAGGAGGGAGAAGAAGGAGATAAGGAAATAAGGAGAAGGAGAGCCAAACATGCTCTTAAAAGCATGGGTGGCGTTTTGCCATTTAGTTTACGTGGGTGATCGGACTTTTTATTAATCTTTACGCAAAAGCCCACTACTACTTCACCAATTTCGATAAGGCCCAATTTGAACTACCCTTTCTCAATTTCCACCATGGCTGTCACTTCTTCTCTTGAACGTTTCCAACTTCTGTCTGTCTGTAACTAAAAACACCATGGATTTAAAGTTTTGTTCAAAGCCCTTTTCCCAACTACAAGTTTACCATCAACCCATTGTTATTGTTTCACCTCTTTCAAGCTTTCAACACAAAACACTTCACTCAATATCCCTCTTTGCCACCAAAAAGACAAGGGTTGTTTCTCATCTTGATGCTGCTGCTGCTAAGGTTAATGGTGCTCTTTCACCTGACCCAGATTCCACTTTTCTTGACAGGGTATTTTCTTTTCTTTTTAAAAAAAAAAAATTCTTTCTTTATGTTTTTTTGTTATGCTTGTTTGATTACTTGAATTGTGAATTTTGCCCAAATAAAGAAACCCCTTGATGTGTGTTTGGACAAAAATTTAATTTATGCAATTATTTGCACTTTAGAGAATCAAAATTGCAACTTTTGGTGTTCATTATTCTTAAATAACTGTAGTTAGTTTCTGCTGTTATTTAGTGACTGATATATAGAATAGGTCTGTACATCAGTACATGAATCTAGCCGAACCAGGGGGACCTTTGCTTGTGATCGGCTCGTTTTTATGCCATTTGGTTTAAATTTGCTGAGAGAGATGGTGACAATGTTGGGTCTCAAGTTTTTATGCCTTAAAAACGCAGCCACATTTCATAGCATGATATTTTTCATGAATGACAATGTTGTGTCCAATGATGAGGATGGGAATGTGGCCGATGAGGCAATGAGCATGCTATGTAGAACGATGACAGTGAGAGCGGGAAACGATTGACTGAGGGTTAGAGCGGGAGACATTGAGGCGATGAACAGACTCTTCGGGTCAAGACTGTCGCTTAGCGGCTTAGGGTTTTACTTTTAGATTTAGTGTTAAATTTTTTATTGGACTTAGGGTTTTACTATATGTCTATATTGGCTATGTTTGGCAAAACTAGCTAGAAGCTGGTAGCTTTTTAAATATATTTTGGTGTTTGGCAGAGTAGCCGGAGCTTTTAATAAAATGTATAAAATTAAAAAATGGACATTAATAAAAGCCTGTATGTATGTTTTTTTTATTTTTTTTTCCTGGTAGAATGGGTATTTGTGTCATTTACTCATTAAAAGCTTGTAGCTAGTAGGAGCTTTTTCTTAAACGCTAATAGTAGCGTTTCCATATGGAGTTTTTTCTCCTAACCTAAAAGCTTCAAGCCCTTTCAAAGTTCAACCAAACAAAGCTTTTTATTGAGTAGGATTTTTTTCTTAAAAGCTTGAAGCTAGAAGCTCCTAAAAGCTCCTTGCCAAACATACTCATTATCGTAGAATAAGTTCATGAAGCTTTCCTCAAATGCCAGAAGAAAGAAATAATTACCATGACTAGAATGATGGTGTGGTTGATGGACCTTTTGGATGTTCTGAATCATAATGTCATTTAGTGTCAGTATGATTAATTGGTTTTACATTTGTCCACTGTCTTTAGTATTTTTCTGCTGCAACTTTTAACCGATTCTTCGATTCTGAAGGTGTTAGCTTTAAATCAATTAGAATCGTTTTCACCAAAACTATGTTTGCAGCATATCCAAACCTCCCCTAAATTGCCACCATAATTGACATGGATATTTGTAAAGGCGGTTTTAGGAATAGAGGGAGTGATTTTCATGGAAAAAAAATTCTGAAACTTATGTAAAACTCTAATATAATAAAAAGATAGTTCTTTATTTGCCCCATAAGTTTATAATCAATCCTTCTTTTGTGGTTGCTTGGTTGATGAATAATTTGGTTCTATGTATTGAAATTATGGATTATTAGATAGCAGGCATTGGTTACTAATTTGGTTCAGGTTGGGTTGGTTATCGACGTTATCGTGAATTTTCTGGTGACGGTTTCTCACGGTTTTAGAAGAAATTATAACACTTTAATAGTTATTAAGTATTGCGCATTAAGTTACACTTTTGAGTGCCCTTTTGACCCACTTAGCCCGTTTTGTATATTGCCAAGTTCTCTTATTTCCCCCTTTTTATCCGTTTGAGACTTGGAGATAAATGAGCAACCAAAGCACGACATGTTTTACAAGACATGTTCCTCATTAAAATTGCATTGTGCTTCGCTCTTCTGTATTTAGTTACAAAATTACCTTGTTGCCATTACAGCAAAAAGCACTGGAAGCTGCAATGAATGATATTAACAACTCGTTTGGGAAAGGAAGTGTGACGAGACTTGGAAGTCTTGGTGGAGCTCTGGTGTAAGTTCCATTTTTATCGTAATTTAATAGACATGTACGATTCCAATTTAAAATGACTAGAGTTTTTCTTTTAAGAAGTAAATAAGTTTAAAATCTTTTAAAATAAAAATAAGAACAGTTTACACTCTTAATCTCGTTGAATCAATTCTAGTTAGAGTGTTAGACTTATCATTAACGTTATGAACCGCATTATCTTGTTGCAGTGAAACGTTTCCAAGCGGCTGTTTGTCCTTAGACCTTGCATTGGGTGGTGGCCTGCCTAAAGGGAGAATTGTAGAAGTATTGACTTCCGTCTTTACTCGTTCATTTTTTTATTTAAAATATCATGATATTTATAGGTGACAATTTCGGCACATATACTTATGAATTAGTCGATTTGGGTTATGTTTTTTCTCTTAATGGGCAAATGTTAAAAATAAGAGTGTATTATTAACTGAAGTTTGTTACCCAAAAAAACTATGTATTTGTGTTTTAGGCATCATTTAACTGTCGATTTGATAATATTAACTGTTTTTTGTTTTAGATTTACGGACCCGAAAGTAGTGGAAAGACCACATTGGCACTACACGCCATTGCAGAAGTACAGGTTGACTTTGACTTTTTGTATGCTCTGTCAAGACATTTCTTATGCCAAATTGTTATTTATTGTAATTTAATATACCGTACTTTTAAATGAATCACGCAGAAGCTGGGAGGCAATGCCATGCTTGTTGATGCAGAGCATGCATTTGATCCATCGTATTCTAAAGCATTAGGAGTCGATGTGGAAAACTTAATTGTTTGCCAACCGGATAATGGAGAAATGGCACTTGAGAGTACTAATATTTTTTTTCTTCTGTAATTCTTATGCATGATAAGTTATGAAGTGCTTCATGACAAAATTATGTTTTTAACTTATTGATGTTATCGAGATTGTGTGGTGTATTAATAAAAAACCTTTTTATTATTCAGTTGCAGACCGTATGTGTAGGTCAGGTGCTGTTGATCTCATATGCATTGACTCTGTTTCAGCTCTTACTCCACGGGCAGAAATTGAAGTAAGTTATATGGAACTGGGGGTGGGAGGGGGGGGGGGGGGGGGGTTGTGTAACGGGTCAAACTTGGTTTTAAAAAACGCTTAAGCGCGTGTCAACCTTAGGCTCAAAGAACTGCGCTTTGTGTGATATAAGGCGAGCTCTGTACAAGAAGCGCACAAAAAGGGAACTTTTTTGGAAAAAAAATCCCACTGAGGTGCGCGCTTCTTTTACAGAGGGGGTGTTTTTGTGCTCCAAAGTGTTATACATGTAGGTAAAAAGGTTGTACATTTAAGTGATTTATACATTAAATCATATATAAACATTACTTATACCTATATTTTGGGTAAGGGATGCTAAAACCTATAGGATATATAAAAAAAAATTATATAAGCACCTTGCGCCTGGTGTACGAAAAGCCCTCGCTTTTGCGCTTCACGCTTTGATTTTAGACCTTGTCGCTTTTGGGCGCTTCGCGCTTTTTAAAACCAAGGGGTCAAATTGAGTTCACATTTGGGTTTATAAATTATTTATTTATTTATTTACTTGTTAAATATGATTAGAAAACTTTATTTAAAGTAGTAATCAATAGTTTTTTGTGTTAGATGTGTTAAACATTTGACCCATAATAGTTTAATACTTTTAGCCAAGTTTTTAGATGTTACTCGTTGACTCATTGGAGTTCTGTTATCTTATAACCAACAACAACAACAACAACAACCAAGCCCAGTAAATCCCACAAATAGCAAAGCTATTAGTAGGGTCTGGGAGGGTGGGATGTAGGCAAGCCTTACCTCTACCCCTAGGGATAGAGAGACCGCTTCCAGGGAGACCTTTGCTCAAATACGCAACGAAAAACACACACCCAATAAAAAAATAATAATAAATAAATAAATAAAAAATGAGGAAGATATACACGCACACACAATACTGATTGTTATCTTATAACCCAAGTTGACTAATTTCTAGGTCAAAATTGACACTTCTTTTTAGCAGTCCTGTTATCTTATAAACAGATATGTTCCTTTATTTAATTTGTTTTGCAGGGAGAAATCGGAATGCAGCAAATGGGTTTGCAAGCACGACTTATGAGTCAAGCATTGCGTAAGATGTCAGGGAATGCATCTAAGGCTGGATGTACTCTTATTTTTCTTAACCAAATTAGATACAAGGTTTCCCCTTTTATCATTTTAAATCTTTCTTGAAACAATATGGACCAGTATCTTGTTACTGTGTATGTTAGTTGTTTTAATATTATTATGAAATATCGTTCCAAATATTTTTCTATTTTGCGTTGAAATCAGATAGGGGTGTATTATGGAAATCCGGAAGTTACGAGCGGAGGTATTGCTTTGAAGTTTTTCGCATCTGTTCGACTTGAAATACGCCCTATTGGGAAGATAAAGTCGGTAAGCTCATCAAATTTTCTAATGTCTGCCTCTCTATGTATACACACATAGGGAGCGTTAAAATCAAAACCAAGAAATATGTTGAGAAATGTGAATCGCATATGCATTTGTACATATTGCTTTAATGTGGTATACGTGATGAAAGTTACATAACCACCCATATTATCTCTCCCACTTCTATTTATGTATATTTAATGCAAAATGTACAAATGCATTATGTGGTTCTCGTGGTCAATGGCGGATCTAGGCCACAAAATCAGCAGTAACGTTTTTCATTTTTTTCATTTTAGTAGCAACGTTTTCCAAATTTCGTAAAAAAAAACAAAATTTTCCACTAAGTTTCCACTACGCGCGCGAAGTTGAGCCGCAACGTCCGCGACCGCTGCTTCTTCCCTATGTCCGCCCCTGCTCGTGGTTATATTGGTTCTGAAAAGAATGGACCCCAGGTTTATTTTTATGAGGTGGATGTTTGTTGGTTGTGTCACACATGGTTTAAAAAAAACGCTTGAGGCGTGCGCCTCGAGGCGCGCCTCAAGGCGATTCGGTCTGAAAACGCTTCTGAGGCGGCGCCTCAGGTGTTTGAATGGTGGTATGCGCCTCACAGGACTGAGGCGTTATGAAAAGTTGCGCCTCAGGTGCGCCTCAGGGGGTTTTTCAGGTATATTTTTGATGTTTTCGACTTTTTGTGACATTTTATGTGTTTTTTATTGTGTGTTTTTGATGTTTTTGATGAATTTGATGATGAAATTAGTTAGCATTTTATTTTTTGAAAGATATATAATTATTTATTTAATTTTTTAATTCCGCCTCGGGCTTACGCTCGAGGCTTACACCTCGTGAGGCGAAGGGAAAACGCCTCGAGGCTCGTTTCCGTTCTTTTAAACTTTGGACTGTCACAGGTGAAAGGTGATGAAGATATCGGGCTTAAGGTTCGAGTAAGAGTTCAAAAGAGTAAGGTGCATAACGTTATTTTTATAAATTTTTTATATCCCGCCAAAAGGAAGTTCTTTTCAGAACAAGTAAATTATTTAATTATTTTTTGGGAACTTTGTAATATCTTATAGGTTTCTAGACCATACAAGCAAGCAGAGTTCGAAATCATATTTGGAGAGGGGGCAAGCAAATTGGTTTGTTTTTCTAACACTTTTTGTTTGTATATATTATATACATCTATAATATCATTTGTATAGCTTTGTTTAATTTATATGTAGGATGTATATTGGATTGTGCCGAAATGATGGACATTGTTTTAAAGAAGGGCTCATGGTATAGTTATGGAGATCAAAGGTTTGTCCTCTATTCATGCCATTTGTGTGAGTTAGTTTGTGCTTTGTTCTATATCTAACGGTCAAGCGGGTAAAAAAACGTATTATAAAAGTAACAGGGTCGAGTGTCATTTAAAATGTAATTGAAATATATAAGTATCCTACGTCGTTTTAAAAGAAAGTTTCATTATTATTGAAATAAAA
>CM061226.1:112901491-112924590 GCA_030844895.1 Ambrosia x helenae
ACCCCGAGCCGTCTTGCGTAGTTTTGTTAATAAGTACATTGTGATGTGCTCCCATTCCACACGGGTTTAGGGTTGGAGTTTCCCATATGGCTTTTGATGTTCGGCCTGACTTGCATGCACATCATACATCTTTCCACGTACTTTGCAATATCTCACTTCATCCCGGGTCACCAATAGTTTAGTTTTAAGTCTCGGCACATTTTGGTGGCCCATGGGTGTATCAAGTAGCGAGACTTGTGGGCTTCGTCTAGTAGAAAGGTTTTAACCCCACACGTGTTCAGAATCCAGACTCTCCCAAATCTGGTTTTCAGCCCATTTTCGCCATCGACTATGTTCTCCAATTGTCTGTGTATTCTTTATTTCTTCCAGTTTTCTAACTTTAAGGCTTCAGTTTTGCGCTTCTCGGATTCGGTCGAGTAGTCCCCGAGGTTACCACGAGTTTCATA
This sequence comes from Ambrosia x helenae, assembly GCA_030844895.1. Classification (NCBI taxonomy): domain Eukaryota; kingdom Viridiplantae; phylum Streptophyta; class Magnoliopsida; order Asterales; family Asteraceae; genus Ambrosia; species Ambrosia x helenae. Next base: position 112,901,938 of record CM061226.1, read on the forward strand.
GACCTCACCCTTATAGGAGATAATCCTCTTTGCGACTTAGGGCGTCAGCCACTACTTGGCCTTTCCCAAGTGATAATGGATTTCGCAATCATAGACCTTTATTGTTTCCAACCAACGCCTTTGTCTCATGTTTAGGTCTTTTTGATCAAAGAAATGTTTTAGGCTCTTATGGTCCGTGAAGATTGTAATCTTTACCCCATATAGGTAATGCCCCCAAAATTTTAAGGCAAAGACCACAACTGCCAGTTCAATGATCATGAGCCGGTACTTGGTCTCGTGGACCTTCAACTGCCTTGAGGATAAGCTATGACCTTGCCTTGTTGCATTAGTACATATCCCAACCGCGGTGGGATGCATTCGAGTAGACTACATGTCTTCTATGCCTTTGGGCAAAGTGAGCACGAGCATGGGTTAGTTTTTCTTTGAGTGTATTAAATGCTCGGTCTTGTTCTACTTTCCATAAAAAACTTTTCATCATTGCGCGTCAATTTGGTTAGTGGGGCATGGATTTTGGAGAAATCCTGAATAAATCTCCGATAATAGCCCGCAAATCCCAAAAAGCTTCGGATTTCAGACGGGCTCTTGGGTGGATTCCATTTGGATACCGCTTCAATTTTCGAGGGATCCACAACACCCTTTTTTCATTGATTACATGCCCCAGGAATTGGACTTCTCGAAGCCAGAATGCTCACTTTGAGAACTTGTCATATAGTTTCTCTCTTCTTAGTTAGAGAGTATTTCGTGTAAATGGCGTGCGTGTTCCACTTCGCTCTTGGAGTAGATTATGATGTCAGTGAAGACAATCACCAATTTGTCTAGCATTGGTTTACAAACTAGATTTCATCAATGAGACATCCACTTCCAATATGTGGTTTCTCTAAACAATCAACACCAATATTCGTAATAATCTACTGATAAATATTTCTCCAAATATTTATTTCTCAAGCGAAGTTATTTGTGATTAATATTTAATAATATTTTACACTTACATATTATTTCTCTGTTCGCAGTCCAAAGTGTAACTCTTTGGAACGTATTTTGATAGTCGCATTATTAATTGATATTTGGACACCATTTCCAACAAGCAATACTTAGGTCTAGAATCATGTTTGTGAATATCATATCTTTCTTAGCTATGGTAACTATGATGGAACTAGGATCTTAGAATACGACCGCCTCAAATAACTAGTGGATCCTCATCATTCTCCTAGTATGACCTAAAAGAAACCCTAAGGAGTGTGTGAACATACTGACTGGTTGGATCACCTCCCAATCTCTCAAACAATACTAAGTTACCCTATAGATAGATCATCTATCGGTATCACTATCTCAATACACCCTAAAGTGGAACGAGTAACCTAAAGACACTAGAAAAGACTTAGGGAAACATCCTCTCAAAGAATTTTTACCTAACTACCTAAACACCAAAGATTACCCAACTACCTTTAACCTCATGGTCTCAAGAAGTGGTAGCACACTTAATTCCTTTAAACACTCAATCGATGTTCCTCTGGGACTCGAGCTCAGAAACCGACAAACTAGTCACAAACACACATTAGGTTCCCTAACATGCATCCATATATACAAGACATTCACAAATACACATATGGACAATTGAATGATTATAAATCAATATTAAGCATGGACACGCATCAGATCAAGCATAACTAAGTTGTTTACAAAAGCACTAATCCATCAATTAGTTATCAAAAACAAGAAATTACCAAAAACTCCACAAACATCTGTCATTAACCTGGGTTGTTTAGAGATTTAGCCAACAATCATCATTAAATTCAGAATACAAGTCAAAAGTATCATGCAATTCATAGTTAGAAATATTAATTCACAAAGAAAAACAAAGTTCAATAACTAACAAGTTGCAATAACTTGATTCTCGCTCTCCACGATTAGTTGTTGATTCTCAATGCTTCTTCTTCTTCTTCTTCTTTGAAATCGCCCCTTTTTAACATGGAAGTCATAGAATGCAAATTAAGGTTGTAAAAATCATCTTTATATGTTTTCCATGATTTTAGCTGACATAAGTCTTGTTCGCAGTTCGTCACCCGGCGTGAGGGACAAAATAGTCGCGGCGCGAAGACAAGGAAATTCAGAGTTTTCAATTTAATTATTGATTTCTCCTGTACGCTCGTTTCTTTATGCTTTTCCTCATTTTCTGCTCCTTTAGCAAACTTATATTTGTAAAAGTCCCAAACAAAATACAAACTATAAATGACCAAAACTACTAAAACTATATAAAAACTATACAATATACATAGGAAAAATAGATGAGTTTTGCAACTCATCATGAATATCATAGATTATTATTATTAATAAGTACAATGTCACACCATACACATTTCCTATATGTCACACAAGAAAATTCATAACAATTTAATTGTTAAACAATAGTTTACACAAAATTTGTTTATTTATATCACAATAATATATTTTGTTGTATTCCCATTCATTTTGAGCTTTTATTGATTTGATTTCTTCAATACGCATAGTGCTTCTTGACACGTGGAGACTAGGGATGAGCATACCGATACCATTTAGAGGTTTTCGGTTTCGGTATCGGTACAGGATCGGTATGGTATCGGTATTTTAAGGTGAAATACCGATATCATACCGGTACCGTACTGATACTGAACCGATATCGTACCATACTGTATGTTTTAGGTATTGATATCAGTATTAGGTTTTAGGAGTTTTCGGGATAGGTATCAGTCGTACCGATACCGTCCGAGCTTATCCCTAGTGGAGACTTGTATGTGAAAAAACTTGTTGAGTGATATTTCTGAGAAAAAACAAAAAGTATAATGTTTTTTAAGTATAAAAATGTTGAGCGATTTTTTAATAAAAAGACAGAGTTTACTACATGTAAAAAAATTGTTCAATGACTTTTACGACAAATAAACAGAAAATATAGTGTTTTTTACAATATTTTGTTTAAAGCATAATACTAGTTCCTCTTTTATGTTTTGACATTGTCATAAAAACACTCACTAGTTTAAGTTATAATATAAAACAATAATTTTATCAAATACATAAAAAACAAAACGAGGCAACATGCGTATATGTCCATTTAATCTTAAACACAAATAGCAAACCGCTAATGTTATATTCCTACGTATGATCTAGTGGTCTAGTTTTTACCCTACACGAGTATAGTTTAAATATCTCCAAGGCTCAACATTGTGGAGTAACACTCTCTTCCACTTCAATTGTTAAAAGTGGGTGTGAGGAGAGGAGAGGTACCTGTTTAACGCTCGGTAACACAATAGGTGGGTGGGGTTCACTACTCTCCATCAAACATATGTAAACACACACATCTTTAAACTTTTCTTTTTTGTATCAATATGATTTTTCATCTGATAACTGAGAAAATTACATCAAAGTAGCGGACAGGCGGGCAACAAGCTGTGTCGCCACCCCTTTCTAAATGGCAATCATAATCTACTAAACATAACCTTCCACCTGGAACCGAGACACTACTATGAATAACTCGCTAGACCTCAAATCTTTAAATTTGTTAGTTTTTTTTTTGTTTTTGTTAATTTTGTTAAGGGTGGTTATAATAAACCCTTTGGCTTCTATTTTCACCCCCCTAAAGCGATTTGCTTTGGCCAAAGCAAGGCGCTTGGGTTACTTTTTAACAACCCTCAGTACGAGGTCAGAAAAGCTGAATTTTTTTACCCGAAGCGCCTCGCTTTGGCCAAAGCGAGGCGCTTCAAATCAAAGATTTGTTTTGGTTCATTTTTTTGGTGTTTTGAATTGTTTTTTTTAATTTTTATAATATAATTATTGTAAAAAAATAAAAAATTTAAAAAACAAAATAATAACCACCAACTTGCATCGATTTGAGATATGAGTTTTATTAACTTTAAATCTCTCTGGTCCATGGTATCCACTAACCTTAGTGATTACGAGATCCATAATTCGAACAAGGAGGGAAACATTCTTCCATTACTGTTTTCATAAAAATGGAAAAAAGCAACCCATACAGAGTTCATTGTACTGGTTGCGGAAAGAAATCAACAGTCGGATCGGCGCTAACAAACGGATGAAAATTAGATGATTTTGTTTACCTTCCCATCGATTTTCAAGTATGTTCTTTTTTCTTCTCCGACATTAAACTTAGTACAGGTGTGACCTGGATTTTACATCACCAAACAATTCCAAACAACTGTTCATGCAAGCAAGTAAAATTCAGTTGTTGGACATTGTGTGAGAATACATAGTACAAAATTCTTTTGACAAACGTCTGGCTGACCTGAAGTTACTGAATTCTCCATGAAGGAATCCAGACAGGTTTAATATGTTATTTCAGGTTTCCTTCATCGTTGACAGATATCTCTCCGACAACAACTTCCTCCGTACCCGATCACAATGTCCAACAACTGAATTTTACTTGCTTGCATGAACAGTTGTTTTGCTAATTTCCGATTCTCAATAGTTTCATTATACTCGTGTTCAGCCTTTAAATCAATAGTCGGATCGGCGCTAACAAACAGATAAAAATTACACGATTTTGTTTAACTTCCCATTGATTTAAAGTATGTTCTTTTGACAAAAACGTCTGGCTGACCTGAAGTTCCTTTGCAACTTAGTTCCTTTTTAATTATAAACAACATTAAAGAAGGACTTGTGCTATTTCTTTTCAAACCCTTCCATCATATACCTAACACACTACAATACTTCACCATTCTATACATATAAACACACACCTTCAAACCATTCCTCCTAAACCAGATTGATGATAGTCATTTTTGACATTGTAAAGCGATCGTTACAGTTCCTAATGGTTTATCATCTCTGTTGATCAGTACTTCCGGGAAAGACACAACATTCATCTTCGTTATCCCTTGGTTTTGTAATACATTTCGAGATATTATTCCTTTCATCCAGATGATTGTTCCACTTCTATAATGATCAGGAACATTCCAAATAACTGTTCAGTTATGGATCCTTGATCAGAAAATATATTCTCAACTATTCCTAAAATCAATTTTCCGATAATCCACACCTTTTCTCGTAAAGCAAACCTCTCTAGGTTTAGCATCACCAAACAGATTCACCTTAGGCCTCGGTTTGTCCACTCCCTACAATGCACCCGACACCTCAACCGAACTACAACACAGCCGACACCTTAACCGAATTACCAATGATTCCGATTCAAATTTAATAGGATGGAGAAATGGGAGGGAAAACAAAATCGTACGCAGACACAGCACCACCGTTGTTCATTAGTTAAAATGAAGAGGACCTTGAAGACTAGATTCGGTGCAATCAGAACTGAAGAGAAGTTATCATCATCATTATCCACATGTTCTTACCTAAAATCAAGCTTTAGTTAGAAAAAAGAAACAACAACTAATTGTCTCTAACAAATACTTTCCATACTCCTTTGTAATTGAACTAATACCCAACTCTCAAATGAGAAATTAACCAGTCAAACCAACGTGATACAAACTGTAAAACCAAACAATGTCCAACACCAAATGTCACTAAATTAACGAATGATCCATCCATTTTAGCTTTTGTTTAACTATTTTAGCAACTTCCATAGGAATTCTCCATGTCAAACATGGCCAGCGCTTCTTGGTGGTAGAGGATGGGAGCTAGTTTAGTGGTTGGAAACTTTGATGACAAAGCTTGTGTTGAGGGAATGTGTGGATGGAACGATCACTTTAGTATCTTCCGATGGATTTTTCAATACAAAATGACTTAAGAACTAGAGAAGTGATTCTTAGAGATGATAAAGCTAGATCATGGTGGTGGTGGTTCCATTGGTATAGAAGAATAATAATATTGTGTGTGGTGTTGGTGTTAGGTACTATGCATTCTCACACAAATGTCCAACAATTGAATTTTACTTGCTTGCATGAACAGTTGTTTGTAATTGTTTGGGAATATATTTTCTGATCGAAAAATCCATAACTAAACAGTGTTCTAGTGGTGTGGTCTACCTTTTTGGAAAGTAACTGTGTCCAACAACTAAATTTTACTTGCTTGCATGAACAGTTGTTTGTAATTGTTTGGGAATATATTTTCTGATTGAAAAGTCCATAACTAAACTGTGCTCTAGTGGTGTGGTCTACCTTTTTGCAAAGTAACTGTTTAGTTATGGAATCTTTGTACGAAATCATCTCATTCCATGTTCTCCATATCCATACCTTATTTCAAGTGTTTTGCAAAAGACATTTGGTCTTCAAGACTTCTAGGAGTTAGGTATCTCGTTCTTTTGATCACTTTACCTAAATCTCTTTGTAATTATTATTTATTTATTTATTATTATTTATTTCATGTTTTCGATAATAAGATGTTTGTTTGTTATGATTTTGGCTCTTTTATTTAGGGCTTAAAACTTTCATATCCTTCGTCTTAGTATAGTCACAGATTTGCAAAGTACTTGAAACAAGGTATGGATATGGAGAACATGGAATGAGATGATTTCGTACAAGATTCCAGTAAGCAAAAGCTATAGATTTTTTGATCAGAAAATATATTCCCAAATAATTCCAAACAACTGTTCATGCAAGTAAGTAAAATTAAGTCATTTTGTATTGAAAAATCCATCGAAAGATAAATGCATGCACCATGACCATAGGTAAATGAGTAATTGGTGGTTTTCGGCATTGTAAAGCGATCGTTACTGTTCCGAATGGTTTATCCCCATCATTCATAAGGAACTTCAGGTGAGCAAAACCTCTCTAGGTTTAGCATCACCAAACGGATTCACGTTAGGCCTTGGTTTGTCCAATAACTGAATTTTACTTGCTTGCATGAACAGTTGTTTAACTATTATAGCAACTTACATAGGAATTCTCCGTGAAGGAGTTCCAGACAGGTTTTATATGTTGTTTCAGGTTGCCTTCATCGTTGACAGATATCTCTCCGAGATGATAAAGGTAGATCATGGAAAGTTCAACTCAAGAAACAAGATAAAACTGATTATATTTAATGTTCTTTATATATGAATACTGACCCTCTGGCAAACCTGCGTAAAGGACTAAAGCCACATATCTTGCCGCAAGAAACTAATCACACCTGATCATTATCTGCCACATTATATAACATTCTCTTCTTCTTCCCTTACAATCACTTTTTCCATTAATACCAATGGACTACCCTCACTCGGTAGAGGTGAATTTTCCGGCAACACCTAGTTCCAGACAGGTTTTATATGTTGTTTCAGGTTGCCTTCATCGTTGACAGATATCTCTCCAACAATAACTTCCTCCGTACCGATCACAATTACCAACAACTGAATTTTACTTGCTTGAAACCATAACTTATTACATTATTATTATTTACATTATTATTATATCTGCAACCTAGTTCCTTTCTACCAAAAATACAAACGAAGTTTAAAGGCTGAACACGAGTATAACCAAACAAGGATACCTCTGAAAACCACCAACGATCAATTAAACATTCCGAAACGCGCCAAACAGAGTCCGGAAGTCCAGCATATTGATTAGACATGCAAAAATTGTATTTTAAAAAATATGGGTATCGAATGTATAGTCCGAGCACCACGTACAATGATTTATGAAAGTTGTACAAACTTGGATGTTTCTACCGAAAAACACAAACGAGCAATAAACGAACCGAAACTCCTCGAACGATTTTTTTTGGATTGGAAACAACGTAAAAGAATTAAAAATATTTTTTAGTCAATAACAAATATTTATAAACGAATTAAAACAAGTTTTATTTTAAAAAAAAATCCTAAAGCGCTTGGCTATGGTCAAAGCGAGGCGCCTGTGGTCTAATCAAGCCATTCAAGTGCCTAGCTTTGACCATAGCCAAGCGCTTTAGGCTTTTTTTTTTATAAAAATAAACTTGTTTTAATTCGTTATATGTAGATACACGTTTTGCGACTAATGCTTTGGATTGTACATTTTGGTATGTTTTGGTGATATCGTGAGGTCGAATGTAGAAATAAGGAAGGTCGAATGTAGAGATAAATGGTCGAAGGAAGATGATAATGGTCGAATGAAGAAGCTGAAAGATTGAAGTGTTGATTCGAACCTTGTATAGGGTCGAACGTGGACATTCGACCACATCGTGGGGTCGAATGTGCAGCCCTATATAAAGTTATAATTTTGTTTTCTAATTAACTTTCGCCATTTGTGTTAGTGTGTTTGGTCTCTTTTCTCTCTAGGTTTTCAGGAAGTGTCTAGAACGTGATTAGTTCATCTTAAACCCTAATTGTAAAGTTTATATCAATTGTTTATGAATGAAATGGATGTCGAAAAGGTGAATTTGTGTGTTTGATTCGATTACTATCATTTTGTAACTGATCTAGGGTTTCCGCGCCTGGAATAGTAGACTTGTATGATCAACTAACTTGTTTTTGTAAAAACGATCCTCTACAAAGTGGTATCAAAGCCTATATGGATCATACAACTACAAATTGATAGTTTTTGAACAGATTTTGACTCAAAATTGATCAAAATTTTTCTGTTTTGCATGAACAATGAGTTTTGAGGAAAATTGATTGATTCGGACTAGATTTTACGGATAAAATCAAAATTTCCATTCATTAAAGTTGTTTCAAATCAAATCCGAAGCAAAACCTGCTAAAGATCATCAAAATCCATAAACTTTTGAAAAATTGGGATCAAAATAACTTATTTTCAAAGAATAACCGTTTTTCAAATGGGTCAGGTCGAACCAGAGAGAGTAGGGTCGAACGTGTAGAGTTTTGGGTCGAACCAAGAGCATTTAGGTCGAAAGTGTTTGTTTTTAGGTCGAACCAAGACTTTGTGTGTGTTGTGTTTACTCATTCGACCAAAGTTTGTTCATTCGACCCATACGGGAGGTCGAAAGTGGAGTTAAGCGGTCGAAAGTGAGTCAATGTGTTTCAGTTTTCATATTCGAGTCAGATTTAGCGGTCGAACCTGGACATATCTCACATTCGAACCCTCGATTGCATTTCATAGGTCGAACGTAGCCTGATTTAGAAAATTTTTCTAAGTGTTTACATTCTGAACTTCATAGACAACATGTGGGGATTTCCTATGACACCTAGGCCTACTACAACACAACAGCAACACGTTCCAATGGACCCTTGGGCTGTAGCATCACAGAAGACGAACACTCTACCATCTCAAACCGATCAATTACCTTGCCATGAGTAGTTCGATTCCACAGAATGTTACTCAACCTCCACAGCAATCGATGAATGATTATTGGGGCATTGCAGCAGCAGCGGTACACACTCAAACTACTAATGCTATTTCTACACTAATAAATGATTTATCTTCAGGTAGTGGAAACCGTCCACCAAAGCTGATGGAAATGGCAGAATACAACCAATGGCAGAAAAAGTTCAAGATACACCTTGAAGGCATGGGACTGGAAGGAACAGAAGCGTGGCAGATGATAGCAAAAGGTTATGTTGCTCCAGTGCTTGAGAATTCAGGTGAACCAATTTCACTTGATGGTTTATCTGATGATGAAAAGAAGAAGTTCGCAGTCGAGAAGAAGGCTTTCTCACAACTATCTCAAGCTATTACTACAGATCTCTTACATCAATTTGGATCGTGTAATACATCCAAGCAGCTTTGGGATATGTTGAAGAATCGACATGATGGAAATGAGAAAACAAGAAGGTTAAGGGTGGAAGAGCTAAAGAAGGAATTTGAGAACTTTAGCTATGTTGGGAATGAGACTTTGAAGGAACTTATTCCAAGATATTGTCATCTTTTGACTGAATTGTCTAACTATGATATTAGCATTCCAATGTCTGAGCTGGTAGATAAGTTTGTTGATTCTCTACCACCGTACTGGAACCAACATATTGAAGTATTGAAGGAAAAAGATGCTTATCAATACTGGACAATCAATGAGCTAATTCAAAAGCTGGAAAACAAGGAGTTAGAGGAGAAGAGAAAAGCAAAGAGGTCACAATTTCCACAAAATCCAGAATTGTACCATGCTACCTCATCTTCATCTATGTCTAGTTCAAGTGTTGGTGGGAATGTTGCACCACACATTGCTTGTGTATAAAATGTTACAGAACCACCGAGAAACCCAATAAACTATCTTGCACAAACATCCACCTACACACCAAACTATTCAACAACTTCATACATTCCACCGCCACCTCAAATGTCCACAGCTTGCTACTCATCAAACATTAACACAACGCAACAACAACCATATATTCCATCAATGTCACGAGCTTCATCAAGCTAAAGTCCAGTCGTGTTGGAAACTTCCAACATGAATAATGTTTTCAGTAGAAGTTGCTCAGCAACATATTGCTTTGGTTTCAGCAATGGTCGCTTCGTATAACGGACTTGTGGCTGGACAGATTGGAAACAACAATCTAACCAATGAAGACTATGCCCAGATTGACAAAGAAGAGATGGAGTTAATCGATATTCAGTGGGCGTTCGCAAGTGTTATGAGAAGAGCTACAAAATTCATTGAAAAAACAAGAAGAACTGATTTGGCTACTTCACCAAACACCACATATGGTTTCAATAAAGCCAAAGTTACATGTTTCAATTGTGGTGCTAAACATCATTTCTAACGAGAGTGTACTCAGCCAGCTCAGCAAGGTAACAGGAATCCCTTCAACTCAAACTACCAAAACCGTCAGTCACAAAAGCAAGTTACTTATCAAAGCCAAAACAATAACAACTATCCTCAACAAAACAATTTCCAAAACCGATAGAACACCTCACAAAATACTCAAATAGACAAACAACTACACCCAACCAGACTCAAACTCAAACTCCACATAACCAAACCAGAACCATCATTCCAATTTCAACACCAAATAGCCAACCACAAACCAAGAATCAAAATCAGGCATTGGTTATCCAAATGGATGAAGGGTATGATTGGACGGCAATGCAGTTGGGAGTTGAGGAGATCACGAGTGGAAATGTTGCATGTCTGGAAAAGGAGATAGTAGAGGAGTCGGTGGTAGTTGAAGAAGTTTTGGAGACTGAAAAGGTACCTGAGGTAGTGATTGAAGAGATTGATGATGATAATCAGTTTCCTGTTGCTGATCAAGTTGATGATACATTTTCTGAGAAGACTTCGGGAACTGTCATTGATTCTGTGACTGATATTCCTAATGAGCATGATTCTATGTATTCTGATTCGGAGAGTGACACAGATTCGGAAGCAAGTATCAAATCGTTGGATGATGAGATTGATCAACTTTTAGCCGAAGCTGATTTTTGATGACTAGGAAGTCATGTATTGTTGATGATGCCTTCACCAAGATTGACTACTCAAAGTTCTTTGCTAGAAAAGAGTCTCAGTTTGCACTCATGGCTATGACAGATCCTCCGAAACAGGTAAGTTCTGAATCCACAATTGACATGAAAAGTGATAAGTATTGTGGCACTTGTGATAGACTGACAGAGGAAAACAAGCAACTCAAGGTTCAACTTGAGAGTGCAAGAATCAACTGTCAATCTTATCGCAAGGAAGCTCATGATTTTAACAAAGTACTTGATGGTTACAAAAAGGACATTCAGATTTAACGAAAACTCTTGCTTTAAAACAAATTGCTATCAATAGTTACATAAATGAGCTTGAAGAAACTAAATTAGAAATGGTCACCAACAAGTGCTTTGCTGAAAGGTCAACAAAAAGTTAGAAAGTTACAAACACATTGCTTATGTGGTTGACCATATCATTGAAGAACCATCACAACCCAGTAGTGCAAACTACAAGTCTGTACCTTCTCCAGTGTTATTTGAGAATCACAATTTACACTCAGTAACACCGGAAAGTTCAGTCAAATCAGACTCTACATCGGATAATGAATCTAACACTTCAAGTATTGGAGATCCACATTCCGATGTGAGACCGATTCTAGGGTTGAATGATGAGGGGGTAACTGCAGTAACTGATGATTCAGATACTGAAGGTGAGAAACCGAAGGAAAGTAGTGATATTCCTATGGAAAATCACATTATCACAAATGAACCAATATCACCTTCCCAGGTTTCACATCCTCAGGCAAATGCACATCGAGTGAATCAATCAGTGAAGAAAGATGTGAAGAATGAATCAGTTGACAAACCTGTCAAAGTATTTTATCGGATGGAAGGATCCGATAAGATTATCTCTGATGAGGAGTATCCGATTAAATTTGCCAATTATTCAAAAATCAAGAAAATTTTGGCAGGAGAGTACGATTTGGTTTCCTAAACACGAAAGGACCAATGATGTTCTCCTGAAATTTTAAAAGAAATTATATCTGGATACTCCTAAAGAACCTAAGGTTCATGTCACTGAGTTCATCAAGCCGAAAGAAAAGGCTAATGGTTTTCTTGAGCCGGCTTACTCAAAGGACCCAGCTCCTATAAGTTTGAGACGTAGATGTGTGGATGATCAATATCCGATCAATTCCTACGCAAAGCCGAATGCTAAGAATGTTTTTGAGGAATACGTGCATATTTCAATGAGGGGAGAGAGGGCATTTACTTGCTCACTACCCGTATGTGAGGCATAAAAGGCACGAAGTTGAGATGAGGCAATCTTATAGAAGTCCGGTTGACAATCATAGTTATCCTCAAAGACGTTTTGTCCCTCAACCAGCACCATTTTATAATCAAAGTCATTATTTTCAAAGGAGGGATAATCGTCAATTTACTTATGATCGTCGAAACCAGATTGCTATGGAAAAACCTTTGAAGAAACCAATGCTGAACTCAACTAATGATAACAAAAGGTTGTTCCTAAACCTGTTGTTAAGTCATCAGTTGGACCTGTATCTATTAAATCAGATAAGGTAACTAAGAAAGTTTCATTCACAAATGACACAAAGAAACCGACTGAGAACCAAAAATCTCAGATCTGGATTCTGAAATGTTTGAACAATCTTGGTCACCATCGGGTTCTCCGGGTGCTTCTACCTCAAATGCAAATGAGAAATCCCAAAGTGAGAAAGGTTTGATAGATCAGAAAAAGATCGATTAAAAGCCTAATGTTTGTGAGAATGAATCTTTGAAATATAATGTTCAAAGACCCAAGACCAAGCAGGCTTGGGTCCCCCGAAAGAACTAATTGTTTTCCTTGATAGCAGTCTTTGGATTGCCGACAGTGGAGCTTCTGGTCACATGACTGGTGATTTAACGCTGCTATTCTATATCAAGAATATTAATGGTGGATATGTAGCGTTCACGGGAAATAAAGGCGGGTATATTACCATGGAAGGAAGTGTTAGTAATGGGATTGTGAGTTTTGAACGGATTTCGTATGTGAAGCAAATTGACTATAATCTGTTAAGTGTTAGCCAAATTTGTGACAAACAGTTTTCTGTGCACTTCAATGATAAATCTTGCTATATTCTAAAACCCGGATTCGTCATTCCAAAGGAGTGGATCATGTTGAAAGCACCAAGAGTGAACAATTTGTACATTCTTGATATGAGCAAAGCTATGACAACCCAAGGCGAAGTTACGTGTTTCCTATCAAAGGCTACAGAGAAAGAATCAATTATGGAGCACAGGAGGATGGGACACATTCACCTCAGAAAGATGAATCCATTTGGTGAAGAATGGACTCGTGGAAGGCGTTAATATGAAACATTTTCATCTCAATGACAAATGTGTGTGTTGCAAAAAGGGAAACAGCACAAACAGTCCCACAAACCAAAGAAAGTGAACTTTGTAGAAATGCCACTTGAGCGTTTGCATATGGATCTATTCGGACCTGTCAAGCGTAAGAGTCATTGCAGCGAGCTTGACTGTCTTGTGGTTACCGACGACTATTCAATATTCTCATGGGTGATGTGTTTGCAACACAAAAGTGAAACGTTCAACAAATTGAAAGTTCTGTTCACCCGTTTGGAAAATCTCTACAGTTTGAAGATTAAAAGAATTCAGAGTGACAACGGGACGGAGTTCAAAAACTCTCAGATGGATGCTCTTTGTGAAGATAAAGGAATTCATCATGAATATAGTGCTCCATACACTCCACAACAGAACGGTGTTGCAGAGAGGAAAACAGGACTCTAATAGAAACGACACGTACAATGCTTGCGGATTCTAATCTTCCAGTTATGTTCTGGAACGAAGCTATATACGAAGCTTGTTACACATTGAATCGTGTAATGATGGTGAAGAAGTTGGCAAAACTATGAGCTGTTAATAACGAAAGCCGAATTTGGAGTATCTAGAACCATTTGGGGCACCCTGTACGATGTTGAATCCGACTGAAAAGTTTGGACCGAAAGCTGAAGAGGGATACTTTGATGGATATGCAACCCCGCTCAAACGGGTATTCAACAAAAGAACTCGACAGGTTGAGGAATGGGCGAACGTGGAAGTACAGTGTTATACCCAAAACGTACAAGGAAGTGGTCCTGACTGGATGTTTGATTGCAAAGACTTCTTTGAATCATTCAATCTAGATAACTTGGTTGAAGAGGCTGTTCTACAACTTTATTACGAGTGTGAAAACGTAGTGACTTCACCGTTGGTGCGTCCGATCACCGTAACTCCTCCAGCAGCTTCTAATGATACCAACATTCCTGCAGCTGAAGAAGAGGTTTTCTAGGAAGCTTCTACTACTCTTGATACCTCAGAATCAGAAGACGATGAAGACATTTTTCCGTGAAGCTATTCTAGATCATGCAACAGAGGAAACACCGGTGAACCCAAATCCAAATGTTGCTTCATCGTCTAACACGGGTAATGATCTGGATTCGGCAGAAAACTTGACTACTCAGACGGGAGTTCCAGTACCTGATCATCGGAATCTCGGATTCATCAGATTCAGCCGCTCCAGCAAGTTATTGGTGACCCCGGAAGCAGTGTCATGACTAGAGGACAACTTTGTCCTGCAAACTCACATGATAATCTTGGAGCCCTAGCTTTATATGCTAAAATTCAAAAATCTGGTTGTCAAAATGACCGGTCTTTTGCTTGTTATGTTTCGCAGGTTGAGCCGCGGACTTACAAGGATGCTCTTTTGGATGATACTTGGGTTGAAGCTATGTAAGAAAAATTGTTGCAGTTTCAAAAGCTGGGTGTTTGGACAGTTACAGATTTACCTCCGGGAAGAAAGAAAATAGGAACCAAGTGGGTTTTTAAATGTAAGAAAGATGATCGAGGCGTAATCGTGAGAAACAAAGCTCAGTTGGTCGTTCAAGCTTTTCATCAAGTTTAAGGAATAGACTACAATGAAATCTATGCACATGTGGCACGTATAGAAGCTATTCGGATGTTTCTAGCGTTTGCTTCATACAAGAAGTTCAAGGTGTACCAGATAGATGTGAAGAGTGCGTTTCTGTACGGTGTGGTCAAAGAAGAGGTATATGTCGGTCAACCTCCAGGCTTTGAAGATCCTATCCAACGGGATAAGGTTTATGTTCTCAACAAAGCACTTTACGGGTTGCACCAGGCTCCACACCAATGGTATGAGGAGCTAAGCACGTAACTACTTTCCAAAGGATTCAAATGAGGTTTGGTAGACTCTACCCTGTTCACCAAAAGAACAGAGGGTGACTTGCTTCTCGTCCAGATATATGTTGACGACATTTTTTTTTGGATCTACTAATGAACTTTTATGCAGAGAATTCTAAAGAGTCATGCAGGAAAAGTTCGAGATGAGTGCAATGGGGGAAATGCAGTTTTTCCTAGGCTTGCAGGTGGATCAACTGCCAATGGGCATATTCATTCCCCAGACGAAATACGTATATGAAGTCTTGAGCTGGTTCCAGATGGAAGATTCGAAGCCGATGGATACCCAGATTCAACCTAATCACGGGATTGGAGTTGACGCTAAGGGGGAGCTGACAGATCCTTTCACATACAGAGCAATCGTCGGATCTCTATGTATCTCACTGCATCTCGACCAGACATAATGTTCGCCACATGTCTCTGTGCCAGATTTCAATCGAAGCCGAAACAGAGTCACCTAACAGCTTTCAAGCGAATCCTGAGATATCTGAGGGTTGTCCGTTGAGAGGACTTTGGTACCCTAAGGATGATAATTTTGACTTTGTTGCTTTTAGTGATGCAGATTGGGGTGGTTGTGACAAAGATAGCAAATCCATAACGGTTGGATGTCAATTCTTGGGGAGCAGGCTCGTGACCTGGCAGTGTAAGAAGCATACAACAGTCGCACTATCTACTTGTGAAGCCGAATATGTGGCAGCCTCGAGTTGTTGCTCACAGGTTTTGTGGATTCAACAGCAGATGGTGATTACGGTTTGCAATTTCTTAAAACCTCTATTCACTGTGACAACGAAGCCGCAATAGCACACACTAAAGACACGGTCAATCACTCAAAAGCTAAGCATATCCGGATTAAGTGTCACTTTATCCGTGATTGTTATGCCAAAGAGTTGATTGATATGGTCAAAATCCCACTGACTATCAGAGGACTGATCTTTTTACCAAAGCTTTGATAAATCGAGATTTGAATATCTTTTGAAAGCTAATGGTATAAAAGAAAAACAAGACTAATCATGACCTCGGTTTTATCACTTTTTGTTTTTTTAACTTTAGTTTTTACTATTTTTTAGAAAAATCAAAAACCCAAAAATGTGTTTTACATTTTAGGAGGAGTCTTTATTCAGAAAAACCAAAAACATTGAAATATTCAAAAAGTCATAAAAAATCAGAAAAACCCAAATGATTTTCCAGGAGTAAAAGAGGAAATGATAGTACATCAGTGGGGATCTGACTCATGCTAAAGAATTGAAATGCTATATGAGGTGTGTGTTTGATTTTGTGTGATGTGCTGATAGGGCTTCGTAGACCTATACTGCGTGCCTTAGTGATACAAACATAACGAACTACTTGCTAGTGGCTTAACACCTCATGGGCATATGGTCTTAGTACCGATTTTCGTTTGATAGGGTTGCCAAAATCTGAGGTTTCGGGTCGTTATGTTAATTGTTATCCGGGGTATCATGATTGATCTTTTGTCGTATTGATTTACGGACCTAGATTCAATCAAGATATTTGCTAAAAGAGTTTAAATGCCAAAACCTAAAAGTTACCGAATTGAGGAACTTAATGTATACTAATGATCAAAGATCATTTAATACATCGTATCAATTCTCTAATGAAAATCACTGATTGATATCAGCCTCAACCTGGTATACATGCACAAGTTACTCTGCTGCATTAATTTGCTGACCGGTACACCTCTGTGCTATATATCCTGTAATATAACGGATAACATTTGGCATAATCACGCGTTACGACGAAGCTTTGTGCAAATTCCTTGATACGGGAGTATGTCGTGGTGCGTGGGAACCATAAGCTTGTTAGTATAATACACCTAATTGCGTATAATTTTAAAGCACTGCATAACGGTCTACATGCGAGTTTATGTGGATAACAATATCAGCAGTTGCCGGATCACACATTGTCTTTAATGATAATTTACAATAAAGATCAACAGTGTGATCAGATTTCTCAAAAACTGATATGATCCTCTTACCGAAATCACAAAATGTTTACTGCTTTATGTTTACATTTCTGCATTTTACATTTATTTCTGCAAAAATACAAAATCTCAAAAAGATTTTAAGTGTGTTTTAACAAAAATTTCAGAAAATCCAAAATTTTTTTATATTTCTGTATTATTTTTGATAACCGATGGTGATTGATGGTCGTTTTCTGAATCTGACATACCAACTTGATTTTTGTATCTATCCAATGTGAAATGATGAATGTTTGAAGCTTAAAATGTGTGAAAATGATTGAACGGGATTTTGATTTTAAGATTTGGTAAAATTTTCAAAATTCCAATTTCACATTCGCCCCTTCGTTGGGTTGAAGGTGGAATTGTGCTTACGTTCGAACCATAAATAAGGTCGAATGGAAGTGTTCCTGTGAGTAATTCCTCATTCGAACCCTTTATTTACTTTCGAGCCTTTCATTAGGGTCGAATGTAGACAAAGTGTTTCATTCGAACCCTATCAGGGGTCGAATGTGGGTTCTCTATATATACTATCTTGCTCATTCGAACCCTCATTCAAAATTTTTCTGACTTTAGGAGATCTTGTTGCCCTTTTTTTTTAGACCTCATAGCCTTGTTGCTTACCTTTTTCTGATCAATTTTCCTATAAATTTTACAGGTATTCATCCACAAATGAGTTCAGATTTCTTGATTTTGTGATCGAACCCTAACTAATGACTGATGGACATTTTCTAGGCTGGTTTAGGATTAATTGATGATAGAATTATTGTTTTAGATAGTTTTAGGGGGAGAGTATATCAAAATCTAGGTTTATTACATACCAGATTGCATGATTGATCATTCGATCTGTTTAGAACCCCAGATTTTATTAAAAAACCATCTAAAACAATGTGTTTGATACAATTGAATGATAATGTGTGTTAATCGGTCAGTATAGGACATGAATAAACTAAAATTTAGGTTTAAATGGTCTAAATTTGAATTTGGTAATTTTGAATATGAACAGGTAGGTTCGACCAGGAACAAAGGGTCGAATGTGGCCTTTCTAGGTCGAAGGAGGCTTTTCTGGTCGAATGTAGTTGTTCATAGGGTCGAATGTGGCATTTTAGGTCGAATGTACATTTTTGCTATAAAGTGTTCACATTCGAACTTAGATTTTCACATTCGAATCCCTGAAAAATCCTCATTTGAACCCTTGTAAGGGTCGAAGGTGGAATTTCTGACCAAATTTCAATTTTATCCGATTTTGATGAATTTTTATGTTTCATTTTTGCTGAATTCTAAATGGCTGAACAACCGAACCCTGAGATACCAGCTGAATCTTCAGGGGAAGCTGTAGAAAAAAACAAAAAGAAGAAGAATTGCCATTCGAAGAAGCTCATAACTGCTGTGCTTTTCATAGGTGAAGTGAAGAAACATACCGAATTTTCTGGTGTCGTTGATTTTCTGAGGCGGTGCAAGAGTTGTGTATGCTATAGCCACACCACTACAATCTACAAAGACCATCAAGTAGATTTCTGGACGAATGCTCGTGTGATTTCTGGGAAGAACAAAACAGCAATAGTTAGCAGGATTCAGGGGGAGCAGCTATTGTTACAGAAAGTGATATTTCGGGAAGCATTAGATTTGCATGATGAACCTACAGATCCTAGAAGTTTATATTGGATTGAGCAAGGTTATGTTTTTCTTCGCATGAAGTACAATGGTTGATAACTAATGGATTGCTTAACAAAGGAAAGCTGTGCTTGGACCTGTTAGTGGCACATGTTATTCTCATGTGTTTGGACCTGTTAGTGGTGGTTATGATGTTATGAGGAAAAGCATCAGTTCTTTGATGGTTTCTTTGATTCTCAACAAGCCGTTTAATGTCTCGGGAATGATATTGGATCACATGTTAGAACAGTTGAAGGGTTTGAAGACAAAGAAGTTTTTGATGTATCCCAGATTTTTACAAATGATCTTTGAAAGAAAATATCCCACACTGAAGAGGGATCCTACACAGATTCTAGTTCAAAACCATATGAATTTGAGTACTTTGGTGAGAATGAAGGGTTACAAAGGAATTCCAGAGAATGAAAGACCACCTCACAAGAATTTATTTGGTCATTATGATTAACCCAAGATATGAGGATCCGGGTGAAAACAAAGCAAGACACGCTAACAGTGAATCAGATAATGATGATCCTTTGTTTCCTGTTGATCCAGATGCGAAAAGGAAACGTCAAGTTGTGAATGTAGGTGCTAATGGTGGCAAAGGAAAGGTAAAGCAGTGGTTATTGAGGTTGAACCAACAAAGACACCAACAAAGAGAAATAAAAGTATGGCACGAAAGGGAGCAAGTAAAACTAAGACGATGTTAGTTGATGAAGAGTCGGTGGACTCAGAAGAAACTGAAGATGAGGAAGTTTGGGATTCTGGAGCTGAAACTGTCAAACAAACTAAGCCCAAGGCCACTGTGGCTGGTGAGTCCTGAAAGTTTGAATAAAACAATTGAGGAACAAAGACAGAAGAGTCCTATTGCAAATGATCAAGTTTGATCTGCATCTTGGTATTGGTGAACAAGATTTCAGTGGATCTCCTATGGTTGGTGAGAAACAGAAAAGCCGAAGTATAAGACGATGGCTAAAAGGGATGAAAAAGAAAATCCGAGGAAACGAATAGCGAAAGAAGTTTGAAATTCTGAATGCTGGAAAAAGTTCCTAGGTTGGAACTTCATCCAAAGTAAATACTACAGTTACTTCTCCAAGCGCGAAGAAGCAGAAAAAGTCTGATAAAGAAACAACTGTTGAACCACCTCCTGATTTTGATACTACATTGAAGAATGTTTTGAATATGTTTCAGAAGAAAGAAAGCTCCAGTTGCTGAAATCATCCACACCGAAAGTATCAGTATCTGATGATGTGATGGAGCTTGTAAACAAAAGACTGGAAGAAATGATGAAAGTCGTAAATAAACAACAATCAGAAATTGAGAAGTTAAAGAAAATGAAGAACCAATGTTAAAGATTGTTGTGTCATCAAAAGCAAATCAGGATGAGTTGAGGAAACGATAAAGTTACTTGAAGAAGAGAAAAATGAGATTGAGTCTAGAAGCAAAAGAAACACAAGGATGATTAAGATGATGCAGATTGAAAATAAGAAAATGCGTATAGAGAATAGTAAAATGAGTAAATTGATTGAAGATTTGTACTCTAGAGCCCCTCAACTCAAAAGAAGGTGAAAAGGATGAGGAGAAAGAAGAAAAAAAGTTGATTATGATGATTCATCTGAAGAAAAAGAAGATGATGATGAATCTGATGATCGTTCTGATGATGACGATGCTGGAGACAAATCAGGGAAATAAAAAGAATGATGATGCAAATGATGATGATGACTCAGATGATGATGATGTTGATAAATTTGAGTTTCAAGAAAGAATGAATAAGAAAGGAGATGCTAGAAAGTCTAGTTCTAAAGAGACTTCTGGTGAAAATGTTGATGATGAAGGTATATTCGGGACGGAAAAGATCAAATCTCTGTCTGAAGATGATAAGAATTTATACAGACAGATGCTTAATAGAAAGGTCTGGACAATCGAGTTAACTGAAAGTTTCCAGAGATCTTTGCTGTCTGATGATATGAGATATGATTAGAATTAATGATCAGGATCTGGAGGAAGGAGAAGTGTCAGCTGCAGTGGCTAAAGAGATTTTGGAGGGTATAGCAATGCAGGCTGGGAAGACACTGGAGGAAATTATGACTGAATAGGTGATTCCAGATATTCCTGAAAAGGATGTTGGAACTCATTCTAATGAAAACACTCCGGAACGTGAAGAAATAGAAATTGAGGATATTACACATGAAGAATATCCGGAATACTTCAGAAGCAAAAGAGAATGAAGTGTTTCCAGACTTAAATGAAGTAAATCTGAAAGAAGCAGAGTATGTTGCTAAGAAGAAGAGTAAAGAGTTTGTGAAAACTGTGTTTGAAGATGATGTTCAGCAACCAACGAGAGAACAAAGTGATGAGTTGAAAGCTTTGTTGAAAAGATTGAAAGAACATGATGACAAAAGACCAAAACCAAAAGCACAGGGTGGATTCTACAAACACCATAATCAGTTGTTCAAGGGCAGAGCTTTGGGTTGGAAGTACTTGAGGCAACTGAAGTGTATTAGAGTGAAGTGGAAAAAAGGATCTTGTATTTCTACAGATTTCATGATCTAAAAACCCTACCGTACTGGGCGGTGAGAGATATTTGTAGATTTACTATGTCTGGAGCTTCTGCAAATTATGATGTTGTAGGTTGGTTTGCTGACAAGATGACTTGGGATAGTATCCAAATGGAATATGTTTACTCCTCAATATCCCAAGAGGAAAGTGCATAAAGAGATTGATCCTGCTACGGGCATGAAGAAGATTACGTTAAAGTATAAACCTCCAGTTGTTATGAAAAGAATACATTTAATGCCGATTCAGCAGCACTTCAGCTTAGAATTCGTAATGTGGTATTATGATTGGAGAACAGCCGAGGCAGTGATATTGTTGCAAGACAAGAAGGGAGCTTAAAAGAAGATTCATGTTTTTGATCCGATGTGGATCATTAACTGTTCATTTGAAAACATCATCATGCTGTACTATAATCCAATTTATTATGAAGAGAAGGATGCTGATCAAGCGAGGAAATATCAACGTGTAGTTTGTATATGTTTTGCATATGATATTAACTCGGGAAGTAGTTTGGAGAAAAACTTGGTGAGCGTGTGAAGATGAATGAAGTGCCTAAGAAGTCTACTAAACGAAAGCTTAAGTCTGAAATGACTAAAGATCAGAAGAAGCAACACAGGATCAAGTTAATGAACAAGAGAATGGATTATGAACGACAGCAATCCAAGCAATAGTCGAGGGGGAGTTTGTAGATACACGTTTTGCGACTAATGCTTTGGATTGTACATTTGGTATGTTTTGGTCATATCGTGAGGTCGAATGTAGAAATAAGGAAGGTCGAATGTAGAGGATAAATGGTCGAAGGAAGATGATAATGGTCGAATGAAAGAAGCTGAAAGATTGAAGTGCTGATTCGAACCTTGTATAGGGTCGAACGTGCACATTCGACCACAACGTGGGGTCGAATGTGCAGCCCTATAAAGTAAAAATTTTGTTTTCTAATTAACTTTTGCCATTTGTGTTAGTGTGTTGGGTCTGTTTTTTCTCTAGGTTTTCAGGAAGTGTCTAGAACGTGATTATTTCATCTTA
>CM061226.1:112924690-112959814 GCA_030844895.1 Ambrosia x helenae
GGGCCTAGAGCCTCCGAAGGGCCCGATAGATTTGCTTTCGCTGAGGGCTAGTTCTAAATTAAAAAAAAACTTTCACCGCAATTTACTAATCAAAAGAACAGTTGAAATGAAGAGTAGTTAATAGTAGGAGAATATGAAAAAAATTCTCATCGGAATTTTTTTTCCGGTAGGTGAAAATGTTGCAGCGGCACTTAAAGAGATTGGAGGTGGAAGATGACAGAAATAAAAAAGAATATTCTATTGTAGGTTAGCTAGGTTTTAGGTCCTAAGGCATGCAGTACAGTTACTTTTTCTTTTCGGTCAATATAATTCAATTTTTAAACAAAAACTTTTGTTTTCTCTTTTCTTATTTCTTATCAATCTAAGCATACAAAAATATTATAATAATAAACGTAAAAATTAAAGCAACCTATTATTATTCTACTTATTGTTTGTTCATTTCTTATTGTATTTATTTACATTTATTGTTTCTTTTAGTTTAATTATTTGGTAACTCAATAAAACAATTATTATAGCAAATATTAAAACTTTATACTAATCCTTTTTGGTATGACTTGATAAAGTTTCAGTATCCTAAACCAATTTTAGAGTAAACTATGTAATTTGTAAATGCGTTAAGGGTAGGCTCTCTTTATAAATAAGCTATAAGTGTGTTTTTAGTTTTTAAGAATTGGTCCATTATTATTAAAAAGATTTATAAGTTATAAGACAACTCCATGAATGTGTGTTTTTTACCCTATTATTTTTCTAAGATTTAGAATATCATTCGGTTTTTAAATCCAGCGTAACTGGTTGGACCGGTTTTGACAAACGAATCGGTAAAAGATGTCAGTTTGACATCTGGTCATGTCCTAAAAACATTGATATAAAAAATTGTTTCCAATAAAAATGTTCTTCATTTAGTTTCGTTTTATGAATTTTATTATGAAATTTGGTTAGTTTTTTCCTAATTAAGTAACTAGGAGAGTCACACTGTTCGCTTAAGTAAGTAGGTTTCATCATTTTACTACACTACTTTTGTTTCATTTATTTTACAACAATTATCACCGTATTATGAGAATTTTTCTTTCTATATATGTAATTGTTGAGTTTATATGTGTAGGGCCCGGTTTTTTTATGTCGCCGAGGGCCTATTCTGTTTTTAACATTTTCGGAGACGGCCCTGTCATATTACTATGCGTTAAACTTTTAAAATGTGGAACTCTTCCTAGTGTTGTGATAAACAAAATGATAAACCCACAAATACAAAGGATAAACTATGTAGTATTACAGCTCATCATATGATTTTGAGTAATCAAAATCATATAATTATTAAAAACATGCATCCAAATATCCCTTCTTAACAAAAGATTAGTAAAAAAATACTTCTAACACGTTCATAGAAATGCTCTACAATTCTATAAATACCTAGATAGTTTGTAGTTAATTATATACCTTGCAAAATGCTACAAGCATTAAGAGGTTCATGCCCTTGTTATGTATATTGTTTATAAGGCGACTGTCTTTGTTCATCGACAAGGCCGCCATGAGGGTGGGTCGGGTGGTTGACGGTTCCGAACCCGATCCTCACGTGGGCCCAGAATTTATAAATTTAACCATTTGAAAAGATCCAAATTTTAAACTCAAACTAAATGGCGTCACGATCTCTTTCCAGCATAGAATATCTTGTTGTTGCGAGGTTTTTCGGGTTGACTGATTAAAAGATGTACGCTTGGTGGAACCGCAACAATAATAAAATCTTCTTCCGCATATCGATTAGGTTGAGAGTCGGGTGGGAGATCCTCGTTTGTATTAATATTTTTAAAAGTGGTTGTGAATGGATGAGAAAGGCTAGAAATATGGAATGGTAAAGGTACAAAACATATTATTTAATTAAAAAAAATATGATGATGATTTTAGATGTTTAGCGTAACCCTCTTGGTGGAAGTGGCATTGGAAGTGAATGACAAGACTTGGGGTTGAAAGGTCTCAGGTTTGATTTCTTGATCCCGCCTGGGTTTTACTAGTTCTTCACTGTCGTGCCTTCAGACCGGTGACGGTCAGGTATTTCCTCGGATCTGGTGACTAGGTGGGTTTTGGCTACCTAACACTACTTACGGACGGACATCTAAGACGTGTCTTCATCCAAAGGTGTATTTGCTCTTTCACAATAACGAGCATCTCAGGTAGTAAGGACATCAGTTTTTTAGTAGTTAAAAAAAATTTTGGTAGGTAGAGATCAAGTAAGAGGGTGTTTGGGATTGAGTTTCAAAATAACTTATTGACTTATTGGCTTTTTCAAGAAGCCAATAAGTCAATAAGCTGTTTGTGTAACCCAAAAGCACTTTATGTTTTGACTTTTAAGGGTGAAAAAGTTGTTTTTTTGAAAAGTTGAAATTCTGGCTTTTGGCTTTTGACTTTTGGAAAAAAAATTATAAATCTACCACCCATACAACCAATATTCACAATAAGTTAAGCGAAACACTTAAAAAAATAACAATCAATTGACTTTTTGACGTTTCTCATTCCAAAAGCTAATCCAAACACTTTTTTAAAAACTCATTTTCAAAAAGTTATAAGCCAATAAACATTTTGACCAAAAGCACTTTTGCATTTCCAAATTCAATCCCAAACACCCTCACCCTCTAAATGTTTCGGTAACTCGGAAGACTTTGAAGATTAGGTTCCACTAATTCCACCCACTCATCTCACTGAGTCAACACTATACATTGCGGCTAGGGTTTCAACTTCCAACAAAACCCTTTTTCTCTTCCAATCTAATTCAAGATTTTGCAATCTTTCTGGTGGGTAATCGATCTATTTCAGACATGACGATCAAGAATTGGAATTAGGGGCCGCTGTAATCTGCTGCAAAGACTTGAACTTTGTACCAAACAAAAAAAGGGTTGTTATTTATAAAGAAAAGAAATGGCAACTATGAACCCTTTTGATTTGCTTGGAGATGATGACAATGATGACCCAGAACAGCTTCTCCAAAAGATTGTTGCTGCTGCGCCGCCTAAAAAAGCTCCAGCTCCTGCAGCAGCTCAGCCGGCTAAGCCTGCACCTAAGCTTCCTTCTAAGCCTCTCCCTCCAGCTCAAGCTGGTCAGTTTTTTTACTTATATTATATAATGATTTGATCTATGTGCATCTGTCTGTGATCTGTCTGCCTGATTCAGTGATTTAGTTTGTAAGTTAGTTTACTCTGTGTTCTTAACTCAGTGAGTTCATGTGTGAATTTGGTTGATTATTGTGAGCTTAGTTATAACAACTATAGAACTTAATTGAGTGATTGATTTAGTTATTTAGTACCAGAATTAGATAGTCACTTGTGATGAAACTTTCAGTGGGTAGTGAGGTTGTGATAGTTAACTTTTGTTGGGGTTTGAGTGTGAGAAAGTCTTACTATTGATGGAAGTAATAAATAAAATGACCAAAAATGTATGGAGACGTGTCCCACATAGTTATCAAATGCCGTAGGCGCATAGGCCTTGCCTGGGGCCTAGGTGCAAGGAGCAAAAAAAAGCGAGGGCCTAAGATAAAGAAAATCGAACAAAGAGAAAAAGTAAAAATATATTATTTATTAGAAAAAGAATACCATTCTTCAAATAAATTAAACGAAAGCTATTTTATAACATTTAATATCATCTTATTAGTATCAAAAGTTGTAAGATATTAGTGAATTAGTGTATAGAAGTAGTTTTCGTTAGATAAAAGTAAAAATTTGGCCGGAAACTCTCTGGAATTTAGGAGTCTCGCTGGAATCTGCGCCTATACCATCACCTCAAGAATCAAAGCGCAATATCCTCGACCTAAAGCGCAATTGTATCGCCTCGCCTCGCCTGAGAAATGGGCCTAGGTGCAAGAGGCGATGGCTTTTTAACAACTATGGTGTCCCATATGCAACAATTTGACCACTTAATATTCGGATACTGATATATGCAATATATATTTATCGAGAACGTGATAACCAGGTGATCACTTTAAAGTGCTCAAGCCGATGAGCTTATTGTATTGTTGACTGTTGAGTAATGTTGACGTGCACTTACCAAGTAAGTTGGAAGCATGATTGGTTGAGGTTTTTTGTAATGTTCAAGTTAATATCCTGTTTTGTAAATGATTCTGTATAGGGATATTTGATGATGCTTTTGTGTAGTGTTATATGTCTGTGATTGTCATTTGCATTTGCTTTATGTAGTGAGGGAAGCCAGAAATGAAGGTGGACGTGGAGGGCGTGGTGGTCGTGGGTACGGGCGTGGAGGGCGTGGAAGTGGTGGATTCAATAGAGATTCGGCCAACAATGAGGGTTCTTATGGTAACCGTGGATTCTCTGGTGGTCAAGGTGGTATTGAAGAGTCTGATGGTAAGTCTTCTGAGAGACGCGGTGGTGGGTATGGTGGTCCTCGTGGCGGTTTTCGTGAACGTCGTGTGTCTTTTGCTAACGTAGATGGTGGTGAGGATGGAGAACGTCCACGTAGGGCGTATGAACGTCATAGCGGGACAGGGCGTGGGTAAAATCTTTTTCTTTGATCTTGCTCATTTTTTTTCTATTTTTAATTTGAAATTCTGGATACAAATTAAGTTTAGTCAAAGTACTTGCAAGTTTTATATCACTTTTATATAAACAAATAGATTATTATTTGTGGTTGTATCGGTACCGTAACCTTGTTTAATATTTTATTATAGTTTTTTTCTTAATATTAGAAAAGGGTACACACGTTTGCTTCAGGTCGACTTACCCTGACTCGTTTTAAAAGTTACCCATTTTGACCTTTGCTCATCATTTTATCTGCTTAATGCGAATTTTCATTTTATGTTCAGGAATGAATTCAAGCGCGAGGGAGCTGGCCGTGGGAACTGGGGAACTCAGGCTGATGAAATCAATCAGTATTTTTTCTACTTGCTATATGGTCTGTATGAAATAAATGTTTGTTTTGTGAGTAATTATAAAATTTCTGTCACAGGGAGATTCAGGAAGAGGTTGCCGAAAAAGAGAAAGATGTGGCTTCTGATAAGCCCGATCCTGGGGAAGACACAGCTGATGTAAAAAATGACGCTGCTAATGAACCTGTTGAGGAGCCTGAGAATAAAGTGAATAATTTTATTTTAATTGTTTTTTTTTTTTAATTTACAGCGGCTTTATTAATGATTTTGAACTTTTGTTGAGGCAAATTTGTTGGATACTTTGTGATGCAGGAAATGACCCTTGAAGAATATCAGAAGGTCCTGGAAGAGAAGCGGAAAGCTCTGGAAGCACTCAAGACCGAAGAGAGGAAAGTGGAAGTTGACAAAGAGCTCGCATCCATGCAGCAACTTTCAAACAAGAAAACTAATGATGACATCTTTGTCAAATTGGTGATGATTTTTATTTAAGTTTTATTGAGGTTTTTCTTACAAGCTACTTTCATGAGCTTTGTTAATATTGATTTGGAATTATTTTATAGGGCTCTGATAAAGATAAACGAAAGAGATTGCTGAGAAAGAAGAACGTGCTAAGAAGGTAATCTTATGTTGTTTCTACTTTCGACTTCTATTGTTACTTTCGACTTCTATTGTCGAGCAAACTTTTCAATTCTTAATTTTATGTGAATATGTTTTTTTAACAAATATCGATAGTTGCATTAATAAATATGAGTGGTACAAACAAAATTGGAATTCAAACTTTAGAAGAACAAATAACAATTATAAGCGCATTGAGATCTTATGCAAGGCAACACGACCACTGACCAGTCATGTTAATCTCAACGTGGGAGGGTCTCAGTCTGTTGCAATATTTAAACTGTGTTTAGTAGTTTGACTATTTACGTCAAGCCACAATGATTGAATAACAGTACAGATTATCTGGTATATTTTTATAAAGTGCTTTGTTTGTCTCCCTCACATAAATCCGATTAGTTTTCACTTTTAGACTGAGAAAATACTAGAAGTCAATAAGGTGTTTAATTAAATTTGGTACATGGCTCAATCCTTCATGAGTTATACAGAATCTTCAAAACAATTTCTTTTACAGATGTACGGGACTCTCAGTGGTAAAAATATACAAAATAACAGTGACTCGTGGTTCTTTACATAAGTATTCAAATAAAGAATAAATAATGGCTCATTATATAATTAGACCAATTTAATCATTTTTTTATTTGTGTAATCAGTACGTTTAATTGATTAAAAGGCTCATTTATTATGTATACAGTACAAAAAAAACCCTGAATCTAATTTTACAAGAATACTTCCGTTTGGAGCCTGCTATTTGTTCAATAAAAAGACAATTTTGATTTTCTTATAGCTTACTTCCGTTTGTCTGGTATTTGTGGTTACAGTCACTCAGCATCAATGAATTCTTGAAACCTGCTGAAGGTGAACGGTATTACGCCCCAGGTGGCCGTGGGCGTGGACGCGGCACTAGAGGTGGTGGTCGTTTTAACCAAGGCGGTGGTTCAAGCTATGCAAATGAAGCTCCCAAAATTGAGGATCCTAGTCACTTCCCCACTTTAGGCGGCAAGTGAGACACTGGCCTTTTATCCTGTTATGCGCGTTTCATCATAAAATCACCATGAATGGCGGGTAGAATAATGGGAGTTCTCATAACTGGGAAAAGGTGTTCCTTAAAATGTATATTGTGTTTTTCATATGCTCTCTGTACCTTTTATTTTTGTATTAGTCTGCATTGTCTGTTTTCATTTATGCATCTTTCCAAATTTTTAGAGATTTAAAGCATATGAAGGCCAGTTAATTGTATGTTTGAGACACATGCTTCTCAATTTTGTTTTGAAATAGATGAATGGACAATTTTTAGTTATTTATGCTTGTATTATTTTACCTATTTTTTAAACATCATTTTTTTAGATTTTCTAGAATAAATACACAACATACATCATATAGGATTTGAATTCCTAACGTGAGCGTTTCATCTACATAAACATGATAAATACAATAAAAAATATTTATCTAAGTATATATAAAGTAGCAAAAAAAATAAACAATACAATATAGGATTAAACTGAGCTAGAGGGTTAATCCTGTTGTGTTAAACAAGCCGAGTTCGAGCTCACCCCTGGTAAAATGTTCCATGGATTAAGCTGAGAAATAGCGACTTCAATAAATACCAGAGTGGTCCAAACTATTATTCTTGACGAAGTTGCAAGAACTAATAACAAATTTGTATATTCTTGACATAACAAACATTGTAAAAGAATTCTTGATTTTATACAATGCAAACAGTCTGAAACAAAGAAAGTAAAAAGAATCCAACCCTAACACAAGGACAATACTTGTACACTGCCACCTCACCCATCAAATACAACCACTAAGAGCAGCATCCACTGTTCTGGGAGACCGGTTGACCACGAATGTTGACTGTCGGAGGCTTTGAAGCATTCAAAGCTGGTTGACTAGCCATCCTTTATTAACAAAGCATTCAAAACGTTAATGACCTATATTAATTCATTAAGAAAAATGATAGATTATTGTTCGATCATGTCACATCACTTACCTGTCTTTGATGGAGGCCGTCATGGCCATGAAAGCCTGTTCCACATTGGTTGCATCTTTTGCACTTGTTTCCAAGAAAGGAATTCCAATTTCATCAGCAAATGCCTGTAAGTATCAAAAGATAATTTCATTTAAATGAATTTTAACTCTGTTCATTGATCGTTTATAGTAAGGATAATCCCGTTTTGAGTTTTACCTTGGCGGTTTCAGTTGAGACAACTTTTTGTTCAACAAGATCACATTTGTTTCCAACAAGGATCTTGTTGACATTCTCACTGGCGTAACGGTCGATTTCACTCAGCCACTGCTTAACGTTATTAAAGCTCTCTTGGTCCGTCACATCATAAACCACCTGCATACATACAAAAAATAACATGTTACTAGATTCCCATAAAAATAGTAATCTTTGACTAGTTCCCTTTTATTTGCAAGAAAGAAAAAACGCAAGTATGTCACTTACTATGATGCCATGTGCCCCGCGATAGTAGCTGCTTGTGATAGTCCTAAAACGTTCTTGCCCAGCAGTGTCCCACTGTGCATTAGCAGAGGAGAAATAGAAACAAAAAGATATCACATATTGAAAAAAAGGATAAGAATGAAAGATTTGGTACAAACCAAATCCAACATGAAGTAACCAGATCATTATGAATTAAATCACAGCTTAAACTTACTATTTGAAGCTTAATAGTCTTGCCGTCTTGCTCTACAGTACGGATTTTCTAACAAAAAAGATGCAGAAAAAGTTAAGTCAAACATCAAGATGTGCATTTCAAGCAAGCAATCAACAAATTTAATATATGCTTACAAAATCGACTCCGATGGTGCTTATGTAACTGTCCAAGTAAGAATCGTCCTACAGTAAGTTGAAAACAGAAGCAAAAAAAAACAAGGAAAATCAGTCTATAGCATACGGGAAAATAGAAGCAAAATAAATTTATGTTGTCATTGTCATTCACTGTAGTAATGATCATTTCTGCATCAAAAGGTTTCAACTTACAACTTACCAGTATTCTTTTTTATATGTAAAACTTGAATTATAAAAAGTGAGCCCAAAAATAAACATGAATGTTTTTGTAAAACAAGTTGCAGTAGATGATATGAACATCATGAAAATTACATCTTGCATCAACAGGCATAAATTTTTTGGAAGCTTTGACAATATGACATACAATTAACTACTTGACCTCCTTCTTATGACCTTAACCTAATTTCAATAATTAAGCTGCCATTTCATTCTTTCTGTTAAAATCTCTAAAGGTGATTCATGTGGTGTTACGCCTTATCTCCTAAACTAGCATGAATATTTAATGGGCAGCAAAGGAAAAACTCAAACAAACAAGAAAAATATATCCAATTAAATAATATGTAAATGTACAAAAAGCATATCTTGTATAAGATCCAAGACACTTACAGCAAACCTCAGAAGCAGACATGACTTTCCTACACCCGAATCTCCAATGAGCAAAAGCTTGAACAGGTAGTCACTGCCAAAGATGATGTTGGCAGTTAATAACATATTTCTGAAGCCATGCATGCAGTAAATCGATGCAAACGCGAACAACCAATCCAAAGACATTATTTCAATAAAAGTTACTTCAAATATAAAGTGGCTTTCAATAATCGAAATCATAATTAGTCAAGTGGAAAAATTCAAAAAGATACAATTTGTTCCATCCAAAAAACTATGAAACTAACCCATCCATCACCTAAAACATGATATTACTTTCTTGTGTGATGCTCTATAAACTATATTCACAAACTAAATTTCACATTTGTAAGAGAAAGCCAGCAGTAATTATGATAAAGAACACGAATCAAATAACAATCACATATAAAATCCTATACAATCGTTCTTAAATTTGCGTGATCTACCCTTCCTGAGTCCCGATCCAATAATAATTTGAAAAAAAAAACCCTAACTGATCCATCAGCAAAAAAAAAAAATCGAAACATGGACATGAGATAAATAAATGAAGATCCAGTTGAATGAATGAAGAAATCGAGGAATTAGGTAATAATAAAAAAGAAGAGAAGAAATTGAAAATGAATGCAATAATAATAATAAAGAAAAAGGACATACTACTCAGGAGTCATGGCTCTGTTGATTGTGATGAGGAAGAAGAATTTTTGAAGCACCGATTTGTTTGTTTATTGTGGATCACCGGCGACACACACACAGAGAGAGAATTGGGGGACACGTAAAAGGAAAGGAATGGAAGCAAAAGACATTTGGTAAAGTAATCAACTTTTTATATTTATCATTTTCATTGTCTATCAGCCTACACGTGAATGCTAAACCAACTTTACCTGTATTTGTTAATTTTTTTTAATACTATTTTGTTATTATCATGCAACTTGTTTTAAAGTTATTTTAACGTATATTATTTATTTTATTATAAGTTATTTTTTTTTTAACTACAACTATAGGTGTGCACCTATAGATTAATAACTGAAATGACATTAACCGGCTATAGATTAGTTTTAAATGACAGTTAGTAACCATTTTTTAGAGGGGGAACTAGTTACTGACTGATGTATCGGTCAACCTAAAAAAAAAAAACAGAAAAAGTGGAAAAAAAACTTGAAAATAACGGGTTATTAACCGACCGGTTAAAGTGAATAACCAATTTAAAGTTAAAACAAAAATGATAAAATAACCTATAAACCAATTATAGAAAAAAAAACCCCCAGTTTATGCACCTCTAACTACAACACACACTATTACTAAATTACTATGTACGACTAGAACCTGTACTACTTTAAATGGAGATAAACACATAATGTTTTCTGTTAAAAAAGTAAGAAACCAATGCTTCAATTTGGGTCTCCCATGGGACACTAGAAAATATGCTAGCCGAAAAACAAGTTGGTAATCAGGATAACAAATTGATTTTACCCGAACCATATGCTCAAGTAGATTGAGAATAGTTGAGTTAATCGTTAATTTTCAAGCTAGCAACACGCTCAAGTAGATTGAGAATAGTTGAGTTAATCGTTAATTTTCAAGCTAACAACACATTAAGAAATCAAACATGACATTAAGAACCATATCCATTGAGAAAAATGTTATAAAATGTGGGACTAGTGGCAGAAAATACCAAAACATCAGGGAGTGTTTTTGCAATTTACTTTTCCTCTCTTTCTTCACAAAAACTGGTCGATCAGACCAGTCTATCCTCCCCCAATCCCATCCACCGGACCACCACCACCACAACCATGGCCACTACCACCGCCGTAAACACTTATTCAGCTTACTCGAATATCCCGAAAACTTATCCATTATTCCTTATCTCCGTCCTTCACCTCGCTCTTCATTTCTTACCTTAAAACGAAGCTGCAGCAAACCACGCCTCTGCTTCAATTTCTTCCCTTCCAATTCTCCCAGACATTTTAATTCAGTTGCCCCTTCCACCTCATCAGGTATATATATATATACCCATTATTGTTTAGCCTTAGTTCTTGTTATTTTTCATTCAGGCATTTCATCAAACACCTTTCTTACATTTTACAAAAAATTCATTATGCTATCTGGGTATGATTATTTCCAATCCCGTATGCTTTTTCGAATGCTAATATGAATGTGGTGTGAATAATTTATTTATGAGGGTTGCTGGTTGACTTACTGTTAGTGATTTAGTGGCATGAAATGAGGGGATGTTTTATTCAAGACCTTATTAGCCTGCTTTCTGTTTTTCTATAATAAATATTTAGAAACATATGTTACATACATTTATTATGATATGGTAATTACAAGCTATTTTTTTTTAAGATGTTGCTTTGTGATATTTATACTAACACAATCTACTCTTTATGGAAAAATCCTCCTAGACTGGAATAACCATGTCGCAACAGGTGATGAAACATATGATGTGATAGTGGTAGGAGGTGGCCATGCTGGCTGTGAAGCTGCTCTTGCATCTGCTCGTTTAGGCGCTAAAACTCTTCTATTAACACTGAATATCGATCGAATTGCATGGCAGGTTTGTTGATTCTAAAGTTTAATATTCTGCGTTGCAATAAATTCCCCTTTCAAGGTCATTTCTCACTAAGACAAGTTTGATACAGCCCTGCAATCCTGCAGTCGGTGGACCTGCAAAGTCTCAACTTGTACATGAAGTGGATGCATTAGGTGGTGAAATTGGAAAGATGGCCGATAGGTAAAATTTACCCTCTCAAGTGGACATGTCATAAAGTGATTTTTTTTAGTTTTTATCATATTCTGTCTATTTTATGACACGGCTTTTTTATTATCGTATCAATTGTCACTTTTCCCATCTCAAAATGTCACCCTTTTCATGTTCACATAATGGACTCTTTGCATGTCAAAGAAATGCCACTCTTCCTTAAAGGCCTCTATACAAAACGATTGTTCTTTCTAGAAAAAAGTAAGCTCCTATTATTGTTCAAATTTTGCAGTAGCATCGCTCACTAAATCCACTGTAAAGAGTTTGTATTTGACTTTTAGAAGTCAATATGAGTTCTATCTTGATAATTACCGTGTTTCTTGTTTTAAAGGTATTGATCATTCCTGCATACATACTTCAGGTGTTATCTACAAAAGCGTGTTCTTAACGTCTCTAGAGGCCCTGCTGTTAGAGCATTGCGTGCTCAGACTGATAAAAGAGAATATGCAATTGAGATGAAAAAGATTGTAGAAAGGCAAGCTTGCTTAACCTTTCTTATAGAATTTTGATCGGTAATTGTCTAGTCAATATCATAATTCTGATATTTTGATTTTAACTATGCTTTTGTATTTTTTCAGCACTCCCAACTTATCTATTAGGGAGGCAATGGTAACAGATCTTCTACTGGGAACAAATGATGATGTTAAAGGTGTTCGCACTTTTTTTGGGATGGATTTCTATTCAAGCTCTGTAGTTCTTACAACTGGCACTTTCATGAGTGGAAAAGTTTGGGTAGGCAGAACATCAATGCCAGCTGGAAGAGCTGGCGAATCAGCTTCTCATGGCCTAACAGAACATTTACAGTCACTTGGATTTGAAACTGACAGGTTAAAAACTGGGACACCTGCACGTGTTGACTCACGCACTGTGGATTATTCTCTGTTGGAGCCTCAACACGGAGATGAAGAGGTTTTTGCTCTTAATCTCATATGTGGGTTTATTATAGAGAGTGTTTAATCTTATATGTAGGTTTATCACGGGGAGATGAAGGAAAAAGTTATCTATGTAATTATAAGATAACTGATTATGATTGCTATGTTGTTAATACGAGTGGATGAACAGGTGCATTGGTTTAGTTTTGATCCGGCGTACCACATTGAACGGGAGCAAATGTGCTGTTATCTCACACGTACAACACAAGTCACGCATCAGCTAATAAAAGACAACTTACATGAAACTCCTACTTATGGAGGATGGGTGGAAGCCAAGGGGCCTCGTTATTGCCCTTCAATTGAGGACAAGGTACATTATCATTTCATTTTCTTAAAATTATACTCGTCACAATTTCGTAGTTTTGTCTTAATGTCTTTAAATCCATCAACTTTTTACATGAATCATGTGTTATTATCCGTTCTTTTTCTAGATTGTGAGATTCCAAGATAAAGACTCTCATCAAATATTCCTTGAACCAGAAGGCCGAAGTGTACCTGATCTCTATGTGCAGGTCTGTCCTTGAGCTTTCTGATTTCTTCTTAATATAAATGTGGCTGGAATGGGGATGATTAATTATCTTATTGCGACCATATAATTTGTGCATTTTAATTCTGGTTTTATATGCAACACTTTTGTAGCTCCTTTTTTTCTCGGGAAAGCAACTTACTTTCCTTAGCATCTCTGAAAATGCATTTTTAATGGCTCTCCACCTCTCATGCATGTCTCTTGTCAAGTCTTATTTTGGTACATTAGCTTTAGACTAGAGGTGGCAAAATGAGTGGGTTGGTTAACAGTCGACATGTAACTTTTTGTACCGGCCAGGCCAGTTTACGATACATGTAGATAACTGGCGCGCCAAATTTTTTTACAGAAAAAATGATGCATTTGACTTGTGTTTTTAGCTACTAGAGTTTATTCGTTTGACCTGTAGGAGATAATAATTTATACTGTGAATGCTGACCCTGCTTTTTCCCTTTTCGTCTTTATCCTTATTACAGGGTTTCTCAACTGGGTTACCTGAAAGATTACAGCTACCACTGTTGAGAACATTACCGGGATTGGAGAATTGTTCAATGCTGAGACCAGCGTATGCTGTAGAGTATGATTACTTACCTGCTCATCAATGCTCCAGGTCTCTTATGACGAAAAAAATCCAAGGACTTTTTTTTCTCTGGTCAAATAAATGGAACAACAGGTTATGAAGAAGCTGCTGCTCAGGTTTGGCATCATGTTTTACTTATTTACAACATTTATTTTTCTCCCCTTGCTTTGGTTTTATTCTGTTGATTCATCATTATAGGGAATTATTTCTGGAATAAATGCTGCTAGGCATTCAGATGGGAAACCCCTTATTGTTCTTGAGAGGGAAAGCAGTTATATAGGTACATTAATTGATGATCTGGTTACCAAAGATCTTCGAGAGCCTTACCGCATGCTCACAAGGTACCGTGATGTACTAATAATGCCAAATTTAGGATTCCAAAATTATAAAGAATGAATTAAGATAGACGTATCATGTATTATATTATATTAATTGATCCTCAGAGATAATCTTTTCAACCTCAACAAGTAGATTATTCAGATTTGTTATTCAGATAAATGTATTATCACTCTAATGATTGTTCCCTTCACTTGATCTTAACCATACTAACTGAATTTTGCTTTCAGCAACCTAAGTATATCTTTTTTTTTTTCACCTTTATTTTCTCTTTGGCACAAAATTCAATATCTTAGCATTATTTGAGGATATAACACTTGATAACCGTCATCTTATTATAGAGATTCTGATAAGAACCTGGTATTTGCTGATAAGAGTCCTTTGGAAACAGTATTTGACTGAAAGATGAATCAAACTTTGCTGTCTTAAGTTGTCTTATTGTGCATTTGTGTTGGGATTTAAGTCTTTAGATTGTATTACAATAAGCATGGTCTAATAATATCCTATTCTAATGAAAATGCTTACTTCTTTTCAGCCGTTCAGAATACCGTTAATTCTTCGATCTGATAATGCTGACAGCCGTCTCACACCTTTAGGTCGTGAAATTGGTTTAATAGATGACAAAAGATGGTCAGCGTACCAAGAAAAACAAGCCCGAATCTCCCAGGAGAAAAAAAGATTGAAAAGCGTCCGGGTTACAAGTAAGAGTAACAATTATATGTTTTTTAGGTTTAGTTGTATGAACAAAAAGCTAAAAATGTCCTAAACAGGTGAAGAATTAGTCAGTGAAGTTACTCTTCTGTCTGGTCAACCGGTTAAAGATCATACAACCCTTGAAGGCCTACTCAAAAAACCACATATTGAATACAAATTGTTTGACAAACACGGGCTTGGAAACGGGGACCTGTCAAGGACGGAAAAGGAATGCATAGAGATTGATATCAAATACGAAGGCTTGATTGCACGCCAACACAGCCAGTTGCAACAGGTTAACAATCTAAGTTAAACACAAATTATCTTTAATTCTTCATAGCATCTTCTGTGCGTTAGTAGTATATGCAGGAATTACAATACGGAACCAATTTTAAGTTGGGGAATTGGATTTTAATAACCTGAACTACTTGAAATTGGCCACTGGCACCCCCAACTAAAAAATTAGCCATATATAACCTGAACTATTGACTTATTGGAATCTAACACCCACTAACGGTTAAATCACTAACACCGTTAGTGGGTTCGCTGACATGGCAAGATTTGCTGACGTGGCATGCTGACATGGCAAGATTTGCTGACGTGGCATGCTGACGTGTCAATCCATGTGTGCACATGTCAGCGTGCCACGTCAGCAACTTGTGCCACGTCAGCAACCCAACTAACGGCGTCAGTTAGTTGGGTGCTAGATTCCAATAAGTCAATAGTTCAGGTTATATATGGCCAATTTTTTAGTTGAGGGTGCCAGTGGCCAATTTCGAATAGTTTGGGTTATTAAAATCCAATTCCCCTTTTAAGTTAGTGCTTTGAATGTGATACATGAGACTGTTTTTAACCACATCTCTTTCTCCCACTGCATGTGATTATATTCAAAGCACTGCTTGCAAGTATTTATTTATGTATTGAAGGCATCTCTTAGTGTGTGTGTGCGCGCATCATCTTCTATATTTTTTTCAGATGGTTCATCGACAACATAAGCCCCTTCCTGCTGACTTAGATTATCATTCTATGAAAACTTTATCGCATGAAGCACGGGAAAAGCTATCAAAGGTAATTTAACCGAGAAGCAATATCATATGAAATCAAATCAAGCATGAAAACTTTCATATGCTAATCTCTCTTTTTTTATTGAATTCTGGTGATCTATGTTTGTTTTTCAGGTGAGGCCACAAACTATTGGTCAGGCAAGTAGAGTTGGTGGGGTTAGCCCTGCTGACATCACAGCACTCCTTATTGTCTTGGAGTCCAACCGCAGGAAAGCTCAAGAACTTAAGAGACACGAAACCTTGGCTTCTGTTATAGCAGAGTCGAGCTGAAAACGAGCTCCTGTATGTGAATCTTTCTATGAATTAGTCGAATAATTAACATTTTTTGTGTACATATGAGATGATTTTGTTGTCATTTTACAGGGAGGGGAAGTTAGTAATTTGATAGGATTATTTTGATATTGAAATAGGGAAATGAGAATATTTACATATGTATATGTAACATGTAATATTGGAAAAATACTTATAACAGTGAATTCAAATCCTAGATGAAGGTTTTTTTGGTTTATGTCCCAATTAAAAAAATGTAGACAGAAGAGCTATGCAGACGAACATCGTCATGTTTTGGAGTTTAACGTCGGTGTGACACTGTATTTTTTAAAGTTATCCTTAGTTAATAGAAGCATATCTGGCATTTTGGTATTAAAGGGCAGGTTAGTCCTTGATTTCTTGGACCGTTTAAATTTTGGAGAAAATTGGCGATGTCTCATAGACTCATACTGCTTGGCATTACCACCTCGGCTATCTCATGTGCATAAATGTATTTCACGTATCCCTTCGGGGGGGGGGGGGGGGGGGGGGGGGGTACAACTATCATCTACTTCATGTTGTAAACTATCCGTTCCATTCAATTTGTGATATCATATCTTTCAAAGAAGAACCTGAGTCAGTTGTAGACCATCAAGAGCGTATTATGCGGTAAAGGACCATTCCTTTGTTAAAGCACAAAGGGAAAAATCATTCGGAACACACACGCAAAGCCTCTTGGAATATATATGAGCCAGTTTGAAACTTTATTTTCACATTTCTTCTTATTCCAACTTTTGTATGTCCAAATTATGAAATCTTGAATCATCAAGGTGTTTTTTAGTTGACATCTTAAAGCAGCTTTCCACTTAATGTTGAGGACAAAGTATTTCTTTTACATGAGATAGAGTTGTTACACTAAAAAGAATAAAATATACCTTTATATATATGTAATAAATAATAAATTTTTAACACGTTGTGTCACGTGTTACAATTCAATGACACCATTTTTTTTCTTGTTATCGTATTACAACTTTATTCTATCTCAAATTTTTGTTAATATATCTTATCTTAAAATATAGTTTTATACACATATATATGAATAAAAAAAATACTACAAACAAATGTAATATTTTAGTTCAAGATACTTCATTATAAAATAAAAGATCTTTAAAGAGAATTAAAATAAAACCATAAGCCAATGGAGCTCCGCCTAACACCCTGGGCAACCTGTACTGATTAACCAACTCACCTGGATTGGGATCTCCTTTGGTGGAACCTCACATGTGGTAAATATGGCTCCGACCGAAATCGAATCCTAGCTTTCTAATTAATAAGTTGATGAATAAAAATGGAAGTAATCGATCATGAGGATCTATCTCCAAAATCGAAGATGAATACCACCTATAAACCCTGTACAATCTCCATAAATTAAATAAAATCCATTAATGTTGACTGATTGTGGAAGCAAACAGGAGATCGACTCTCCATCCAACCACACTTTTGATTCAGTTTACATTATATATACGCAGTACGTACCCTCCATGCACACATGCGCCATATACAGTATACTCTCCTCATTCTTCCAATATTATTAGTTACTAATTGTTTTTCTTTCTTAAACGACCAACAAAAGCCTGGCCTAATATATAAGCATGCCTTGTTCACTCTTTACTGTTTTGCTAGTTCATCTTGATGTCCTGATCCATGCTTATAAATGAGGACTTAATGTCTGACTTTATACACACACATACATATAGTAACTAATGTAAATAAGCCAAATTATGTTACCTTATTAATTAAGAATTATTCGTTCTTGTTACACATGATCTGATACATAACAGAACAATCTAGTTAACCAACGAATAAAACAATTAAGTCAAAAGTTTTGTAATCTGATTCGAGATAACTGAACTGTAGTTTCTTGTCGACAGAGGCGGAGCCAGGATTTCATGATAAGGGGGGCTTAGATTATTGGAGTGAGCGTTAAGGGGGGCTTGATACAATTTTATTGAATTTTAACCTTAAAAAAGGGGGGTTTGATACAATTTTATCGAATTTTTACCTTAAAACTTAACAAATTTGGGCCATTGGGGGGGGCTTGATACCCTCAGTCCCCCCCCCTAACTCCGCCTCTGCTTGTCGATATCATTATGACGCCTCTGTTTTCTGTGTTAGATTCTGTTTCTGATATAAAGTCCTGTTATTGATTTCTGATTCCTGTTATAAGTAGCTAGGCTACTGCCTGATTGGATTAATTGCATGTCTGACCATACCAATCTCCCATTTGTTCATATGCTAACTACTTGTGTCCCTCTTATTACACTAATCTCACATTGGCTCACACGCTAACTAAACATGTTATGAGACGATTTATTATTGGATATGTCATTATTACATCTTGTTTAATGTTATATGTTGTTTCCGTTCGCTGAGCTTTATGCTCAACCATGCTTCTGTTTTTCATGCATTTTCAGGTCAGCAGGGTCATCCGATAGTAGAGTGAACCGTGAAAACTTGGACAAGGAAGGCTTGCATTTTATTCGGTGTATTGAACTATCTAGTTAAGAATCTTGTGATGTTTAGGGATTTTGAAGATCGATATTTATCGTTTGGGGAACTTTGTTTTGGATTTGATTACTGTATTAGTAACACATCAGCCCTAGCTGGGTTGGGGTGTTACAATGCTTATGCCGTTACAAGCGGCCAAAAGTCTGTTCAAAAGATGAAGGGTAGGCATGGAAAGTTAGGTCAGGAGTCTGATTATTCAAGCAAGGTATATACTTTAAACGACGAATCAAAAGATTCTTCTTCAGTAGATGAAGTACCATTTTCTCTTAGTGACCCCGATTCAGTTTTTCGTTACCTAGTAAGACTGCAAAGATGTTATACCCTTATCAACTTGAAGGTTTGAAGTGGCTATGGTTCCTTCATTGTGAAGGTAAGGGTGGCATTTTGGGTGATGATATGGGTCTGGGGAAGACCATGCAGGTATGCATTTGTATACTCTTTTCTAGACCATGCAGGTATGCATTTGTATACTCTTTTCTATATATATGTTAGAAAGTTTATATAATGACTTTATTCTTTCATGTCATTTCAGATTTGTGGCTTTCTGGCAGGGTTATTTCACTCAAAGTTGATAAAGAGGGTATTGATTGTTGCTCCCAAAACACTCTTACCCCATTGGATCAAAGAACTAGGCATGGTCGACCTTTCGAGGAAGACAGGAGTGTGAGTTTAGATGACTTGTGGTGTTTGGTTTTTAGCTTCATAAACTTAATTATAGTAGTGCAAATTTGAGACCACTAGCTTGTTTCTTTACTTTTCAGATACGCTGGGATGACTGTAAAGGCAAGACAACATGAGCTCCGGTATATACTCCAGGTAGACTTTGACTCAAATATTTTTTCCTCAAAGTTGCTTACATAAATAAGATTTCTACCAACATTTAGTTATCGCATACATGTGCTTTAATTATGTTTTTTTTAATTTCTTTTATTTTTAGAATAATGGTGTTCTTCTTACAACTTATGATACTGTTCGCATAA
Source organism: Ambrosia x helenae (assembly GCA_030844895.1). Classification (NCBI taxonomy): domain Eukaryota; kingdom Viridiplantae; phylum Streptophyta; class Magnoliopsida; order Asterales; family Asteraceae; genus Ambrosia; species Ambrosia x helenae. The sequence continues at coordinate 112,944,268 of CM061226.1, forward strand.
ATATCAAATCTTTATGTGATGAGATGGACAAGGAAGCTGTGATATGGGATTACATGATTCTTGATGAGGTATTTGTGCTTGCAGTTTGAGTTCAGATTTTCACTTGCTTTGAAGGAAAATTTGCCGGAAAAATTAGCTACACAGGATACCAGTCAAACGGGTCAAAAGTCGCCCAAGTGTATCTTCGTGTTTACATCACCCTAAATAACTTAATTCATAAAACTGGATCATTACTGTAATAATGTACCTAATGAAATCATTTTAAACTTGTTAAAAATTGGGAAAAAGGTGTTGCTAAGGAATCCAACTTGGTCTGTTTCGTCGCATACCAAACTTTCCAATCTAAGCCCATTTTGCTTCAACTTGTGAATATTTGCAATATTATTTGTTATCTTGAACATCTAAACGCAGGGGCATCTCATAAAGAATCCTAATACACAAAGGGCAAAAAGTTTGAGTGAGATACCTTGTGCTCATCGTATAATAATTACTGGCACTCCCCTGCAAAACAAACTTAAGGTATGCAAGTTGATGATTATGCCATCCGTTATCCATATCATCACCGAGTCCCCTTATTGATCCTTTTCTTATGTAATCTAGGAACTGTGGGCTCTCTTTAACTTCTGTCATCCAGGACTGTTGGGTGACAGGAGACGGTAATATTTCATTTATGCTGTTTAGTACATGTTTCTTACAGCTAACTACTTTTTTGGTTCTTTTTCTTACTGTCATTCTGTAATTATCTCAGTTTTAAGAAAGTGTACGAGTATGCAATCCTTTATGGAAATGAGAAAGATGCACCTGATGAAGCTAAGCGCATTGGTTCAGCTGTTGCACAGGTTATGGTTCTTTTAATTTTATAAAGTGTGTTTAGTCCAAAAGACAAAAAGTTTATAGATATTATGGATAAGAGCCTTCGATATGATTAGATCTGTAAAGAAAACATTTTCATTAGTATAATGATCAATTTTTTTATAGCTACTTGTCATTTACTATTATTTTTAAGATTACTAATTGTTATATTAACCTAATACAGAAATTAAGGGATCACATTAAGCCCTATTTTCTTCGACGCCTAAAAAAGGATGTCTTTTGTGAAGATGGAAGCACAAAACAAGCCAAACTTCCTAAAAAAGGACGAGATTGTTGTTTGGTTAAGATTATCCCGTTCCCAGGTACTGATAATAACTGTTGATCAATGTAAGGATTACAAGACTTTATTTGGATTATTTGACATTAGTTATATAATCTAATCTCTTTTGGCTGCAGCGCCAACTATATGAAGGTTTTTTGAGTCCTGAGGTTATCCGTCATTATATACCTATAGCTGCTATCACGGTATTGTGGTTGGTTTATCTTTCACTTCAATTTTGTTACTTATATATATTATTCTTTAATCTTTTTGTTTTTTTTTTAATCTTTTAGATGTTGAAAAAGATATGTGATCATCCACTTCTGTTAACAAAAAGATCTGCTAAAAATGTTGTAAAAGGAATAAAATTAATGATAAAGCAAGAAGATCATTCGGTTGCTGATAACTTAGTGAAGCACATAGAAGATTTTGCAGATAAAAATGACATTGGAGAACACCGTGATATTCGCTCATGCAAGATTTCATTTATTATGTCTTTGCTGGTTGGAATTTTATTTGATTATATTTAACTCTAATCAGTTTTATGACAGCAAGTTTGAAAGTTCTGTTTTCTTTAATTCTTATAACAGGATAATCTGATTCCGGAAGGTCATAATGTTCTCATCTTTTCCCAGACTCGCCTAATGCTTAATCTTATTGAGGTTTGTTCCAAACTAATTTGTAAACTGGTTTTTAGTTAGCAAACTGTTTCTGATATGTACCGAAAAAATACTTTAGTGTGCCTTTTGACCCTTTCAACCTTCTTTTTAAGCCAGTGTTCTTTTTTCTTTTTACATGTTTGACCCGTTATGGTTAAGAACCTAACTTGCATCCATAGTTGTCAAAGCGCCTGGGCACACTCAAGGCGCATAGGCCGAGCCTGGAGCCTAGGCACAAGGCGCATAAAAAACGAGGACTTTTTATAATTAGGTGCATAGTATAAAATACATTTTTTAGGGATTTTAGAGATGTTTTAGGCATGTTAGGGCTACATTAGGATGTTTTAAGGTTGTTTAGGACTTGTTCATAACTCATTTAGGAAGTTTTAGAGGTTTAGGCAACTTTTAGCTTGAATTTGGTCGGAAATCAGTCTGAAAACAGCTCCGATAGTGCGCCTCAGTGCCTAGGCGCGCGCCTCACAGGGCGCAGCGCACTTGGTGCGCTTGGTTGCGCCTAGGTGCGCTTTTGACAACTATGCCTGCATCAAGTCATTTATAAGTAAATGGGTTGAAGTTGCCACCTTTAGGGTATCTTTTAAGCTGACATCATACTTTTAATTTTATTTGGTCTTCCCTTGTGGTTAGGATAATCTTATTGCCCGAGGCTACAAGTTCTTGCGAATGGATGGTGCTACCGAAGCTAGTGACAGATTAAAGTTTGTCAACGTCAGTAGTTTTCTTTTAGTAGGACATTGATTTTGTTAATAATAACGATTTATATAAATATAACATTATTTAAGTAACAGGATTTTCAAGAGGGTGTCGGAGCTCCTCCAACGTTTCTTTTGACTTCTAAAGTTGGTGGTCTGGGACTTACACTTACAAAGGCAGATCGTGTTATTGTGGTTGATCCTGCTTGGAATCCGAGGTTAAAAAAATGGGCATTTTTTTTTCTTACTTGGATATTGTATATATTGAAGCTTATCAAATTTGATGACCATTTCATCTTTTAATTATTTTGCAGTATTGATAATCAAAGTGTTGATCGTGCATACCGCATTGGACAGGAAAGAGATGTTGTTGTATACCGTTTAATAACCTGTGGTACTATTGAAGAAAAGATATACAGAAGGCAGGTCAGACATTATCCAGTATTTAATATAAAAACCTGCTTTTAATATTTCATGCTTTTGTTATCTCATTATCTGAATTTTAAGTTTCACAAGACAGATATTCAAAGCTGGTTTATTTAAAGTGCTACAGAAAAACAAAGATCATATTCGTTATTACAGTCAGCAGGTAAGAATACTGAAAACTTGGATATTATTGTCATTTATTCAGAGGTTAAAAAATGTTGGGTATTCACCAGTGGCGTATCCGTCCATCCAGGACGGATTTTCAGGGGGTTCCTTTCGTAGATTTTCACTAATTTTTCAAAATTTTCCACTAAATTTTTCAAATTTTTTTCCAAACCGAGGGGGTCCTGGGAACCCCCTAAAACCCTCTGTATCCGCCCCTGGTATTCACTAACCAATCATGGGACACAATACTCATGTGTGCTTGTTGTCTCAGGATCTAAAGAACCTTCTCAGTCTCCCGAAGCAAGGCTTTGATGTTTCTCTAACTCAGCAACAGTTGCTTAAAGAGCATGGTCGTGAAAAGAAAATGTCCGTAAATACTTTCCTTTGAGATATAGATTACCAACTTTGGCAGTCTTACTAAGTTGCTGGATGAAAAAACTTGTTTATTAGATAATTAAGTTACTTGTTTTATTTATTACAGGGATCCATCTCTAAAAGTTCACACAAAGTTTTTGGAATCTCTTGGTATAGTTGGTATCAGTCACCACAATTTGCTATTCTCCAAGACTGCCCTGTGCCAGTTTCACGAAACGAAACCTGACAAGGTGGGCTCGGCCCTTTCAATTTTCAAGGACATTCCAAGAATTTCACTTTTTAAATTTTTGCAGAATCTATAATGAATGCTGTTTTCTGAATGGTTTTGTAGGATTAGGCAAGCAGCATACATGAGCAGCTCATCTTCATGTTACTCACATAAACAAATTGTTGATATGTATGTCTACTCACAGTCCTAACATATATATATGCTTTAAATACTTTTATTGTGAATTGTTTATTATTAATCTTTCGTTTTTCAATGGTGGATTTGCTTTTAGCCCGAAGGATGTTGGGCGAACGAAGAACCTCTCCTTAATACTTCCAACAAATTATCAGAAACAAAGTTTAAACAAGTCACTTGGGTGTCTTAAGTTTATGCAAACAAGGTACATCTAACTATGATTATAAATATAATAATCTACAAGTAATTTGACATAAGTCACATAACCTTGTATTCTTTTGGTGTTTAAACTTAAGTTTTGATATCTAAATTGTTAGTGTGTGTGTAATTGATTCAGGCAGTGGGGGCAAGGTTACAAAAACATGTTGCTGAGTCAAGTTCACTGCTCCATAAGCTACGATTGTTCAAACTTCGTTTACTTAAAGTTCGTAAAATGAAACCTCAATATTTTGTTGTGAAACATAATCTCTATGTTTTGATTGATGTTCCAACGCGCAAAATGCTTTACTAGAACTCATGCTATTGTCTTTTATTAGGTCTCTTTAAGACTTGGATATCTTTTAGCATGTTCAAAAATTAGTTGCTAAAAACTTACCACATACATTTACCCAATATCAGAATGGCAAGATTTAGCTACACATTGCTTCCACAACAAGTTTCTTTGTCTTGTCAGGGCAAAGTTCTGTCTTGAAATTCTCTTCAGTCAATTCGACTATGCACTCGTTCTTATTCAAGCATAGCTGCACAAACAATGAGAGTAATGGAACCACATAAATAACACATTCTTTTAGAAAAAAGTATTTAATACTTGATAGGTTTTACATGAATACGCATGCAAAACCGACCAATGCTTATTATTTATTAAAGATTGGGAAAGTGATTACCTTTTCAACAGTAGAGTGGAATCAGGATCATGGGCAGTCTCCTACTGTATATGATTGACAAGTACCTGTAGGAGTTCCATAACTAGCAATTTAAAAGCAGAAATGTGTGTGTTAATTGGGCATTTTAACTCCAAACTTGATTTAATGTTTTGCATGTTGGTTGTGATAAATGATGGGTGATCTTCAGATACATGAGCACAAAGAGCGGATAATTTCCGTCTTGAAAACGTAATTTGAGTCGGGTCTCCACCTTTCTCTTCGAATATTACCAAAACGTTGCCTGATGGCTTGAACCAAGATCTTGGAACATGGTACCTAGAATGAAAATGTATTTAGATGCACAAACATAATGTGACCGAAGAAGTAAGCTTGGAAGTGAAAATGTAGGCTTCTTTGGATCAAAGGGTGTACTTTTTTGCTCTGTATTTATGGAACAAAAGAAAAACTCTTACCATCTTTGTGTCGGTTCCCACACCCTCTATTGCATTTATCTGGGTTAAACTTGCCTCTATAATCACATGTTTTAACACACTTATCGGTTGGAGCTTTTCGGGGCCAATATCTTCCAATCTGCTCCCCGTTCAACCACGCCAACCCCTTTCCCATGTGAACCATGTCAAGCGCAATGGGTTCATCTCCAGGTGGGGCATCCACGATAGCCTACGAGATTAAATATTAGTGACAAAGAACCAAGAAAATGGTCTAAAGTTGCTAAAACGATTGGATCCTAAGCTTTTTTCATGCAGTTGCATACCTTTACCATGTCAATGGCTGATTTTTAGGTGGCTCAGAAACCTTTGTCCACTTCACATTTTTGGTGCTGTCTGCATTGTATAAACTTAGATGCTCACCTTCTAAACCGATCTGCAAAAAGCCAGAAATACAAAAGTCAGTCACAATACTTCCAATATTCAAATTTGACATATTTTTTTGAGTTCTCAAATTTGAAAGTTCTTATTCTAGTTGAGCTTTGCTTGTTGTTGAACTTTATTACCGCTTTTATTCATGTAATATAATCCTAGAACTTGAAGTTCAAAATGGATTAATTTGACTCTCAAAAGTCAAATGGTACTATAAAGTTGCATACCTTGTAGGTCCACGTGTTGGTAGATAAGTCCATGGTTCCATTCTTCATACCTTCGAGTTTCACACTGGTTAAACCAGCTCCAACCCATTCGTAGAAAGATCCTGCATTCTATTAAAATGGGACTAACACTCACATTCATGTTTCCTATATAACAAAAAGGTAAAATAAATTAAACGAACTTACTTGGAGACCACAGTCATGCTCAAAATGGCAAGCTCGTTATATCCTGCTTCAAAGAGACCGGGCTCTTAAATTTGAAGGGTGAAACGGTACCATTTCCTGATGCGCTAGCTGATAATGACCGAGTAAAACAATTCAAAAACTATTAACCGAAGATAAAACTAATGATCTAATAAGCAATAAACAAACGGTCCAAACATCTTGAATAACAAGTTTGACTTTTGGATAATGTCTCTTAAGTACAACCTTGAAGTATGCCATTGACAAAGGCATGAAGGGCATGTCCCTTTGATTCGATAAGGAGGGTCGGTTTGATTCCTTTCGTTAAAAATTCTTCACTCCGGTCAACAAATAATCTGCAAGAAAAATGTAAATCCCTCAATTTTGACTTTATGTGTCAAAGCTCTCATATATATTTGGGCATTTGGCTAATAGTTAAAAAGAGTTTCTTAATGCTTTCAATATAGAAAGTATCTATATATAGACACAAACCTAGTTGTATGCAAAGGTAATCAGTAGTATCTTTTGTGGTGTTAATGTGATCCACAAATCCGTTGCGTGTAAAATCAGCTTCCCCCAAATTCCGGCTTTTCTCAACAAATATTTCCCAATTTGTTTGCAGTTTCTCTGGCACCATTTCAGTGGTAGAAGTTTGAGATCGGACCTATTTAAAAACATGTCCAATGTTAATTGACTTTTAAAGTCAAACAAACTACTTTCAAGTCCCAAAATCTGAGGGCCACAAAATTTTCTTTCCCAAGTAGTCACAGACACAATCTATGCCATTTAATGTAGTCATAGACTATAGATCTAAAATTCATAGCTCATAACCTCAAAATCGACAGTCTCTATCTTTTTTACATAGCAGGTTTGACAATTAAAAGTCAACAATGACAAGGGAATATGAGATTGAGAAGACTTAACAAGAAGTTACCTTGGCGGTGTTGAAGACTACATTTTTGCAGTCAGGAAGAATGCTCACTGACCATGCTGGCAGTGTATATGAAAACATTCCGAAACAAAACTGTTTTTTCATTTGTGTCATCTAAGTTAGCAATAAAAGCAGCACATGTTCCCGATTGATCTTCATACACATCAACCTGAATATTTGAAAAAAATGCATGCATGTCACGTTAGAAATGATCAAACATGAAGAAATTGGGAACCTGCATGATCTAATTCAAGAGTTAAAGGTTTACAAGTATAATATTGAATATGCAAGTACATTTATAAATTAAAACTAGCATATAAAAATACTACTTTTTAACTATTAGTTACATGTCTAAAGGATCCATGCAACAATTTAAAATTTCAAAGTAAGTGGAATCTTTGAAAATAAACGAACTCTTGTTTAGGACCAAGAAGAACCAAGGTTGGTTTGTTGTTCAATAACGCGTGTTCACACAACTTAATAGCTCGATGGAGCTCCTTCAGGTGTCCCCATTTTGGAAACCTTGGTAAGCCTACACCCCATTCATGAAAATCTTTAGAGATTATTCAGAAATTCAAATGAACTACTTTTGGTTTTCAAAAATTATTATGTGTGTATATATTTGTTTGAAGATATATCTATAACTGAATGAAATAGTAGAAGAATTTCCATAATTAGAAGACAAAACGGTGCTAAAAACGTAAAAGTTGTGTATACTATTTATAAGTTTGTGAAATTTGGCATTCATAGTCAAAGTCAAAGTATGACGATGAACAAAATAATGAAATGGAAATCTTGCTACCATAATTATTGAAAAGTTTCATGGGCTAACCGTATTCGTCAATTGGTGCATCATAATCATAACTTGTGGTGATAAACGGCCGCCAGAAGTACGTCCGAAATTCGTTCCCCCATGGTACTGGACTCAACAGGAAAAACAAAGTCAAAGTCAAAAGCATGTAGAAACTATGCAAGGTACCAAAAACTAACATTGCATTTATGTATTCTGAAATCGTCAAAACAATACCATATAATTAATTGTGCACACTTCCTCCTTTTTGGAAAAAACGAGCAACAGAATAAGCAACATCTTCAGGGGGACGATGGGGATCTCTACCACCAAATGTCTTGAACCTATGCCAGCATGGCAAAGACACAAGGTTAATGAGCGATTGGAATCTGATGTAAAAACAAGTATTTAAATAACATTATCATTAAAAAGGAAGTTTACATGACTAATCCTGCATTATATACATACTTTACATGACCAGTCCAAAGCATAAATAAATATCAGTGTATTATTTATAGAGCCAAATCGATTTGTTTGTATATTGATAAAAAGTGTAGATACTAGATAGTACATACCATCCTGGCCAATTCTCAGTCCAGATTTTGGGCATTGTTGGATAGCTTGGCTTGAAATCATCACAGTAAAATGAATTACAAGTATTGATCTGTACAGATTATGAAAAGGGTACTTTTTTAGAAGTCAGATCATAAACTATTATCGAGTTATATGCATAGGGCCTACAGGACCCTTACCACTGGATCTGGAGTATCCATTGCTGACACATTATCCACGGTACACCTGTATTTTGAGAAAGGGCCATTTTAGCTGCCCATTGAGTGTATAATTTGCCACCTTCGCCGTACGCAGGTTCATAGAATCCATACTCGTTTTCCACCTACAAGTAAGTTGAGACCAACCAGACAAGAAACTACTTTCAGAATAACAAAAGAATGAACATAAATCTTTTTGACTTCAAAAGTCAAAGTATGTGAAACATTTACTTCAAGAGTTGAATTTCACTTGCCTGAGCTAAGATGATGGGACCTCCTTGTGATGCAAAAAAACTTATCTTTCTTCATCATATTCACAATGAGAGTTGTGAAGTTCTGCATGTAATGCTGCATTTTCCATAAACGATACAAATTTATATTTGCAGAAGAAAAGACTATCCGACTTTGGGGTGTTTGTATGCGTTTTTTAAGTGATTATTGGGACGTGAAGAATTAGAACACTTTTAACTCAAGATTCAATTTTCCCATGAAATTTAGAAGAAAAACATTAACCAAATTTACACCTTGAAAGGTTCGTTGTCGGTTCTGAAGACGGTCCCTGGCACATAATGCAACCAAAACAGGTATACCGCTGAATATTTTACAGCAACTTGTTAGCACTTCAAAGTTCTCAGAACAAAAGGACGTTTTAAGCATTGAAATGCTATTTGAAATTAAATTAATAAATAATGGTGTGATAGACTAACCCGAAATTCCATTCTGCAGCAACAAATGGACCAATCGGAGAATTAAAAGCATACCGGCATCCTGAACTATCTTCACAAAATTTGGGTAAATCATACCTTCCACCAAAATAGTACTAACAAAACCACATCAAGAAAACACACAAAAAAAATGATCAATCAGTGATTTTGACTTCTTGGATAAGTCAAACTTAGTTCAATTTTGATGAGAAAAATTCTAAATACCACTCACATTGCCTGGAGATGGTTCATGTCCATTCCAGAATACATACGTTTCAATCGCATCTACACCTCCTTCTTTTGCAGTCTTTACCAATCCGGGCCACATCTATCCAACAGAAAGTTGTATAATTAGTACTTAAATTACATCCACATCACTGATAATCATGTAAAATCTCTCATTTTCCAGTAAAGTCTTAAATCATTTTGAAAAATCTGTTTCAAGAAAATAGATTAAAACAAAAGAAATCCTAAAAAAGACAATCTTTATTAAAAATCTGATTCAAGAAAGCAAATCAAGTTAAAGAAACCATAAAGTTATAGTTCAAGCGCGCATTCATACATTCAACCAATGTTGTAAAACAAGGTCTCGGAGGCCGAGTACTCCCCGAGTAATCGCTACAAGGTAGGTTGCCGAGGCCCGAGTATTCTAGAGTATTCTAGGCTAGGCGAGTACTCCCCGGGTACTCTCCGACTAGGCTGAGTACTCCCAAGTACTCCCGACTACGATTAGGGAGTGCCTAGCGACTTTTGCAACATTTCATTCAACTATGATTATACAACAAAAATCAATGCATTGCAAGTTGCAACAACATTTGAGTAGCCATATATAGTCTTGTACAAGTGTTTGACAGTACTTATATGATGACATTTATACATACATAATCAAGAAACACAAATTATATATCATTAAATACCAAAATCCCTGTTGAAAACATGCTAAAACTAAGAACATTTAGATGGTTAATAGTCTTACAGCAGGAACACTACGAGGGTAGTGAATAGCAGCAGAAATAAGAAGCCTTCTTTGACCATCAATGATGAGTGACCGACTATCATACTTCACACTGTTAGCTGCTTCAGCAAATGGCATAATGTACAACCATACAAAGCAGCAGCTGTACAAGAAGAGTAACAGAGTACAAACAGTGGAAGCATTAAAGAAAGCTTCCTTTTTCCACTTCAGTTTTTCATGAAAGGCTGAAGCTTTTATATGGGGTTTCATGGTCTATCTTTGTTTAATAAAATAATAATAATTTACGTTTTCTTTCTTTTTTTATTTTATTTTATAAGTATAAATATGGTAAGATAAAATGAAGAAGATTTTAGATGGGAGCCATAGAGATATGATGAAGGAAGGTAGGACCAGGAAGAGGAAGGAAGGACCACCGGCAAACCATTAATCGCCATTTGTTGTGTAAAGAGAAAGATTATTATTATTATTATTATTATTATTATTATTATTATTATTATTATTATTATTATTATTATTATTATTATTATTATTATTATTTAATTAAAACAGGCCACTTTGTAGCCCCAGATTTGATTAATTGCAGTAAGAGCATTCACAACCCACCCATCAAACCTTCCTCCATCTTTAAAATTAAAAAAATCCTACTAAAAACACATTACAACCATCCACCATTTTATACCCTATCTTTATATTATGAAAATTTGTTATCATAGCTTTTCATATATAAAAAGCTACTATTCATTCTCCACCAAATTATTGTGAGTGTATGAAAACGAGAAATATAATAAAATATGTGTTTGTGAGTAAGGTAAAGATTAAAATGGTGGATGGGATGTGAGAAGTTTTTAAATTGAGAGATAAATAAATTTTAAAAAGTATGTTTTTTAGTTAAATTATAGGGTAAAAATGGTGGATGGGATGTGAATGCTCTAAGAGTTTCAAGTGTGGTCGGTCTTTTATGCTGGTCGTCGACAATGGCAAACAAACCCATCTTCATGGGCCACACTTGTTAACAACGCGTTAGTTACTCGACTGGATTCTTGATATGAGATTGGGAAAAAAAAAAAGAAAAAAAATATTTTTGGAGTATGAGACGGACATGTGGTGGACCCCCACTCACCTGCTATTGGGCTTACCGAGAAGGATACCAGACTCCATTGTTTGCTGTTGGGCCGTCGACTAGAAAGAGGCCCAGGCTTGATAATGGGCTTAATGAGAATCTCTTGACCTAAACTCCCCTCCAACCAGAATTGTTTCTCTTTTCCAAACTTATTCAGGTCTCTGAGGATTCATTGAGAAGAAAGACAATGTTAGAAAGGTGAGCTCCACCCCCCCCCCCCCCCCCCCCCAATCCTGATATTATTTTGATTCTATCCCCCATGTTACCGACCCTGTGGTGGTGGAAGAAGCGGCCTCCACGGTGCTATTGGGTAATTCCATCGGCATTCTTCTGGATTTGACAATCAATTGGAAGACACAATTCGTACGGAAGGTGACCAGTCTGTAATCCAATGAAGTTTCTCTCATTTAAGAGGGACTTATGGAACAAGCCATCGATGTAATGAGGTCCAAAGGAGGTCTGTGGATTTTTTTTTTTTTTTACGGAGAAGAAGACTTTTATTCCACCAACAAACTAGCAAGAAGCTAGAGTGATAGAATTAGGATCCTTGCCTTCTTCTATTGATAATGATAATATTTATAATGATACATTGTAATATCCCTATTTTAGATAGAGATTATCTAATAAATACAAAATACAAATAATATAAACACATGTGTTATTACACCCCGCAGTCGAAGCGGGAGGAGACCGTATGCTGAGACTGTCTCTGAAATCTTCAAATAAAACTCGTGGAAGGCCTTTGGTAAAAATGTCTGCAATCTGATGACGAGACGGGACGTGTAGGACACGACATGACCCCGTTGCACTGTTCGCGTACGAAGTGGATGTCTAGCTCGATATGTTTGGTGCGCTGGTGCTGAACGGATTCCCTGATAAGTAGATGGCACTTACATTGTCGCAATAGACCAAGGTGGCACGCGATAAAGGGTGGTGTAGCTCAAGTAATAGATTGCGTAGCCAACAAATTTCAGCGACAACGTTGGCAACTCCCGATATTCTGCTTCAGCGCTGGAACGTGAGATGGTGCTCTGTCTTTTAGATGACCAAGAAATAAGATTATCCCCAAGTAATGCAGTAAGTAACCACTCGTGGAGCGTCGTGTGTCAGGACATCCTGCCCAATCGGCGTCAGTGTAAGAGACGAGCGACTGGGAAGGAGAACCGTGCAGAGTAAAGACCAAGCTCGGTGGTACCTTTGATATACCGTATAATACGCTTCAGGGCGTTCCAGTGGTCGATACGAGGAGAGTGCATATGCATGCAGATCTGCTGAACCGCATAAGAGATATCAGGGCGAGTAAAGGTGAGGTACTGAAGTGACCTGCCAGACTGCGGTACAAGGTAGGATCATGAAATAGATCGCTAACGGTGCTGCTGAGCTTGCCATTCGTGTCAACGGGAGTGGCAACGGGGTTGCAGGATTGCATGCCTGCCCGAGTGATAATCTCAGTCGCATAGGACCGCTGTGAAAGAAACATAGTGTCTGCAACACGAGAGACAGAGATGCCCAGAAAGTAGCTGAGAGGGCCTAAGTCCTTCATGGCGAATTCACCGGCGAGCTTTGCCTTGAGAGATTGACGAAGCTTGTCAGAGGAGGTAACAAGAGAATATCATCCACGTACAAGAGAAGATACGCGGTGTGAGGCCCTGATGAAGAGTGAAAAGAGAAGCATCACTCTTGTGTGTGAGAAACCAATAGTAAGGACAAAGTCTGTGAACCGCTGGTACCAGGCACGAGGAGCCTGTTTGAGACCATAAAAGGGATTTCTTAAGTAAGCAGACATAATCAGGAAACTTTTGTCTCGAAAACCATGGGTTGATGCATATAGACCGTTTCATGGAGATTCCCATGAAGTAAGGCATTGGTAACGTCCAACTGATGAACGGACCAATGTTTGGATAAAGCAATAGATAGCACGTCCGAATAGTAGCCGGTTTAACAACCGGACTAAATGTCTCGCCACAATCCACCCCCAACCTGTTGTGAACGGCCATCACACACTAATCGAGCCTTGTACGTTCTAAGGACCCATCTGACTGTATTTATGTTTAAAGAGCCACATTACTTCGGATAATATTCATGTCAGACGTGCGAGGTACTTATCCCATGTCTTGTTTCTAACTAATGCATTATATTCTGTAGACATGGCGAGCACCATTCCGGTATATTTAAGGCATCGGTGGGCGTTTTGGGAACGGGTATGATGGTTGTGGATGTAGAGGTGTGTAGGTTAAAAAGTTGTTTGGGTTTGAATATCCGCTCATTGAACGAGTATGCATGGTGCGGTTTTGTGAGGGAGGGGTACGGGTGTGAGGTGCTGGGCTGGGTGTTCGGGTTAACAGTTGGTGGGTCAGGGACGGGATTGGTGGCTGGTTAGGGGTTAAGTGGGCCGGGTGTAGTGGTTGGTGGGTGGACGGGTGGGGAGCAGTGGGTGATTTGGGCGAGGAGTTAGTTTGGGTGGAAGGGATAGGTTGGGCTACTGTAGGTGGGCGGTGGGTGTTTGTTTTATATGGGGAGAGAGGTGATGTGGGAAAAGGTGTGGCAAGTGGGGGTCTAGGAAGTGGTATTGTGGTGTAGGGCCTATAGTGAATTTAAAGGGGAGGTTGGTTTCGTCGATGGCCACGTGTCTAGAGATATAGATCTGTTTGGTTTTCAAGTCGAGACATCGGTACCCCTATGAGTAGGAGGGTAGCCAAGAAAGACGCAAGGTTGGGCACGGTCATTAAGTTTATGAATGGTAGTAGAAGGAGTGAGAGGGTAGCAAAGACAACCAAAGACACGAAGGTGATCGTAAGTGGGTGTGGTGTTGTAGAGAATTTCGGTGGGTGTGTTTGGTTTTGGTGGCGGTGTTGGGGAGGATTGTTGAGAAGATAAGTGGCGTAGTTTCTAAGCAAAGTGCCAAAAAATTGGTGGGTAGATGGTTTATTGATGCGTGTTGTGTCATGATGGTTCGAATTAAGTTATTGATGGTGCGATTTTCTTTCGGCTTTGCCGTTTTGTGAGGATGTGTAGGGACAGGATAGACGGAAAGAAATGCCATTTGTGGTAAAGAAGTTGTGAAAAGAGGCGTTGACGTATTCACGACCGTTGTCACATTGAAAGTTTTGATGGTGTGATTAAATTAGGTGGAGATGGTGGATGCAAGTTGTTGCAAAAGCCGTTGTGAACCCATTAGATTTATTTGTTAATGGATAAGTCCATAAAAAAATTTGAAAAAATCATCTAAAAATAGAAATAATATATATGACCAGATGAACTAATAACAGGAGACGTCCACACATCACTATGAATAATATCAAACGGTAAAAAGTAAAGGATGGACGTCCTGGGTGGCCAAGACGGTTGGTGCCAGGGTCAGCAGAAATGGCATCAAGGGCGGTGGCATGTGAAGTAGAGGACCCGAGCACCAGAGGGTAGAGATCACCGCTGCTGTTGCATCGCAGGAGTGGAGCCGCGTCTTGAGGTCCTTCACAAGAAACCAAACGGATCAAATTCAACAGACACAGAATTATCCTAGTAGTAAAATCGACGAACGGAAATAAGGTTTTTAACTAATTTGGGTGAGTAAAGGACATTTTTAAGTATAAAGGGTGGGAAAGGCCGGGGGGGTAGGTATTTTGTGCCTTGTCCTATGACCGGAATGGTGTTACCATTGCTACAATAATATTATGTGGAATGCATGAGTTAGAAAAAGAATGAAAATCACTTGCTCGTGAGTCATGGTGGAAGAGTGCACCAGTGTCCATGTACTGTGTCAAATCGGGCTGCTGAGTCAGTGACATCTTGTACATAGCCTGTTCAATGTCTGTCGGGCTATAGGCCATGTAATTGTTTTGGGCTGGTCGGGGTCGAGGATGCCGGGCTGATGGGCTGAGGACGGGGCAGGCCTGGTGGGAATCGGGTATGGACAGGGTGGGCTAAACCAAGGGTAGGGTTGTTGTTGGGCCTGGTTGTGAGGTTGAGAGTTGGCTGTTGGGCTTGGTTGTACGTGGGGAAGGAAGAGGAAGTGGGCCAGTAAGGGTAATAAGGTGGGAACGGCCAGAATGGGGTGTTGGCTGGGAAGCGGCCAAAAACGACGGACCGCGTCCACGGCGGCCTTTGCCGCCGCGTCCGCGACCGTAGGTGATTGGGGTTTGTGGGGGGTGCCGTAGGGTGACAGATTGGGTTGGCGGTTATGGTCAGTGGGTGGGTGTGGAGCGATTTTGGGTAGTGGCGGATAAGGCGGAAGAGGC